>VXBX01005199.1:0-131835 GCA_013400415.1 Scytalopus superciliaris | reverse complement strand
GGGAGGGATGTGTGCACTTTTTTTTTGGTTGGTTGGTTTTGTTTGTTTTTTTTTTTTAAGCCTTACTAAATAAATTAACCAGGTTGGAATATTAAACTTGATTTAATACAACAGAACTAAGAGAAGAGATTACTTTTTTCTTCATGATAGCCACAGTTGGACTCTCCCAGTATGAGTGGGGAAAATGAGTAACATTCCTCTACTGTGCCAGGTCCAGAGAGGAATCTCTCTTCTAATTTCAGCATGACAGTGAAAAACCATGGTCAGTAAGAATAGATTTGTCCAGCTCAGCAGATCTTCCTTTATCTTAATGTCCAGATTCTGCCAGCCTGGAAGAAATTACTAGTCTGAACCAGACCTCTTAATTATTCTCTTTATGCAGTTCTGGGAGAAGCATCCCAAGTTTAAGCTACTTGATGGCATTGCAGACTGCTGCAGCTCTTACCCACGGTAGATAGTGTCTCCAGCCAAGAGAGGAGAAACTGCTGGCTGCAATGAGCAAGTGCTTACACGGGTTTTGTCCCACAGTGGACTGTGATGAAGATATAAGAGTGTTATGTGAGGCTGTATTACGATGATGTTAGATAATGGTGTTCTGCATAGCAATTCTCTCTCAGGCACAGATCTATGTGGCCCAGAGCATCACACTGGCTCTGCAGCCCCAGAGATGCTAAACAGATGGAAGGTCTTTAGTGCCTATGTCTAGAAGTTGGCCACAAGTAGGAAAATATTGATTTGTGGTGAAAAATATAATTTCTAAATTAAGTGAAGAAAGATATCATTCTGCCTCAAGATGTTCCATTTGCCTAAGAATGAGAAGATCACCTTAAACAAGCACAAAGAGACCCTTATACATAGTGAACTGTGAAAAAAAAACCCTACAGATTAGCTGGAGGTGGGAAAGCTGAACAGCCACTGAGAGGACAAAATTAGCTAGTCTGGAACATAGCTGTTATAGAAACAACAGGGAGGAAGGAAACAGACCTTTTAAGAAAACCTGGATTTTTCTCAGGAAAACACACTCATGAAATATATCTTGCTACACTTCACTTGATTGATAAATGACCTAACAAAACAAGCAGCACTATCTGTCATTAGCTAACTCTGTCCTGTTCTTGGTGTGGTACTCACAGCAATTTGCAGAACACTTAACATCCCCTAGCAAAGGTGTTCCCGTTTCCAGTTTTTCATAGATCTATTTATTGAAATGCTTATGTCCATGCAAGAAGCAGGTTTTAAAGAACCTCTGGCACATCATCTGCATAACTTATAATCACTTACAGGCATCTGATTTGGCAAATCTTACTATGGTGTGTTGTACATACAACTTTCTAGACTACAGCTTTGCTTTAGCAATTCCCAGCAACAGACATGAATAGATACGCTTCTTATTTCCACAGAACATCAACACAACCTGCAAATGTCCCTGGGTGCACATGTGCACTTAGCTGGGCTGAGTGGGAGAAACTCCCCTGCCTCCTAGTAAATCCACAGCTGGCATAGTTCAGGAGAAAGCTATTCTCACTGAGCCCATATGCTGCAACCTCTTTCCCCAACACTTGCCTTGAACAAGCGCTTGAACACATGCTTGGCATGATTAGTGGATACACTTGTCTTATGTAAGGTCTCTCAGGAGGTCTGTGGCAGGCCTCAGAGTTGGACCCAGGTGTCTGGGAATCAACCCAAATTCGTGGCTCTTGCTAGGTGGTGGCACACTAGAGCAGACCAAGGTGACAGTAGCAGAGCTTAGGACCTGCTGCTTTCCAGCTCTGCAGGCAGCTGTTTCTCCAGTTTCCTTTCTCNCCCCCTCTCACTTCATGTCGAAACTCTGACAAAGAGCTATTCTTGGCTGCCAAACAGGCAAATTTCACAGAGATGGGGGAAGGGAAAAAAACTAAAACCTACCACCAAACCTTTATGTTTTTTCATGGCAAATGTTTGCTCAGCTCTTCTGACTATGACTAAGAATATTTCATACTCAAATAATCCATCACACTTAATGCTGTTAACTTTTCAATACCAACTGTACAACCCACAGAGTATACAAAACCCCTTCTGGTATTATGTAGCAACAGCTACAGAAGATATTTGTCCTCCTGGTGAAAGGCATTAAAATCATGTGATCATATAAAGTCCTTCCAGCTCTTTTCAGGCCTTAAAGATATAACTGATTCACAGGTGAGAAAAATCCTCCTTGTTGCTCCCTTTATCTGGTTCTCCCTGGGTGTTTCTTTGTAGAAAAAAATGTGGGTAGGGTTATTAACCACCTCAGAGAGGTGGTTAGTACTGCTTAGTAGGTTACCCTTCAACTAATATCCTTCTGAAACCATCTTCTGTGGTTTGTTCATTGCTGCAGTGTCCTACATGCCTGTGCCCTGGGGATAACTTCTGCCTCTGGAACTGTGTTTGGCACCAGGAGACTGCTCTGGGCTGTGCAAACAGTTGTTTGGGGCCTGGGAAGCAGAGAAGAGAGGAAGGCTGCTGCTGGGTATTTGGTGGCTGGAGAAATTGTTACTTGTGGCTACTGGCTATTCTTCCCAAGCCCTCTGATTTGCTGCTATAACTGTGTACATGCTTGCTGCCTATGCTGCTCCTGGGCTAGGGAATCAAATCTTGTGTTACAGGAATATTTGCCTAAGCTGGTTTATTTTAGCAGAGCTGTGCTAGGGAGTGCCAATGATGCTGCTCTACTGCCAGGTCTAGAGCATGGTGATTTCTTAGTCTCTCAGCTGTACCTATAAAAGTGTGCCCAAGGGCAGCCTTTGTGTGCCTGTGGGAGTAACTGTGGCTTCACTTCACTCAAGGGCACACAGATTTGTCTGGGTGAGGCTTGTGCTGCTGTATGTGAGTGCCCAGGCCTTGCTGTGAGTGGCAAAACTTGCATATAAGAAACTGGGTGTGTGTGGCTATTTAGGACGTGGACATGCTCTGACCCAGATGTACTGGTAACAAAGCTGAGCTTACCCAGCTTAAAAACCTAAGGGGAGAAAATGTTAAGTTGAAAGGAGCTTCAGGATTTTCTTAAGTGTGAATACTGCTGGGATATGCAGGTGATGTGTGGCTCATCTCTGCCAACTGCAGCAATTCATAAAGCAGGTCCTATACACAAAAAATCCAGACATTTCTTGGATGCCAAAAACCTGCTGTGGCTTTACTACAAACCTGAGTGCAAACCCTGAATCCACAGCCTTACCTCAAAAAAGGGCATTTCACTAGCACAATCTCTTCCTTGTACTAACTTCTAGATTGATTTTACATATATTTAAATAAATGTTAGGGATGAAAACAGTCTTAGGGAAGACTGACTGCTTGACAGAGTAAGCAGAAACCTACCTCTTGTTTCGCCCGTCTCCATTGCCAGGGGCCATTACTGCTGGTTTTTCCCTTCCAAATGGAGCCCGGAAATACTGCATTGTTTCCCTCACAGCTGAGACCAGGGCAAGCAGATGAGCATGGAACCAAACCTCACAAGGATCTGGTCCTGCATCCAGGCACTGCCTTGCTGCTATAAGGTCACTCTGACATCTACAGGAAGCTCTTGGCTGCTCTCCTGAGCAGAGAGTACTGCAATCAGACCTGCAAGACTTGCTCAGGAACGAGTCACACTAAGCTGACTCTTAAGTCTTTTGAGAACATTATGCTCCCTGATTTGTGTCCTGAGACTCTCTCATATATAAATCTGTCTGTGATGCCTGTAGGTGCAATTTATCCATAGGCTCCAGTCTGATCCATGCTATGAGAAGTCTCTAGGCCTGACTTAGCAACAGATGCTCAGCTGAAGGTGAGGGGGGTCACTCTGGCCATCGAGGCTGTGCAGGCTCCATCAGAACCTGACAGAAGGGCAGTTTGCACTGGGTCGTGGATAGCGA
The DNA here is from genome assembly GCA_013400415.1 of Scytalopus superciliaris. Taxonomy (NCBI): domain Eukaryota; kingdom Metazoa; phylum Chordata; class Aves; order Passeriformes; family Rhinocryptidae; genus Scytalopus; species Scytalopus superciliaris. Next base: position 127,966 of record VXBX01005199.1, on the reverse strand, counting down.
GTCAGCACAAGGGAGGGGATGGAGGAAGCATCTGGATGTAGCAACTCTTTTAATCATGTCTTGTATCTATATGTAATCCTTTAATCTTCTGGAAAAGATGTTCACTTGGCATAACCAAACCTGCAAGATGTTCTTGCTAAATGCCTAAGGTCAGCCTGGGCTTTCAAGTTTTAGGTTATGTTTACTGCAAGCACTGGGAGCAGTAGGACTTAAAGTTTTCCAAATTGTTAAATGCAAACCATTAGGTAAATGGTACTAAGAATGAACAATTTAGGCCATTCAAGTGAGTATCGTTTTAGGGCACTGACAATTAAACTTGCAAGTTTAAAGCATTGTCTCAGTCTTAGAATAAAAAGGGAGCTGTAATTCAGCATCCCTTTCTGTAGAAGATGGGTTCAGGTCTGGCTCTTTACACTGATAAAGGCAAAGGCATAAGTAAAGACATTTTCAGGATCCTGTTGTGTTAAACATTTTTCTCATCCTGCATAAAAGTGGCCCTTTTCACTCTCATGCTACCTCAGAGCACATATAAAAGCTGCCAGCTCAGGTGCCCGCTGCAGGGGAGGGGAAAAGAGTCACGGAACAGGAACCAGAGCAGCTGATACAAATTACCTCTCAAATTGGAGCAAATGCTCCCAGAAATGTCACCTATTAAAAGATCAACTAATAAGTTCCTGCTGCAGCCCAAATAGCTCAACAGAAAAAAAAATAAAATCTGGTAGTCCTCAGGCCCAGTTTTTTTTGTGAGCTTTGATTTCTGAGGCTTATCAGTTTTGTATTTAGAGCAATTGATGAGGCTCTGGGTAATATTTATTTCAAAAACTTGCTGGATCCCTTTGCAAACCTGGACTTTCCTGGAGAACAGACATGTGGCTCCTTCCCTTTGCCCAGTCAAAGATGAGAACCATAGCAGGTAGCCGGAGACTGCTGGATGCCAGGGATGCTTTGCTGATTCTTCACATGCTGATTTAATATAGGTTAAGTTGAAAAATGCAGTAAACCTCTCAATGCACTGGAGCCTGAAAGAGCAGTATGGTTTTGATGAGGTTTCAAGATGAACATCCCTTGTCTTTAAAAGCTCTAAAGTAAGTATGGTTTGACTGCATTCTAATGGGTAGATTTAATTTTCTTTGAGTGACTCCTGATCACTTTTCAAAGTCATGTGTGTAATCACTGTGAAACCTACAATTTTCATATTTATAAATATTGGCTATTTTAAGGCTTATGGAATCTTCCTATCACACATTTCTTGTTTTACCAATTAACTTCTGGGGCTACCAGCTGTGAACTTGGTGAACTTCCCGGCACAGGCAAGGATCTTATTGGTAAAACGACATTTTTATTATAGAAAAAGTCTGTCAGAGAAGGACTAACTGGTAAAACAAACCTCTGTAATGAGTAGGTTCTTAGCATCACGATAGTGAGATCAAGCCCTAAAATAGAGGCTGTGGAGTCCAAAGGCCACTTGAGTCCAGCTGTTTGACATGATTATGTCTGTCTGTGCAATTCCTGGTTGTAGTTGAGTATCGTAAAACTCTGGTCATCTGCTTCCTAACTTAGGGCAGCTGCCACTATGGCTAACCCTCAGTCAGGTAAGGATGAATAAGGCCTATCTATAATAGCCTGGCATGACCCAATCAAGTTTTCCTGGTCCAAGAGTCCTTGTAAATCAGTAGACTTAGCAGCAGGGCCTACCAGTAAGATGCTAAACAAAGAGTAATGTGCTAATGCCAGTCATACCATTACAGAAAGCAGCACGCCCAGGTAGGCATGCAATGAAATACAACCTCTCTACACAAGGTGTTTGCAGTTTGGCTGGGGGAGAGCACCCTAGCTGAGATGCAATAGCAATCTGTATCACTCTTCTGGTAAGTAAGATAATTTTCTGTCTGCTCAAATGTTGGCACATTTCCCAGCTGTGGTGGCCTGGTGGCCTTTGGCTGCTGATGCAGGAGGACTCACTGTTGGGGTTAGACTCTCATCCACGTAGCCTAGTTTTAAATTAGTAAGGATGTTCCTGCAAGGGTGGCGTTTGCACCTGTATGTTGCAGTGCAGATGTGTCTGTAATCATGAAAGGGTTGGAGGGGGACGTGTTTTCTCTCCTGTGGTGTAGAAGGGTAAGACGAACGGTTGTTTGAACACAGTTAGAGCTTTCTGTGTAGGTGAATTGCTGATGGTGTTTATTGTAAGACATTACACCTGGGGAGAAGTAGAACAGCAGAGACTCTTCTGTCTACCTCCAAACACCATGAAAGGGAAACACTGCCAGAAGATTAATACTTCAGTACCTCTGGTCTGCTGCCCTCTCTGACCCATATTCTGTATAGGAGCAGCATTGATGCAGACACTTGCAGGGCCACCCAGGAGGCCTGCTGCTGCTGCACCCCATGAGAACTGAGTTCCATGTGAATTGAGAGCCATATTTTAGATGAATTGCAAACAGGGTTAATGCAAGTGGCTCTGGTCTTGCCTGACACCAGACCCACCAAGTCACATAAACAAGATGAGTTAAGACCCAAGCCTACCTATTTCATGAAAAAAAAACCCAAACAAACATGTTTTTTATACTCAGCCCTGTATGCAGAACAAAATGCTCTGCTGTTTGTTTAATGGCTAGATAAAATTGGTTTTTCCCCTCAGAATGGTAACTAGTTGCCTTGCTGATGTGGTATGGACAACAGGTGGCCACGGGAACTCCATTGCTCTCTAAAGCTTTTTTTTAAGCTTTCTGACAATCTGTGGCACAGGTCTATGTTGGGGTGCCTCCTGGGAAGCTACCTTACCTGCAGTGCCCAAGTTGGATTATTCTCAAGCTACCACTGAAGGAGGGCTTGTGGACAATCTGCCAGTCCTGTAAGGGTGCCTTGGTTATCTTAGAGTGCAAATCCTGGAGGGAACCATGGGGACACTCTGCACCATCATGGAGATGACAATGGGGTTTGTACTGCTGGCTGGGGAAAAGAATTTTGACTAGTCATCTGGGGAGAAGCAATTGTTTGCCACCACTTTTCCCTCCAGATTCCTGCCAACAGAGGAACAAATAATTTGTTCTCCCTCTCTGTAGGGATGTTTCTGCCAGGGGCAGAATAAAAGGGAAATAACAGGGTATATGGAGCCAAGAGGCAAGAGAGTATCTGTGCTGTGCCAGACAAACCAATCCAGTGCAATGTATTAGGGGAGGGCTAGAGCCAAGAACTCTAATTCACAGTAGTTGTGATGCACCGTGTCTCCAAAGTATTGTACAAAGACTCCCCTTCCTCAGATCAACCAGCTTCCATGAACAAAGGAAAACTCTCAAGGCTCTCTATAGTCCCTGTGCACATTTCTTGAGGAACATAGTTCTTGCTGTGAACATTAAGCCTCGAAGTTGTCTGAATGCAGGGTACAGAACAAGGTCATGGCCCTTCTGCTCCCGTCCCCTGACATTCTCGCTTGACTGAAACCGTGAAGCTAGATGCTAATAAATCAGCAATCAGCCATGCCCTTCTGAATAATCTTCTGTTCCCCTATATTATCTCTTCTATCTAACATTGGTGATTTCATATAATTAATGCTGGACAAGGGAAGGTTTGGGATTCATGGCCTATAGGAATGTAGGCTCTTGCTATGCAAGTTTCCCCTGCATTTGAAAGAACTCTGCCTTAAGTAATTGTTGCCCTGATTTTAGAATTACAGCTGGAATAAGTTAAAACAGAAAAACTGAGTTGCCTGATGCATGGCAGAGGGGGCTGGAGCCATGAGGTCTTTCCTTCCACCTCACTGCGCTGATAATGTCTTACACAGGCAAACTGCGCTAATCCCAGAGCGGCTGGAAATCTCGCCAGGAAGGACACTGTATAATAGAGATGGAGCGTTTAGACACATGCAGTCTTACATAATTTTACTGACTAAGTGACTTCCTCTTTGATAATGTATAAATCAAATGTACCCTAAATTGCCATCCTGTTTTCCTGAAAGCCTGGGCAAAGCTGTGCAAGCTGGAAATAATGATCCCCTGATAAATGAGGGAACTTAACTTCCCAGGCAAGGGGGAAAATGGTGTGGGTGACGTTCTTATGAAAGGCACAGATGAAGCCTTTCCGAAGGCTTAACCAATATCTCTGATACTGGTTTTGCTTATGGTGCAGTCTTCCCATGGAGGAAGAGGGTGCTTTGGTAGGGATGATTTCTGCCCCACTGAGTTGGAGGGAAGGCAAATATGTGTGCCTAGGGAGTGGGAAGCAGCCATACTTGCCAAGCCACGACATGGTGACAATCTCTCTGTCCTCTTCAGTGAATATCTGCTGGTTTCCATCAAAATGCTCGTTAATCTAAAAGAATGGATTTGAAATTTGATGGTGTATAGGTTTAGGGAAACATTAACTGGTGTGATGAACATCTGGTCAAATGGCACATAGGCAGAGATGCTACAGTTTCCTACACAATATTCTTGCAGAAGCGGTCATACTTTATCCAATGGGAGTTATGTTCAAGAGCTAGTAATGAACCCATAATCTCATGAGTTTCATTTGTAAAACATGTTACCAGACATTACAAAAAGGCTGCAAATTGATGCCATGCTCTGCATTTGTTGAGCTTCTTTGGGTAAAGGGCATCTGTCACCAGGTTTCTGAACTCATCTCCAGCATGGAAAGTCTGTTGGCAAAGGTGTTGATTTTTCTCTCTTCTATTTCCCCTGTTTTGCTTCTGCCTGTGGTGTTAACTCCCACTGAGAAAGGTGAAAGGATCTTTTGATGTGGGTTTTCTCCATCTTGTTTTGGAAGGCTTGTTGCGTCTGTTTTGGATCTTGCTCAGATGCAAACTATTTGTTTATCTATCCACCAGTGTAAAGCACAAGGTTTTATGGATATAGAATCAGTTCTTTACAGCTCCTTAGACAGAAGTTTTAATCCTGTCTTAAGGGTGAGGAAAGGCACACAGATAGAGCTTCAATGACTGACTAGGGGCCTAATTATGAGTAGCGAGTAAGCTTGAGATTAAAAATAAAGTTTGAATTCAGTCCCTTAATGAATGATCCTGGATCTGGCTGCCTCATTTTATGCAGATGTACAAGCAGCATATGTTTTACACAACAAACTCATCGTGTTGACTCACTGGAAGGAAAAGAAAATGGAGTGCTTCTGTATTACCCAGTATCTGCCTTTTGCAATGTAGTTTCCCTATCTCTGTACCTTAAACACCCTCCTCGCTGTGGTCTCAAAATATGTGTGTGTGTTCATGAAACACAGGCTTCCTTGCCAGATGGAAATCTATGCAATCACACTTCAAAGGAGGGGGTAAAGGTGGAGAGGGAAGGAGGGGATTTTGGCAGGATGGAGACAGTTGAGGAATCTGCCCCCTTGCCCTAGGAATGACGCAGATGAGGAATGCTGTCTGCCAGAGTCTGGACTGCATGTTCTGAGGGGAGAAGGAAGCCTACAAATTTTTATCTCTTTTTCTTTTTCCTCTCTATTTTAACATTTATTTATTTGTTCTTCTCTTTCTTCCCTCTCGTCCCTCCCTGCCATCAATGGCAAAACTAATGGCATCATGTCAAAATCTGTTAATGCATCTGCTGTGCAGGTTCAGGTTATCAAGTATTAGCTAAGCCAGTCTGCAAGCACTTGTGGAACATCTGTCTGCCATCACACAAAATACTCTGGGTGGCAGGGAAAATTAATAAACCTAATTGGTTATGAAGCAGTATTAGGCATTGACTAATATCACGTTGGAATTCTTCCAGGGTCCCCAAAGCTGTTGCACACTCTGTGCATGGACCATGATTGTAAGGTAGTCCAGAAGAGACTTGCTTTGAATTTGTCAAGTATCAAATATTAATGGTTGATGGCATTAACAAGAAGTTCCTGCAGTGATATTGCGCCCTCTTCTCTCTAATGACTCCAGTGGTGATGGTGATGAGTGACTTTCCCCAGCCCATGGATATTTATGATTTGGTAGTGGGCATGCTTTTTGTTTCTCTCAGTAAGAGAGTATACACTGCATTTGAGACTTTGCTATGAGTGGCAGAATCCTTGTTTCTCTGGGTAGTAGATGCTATCTGTGGCTCCAGTAGAAGCCCTTTCCTTCCCGCCTCCCCTAAGAAATAAACTCTTATTATTCAGGCTGAAGATAGGAGGATTCGTGAGATAGAAACCAAAGATGGAGATATCTTTTAGCAAATTGGTAGATTTCTGAATAGCTGAGTAGCATGATGAGAGCTGTTGAAGGACTGGCAGAAAGGATCAGCAGCATGAATCCATCCAGCATGAGGCACAGCCATTTGCATTGATTCAGCCTCCTGGCTGCTGCTAGAAACTCTGAATAAGAGGAGTTAAAAATACATTCCAAAGCTGTCTCCCCTGTGGAGGGTCAGATATTGTGGCTGAAAATCTGCACTCCACAGACTGCACTGTAGACCAGGTTTTTACTGTTTTCTGACCTCAGTGAACCATGGCTGCCTCAGGGAAAAGGGCAATGTAAGCAGCATGAGGAGGAAGCACTCCCAGGGAAATTGTGAAACAGCCGTCATGAAGAAGAAGCAGCAGCTGTCCTGTGCTGCTGAACAGGATATCCTACTGCTTTAACACATTTTCTGCTTCTGGACCACCTAAATGAGCTCACTTTCCCAGTCTGAAGCAATCTGACTTCCTTGCTAGATCCTCCTACCTGTTCTGTGTGGTTGTGTCGCAGGTTAGTGTCTGGTTCCTCTTTGTGGTCCTAACCATCTTGTCTCAGTCTAATGGCCTAGTGGGAGATGCTAAAGAATCTTTGCTTTCTCCGTAGATTGGAGAGAGATGGCAACCCTTCCATCCCCAGCTTTGGCTCTCCACCAAGCCTTGGTAGCAGAGAGACTGACCCTGGCAGGCTCAGTCCCATACATAGCAGCTCTAACAATGATGCATAGGGAGGCAGACTTGACTGATGCCTGGTGTGCTGCTGCCATGGGTTACTGTCCATGAATTAGAATGACAAGGTGACTGAGGATTTAGTTACCCTCACTGGACACCCAGTTTCAGGAAAGATGTGCTTTTCTCTCTCCCTCTTGTAGGATGTAAGTGCTGCCAACAGAAGGTTTCACAGGCATTCCCATGCCTAACAGTGTTTAAAATGAGAGAAGTGGGGCAAGTGGGAAGGTCACAGACCTTGCATCTGAGTGGGAAGAGGTGGAAGATTCCCAGGGTGCCTGCCAAGGCAACTCCAGTGAGTAGAAAGGTAATTTTGACTGGGAAGACTCCACTGAAAAGGTTTATGCTGTGGACCTCCCTGCTCTTGTGAATAGGCTAAAAACACTACCACTGGATTAAGACTGGTTTTAAGATTTGCTGTCCTCATCCCTTTGGTGGCTGTAACATCAATATCCCTGTCTGTTAGGCCATTCCCCACCGGAGGGGTGCTTAGCCCTCAGGAAACAGCACTTTATGGTTGGCTCCACAGTCAAAACTTGCTTGCTTCAATCCCTGCCAGAGCTTATCAGTGCCCTGAAACTATAACTGCTTCTACCCCCTCCCCTCAGCACTGGTTTGCATGCTGGAGACATCTCTGTGCCATTTGGCAGACTCTCCCCATGGTCCCAGTCTCCTTGTCAGGCTGGGCACAGAGGGTTCTGCTCCCTGGGTAGTTTTGTTCCTTGCCCACCTGAGTGCTGATGCTGTGGTAAAAATAATTCTGCAAGGAAATGAGAGCACTGATTGGTATTTAAATAAAACTTACATAAAACTCTGCCTTGAGTACTAATTAATTACGTGTTAAAAGCCCCTGAAAAAGCAGAAAGGGGGGCTTGTCTGCCTTGCCAGATGGGGAGAAGCTATTAGGAATCATAGAATACAAAATCATAGAATCATTTAGATTGGAAAGGACCTTTTAGATAAGGTCCAACTGTTAACTGTTAACAAGTCCACCACTAAACCATGTTCTTAGGTGCTTCATCCACATTTTATAAATACCTTCAGGGACGGAGACTCCACCATTTCCCTGAGCAACCTNAGAAGTTCCTGCAGTGATATTGCGCCCTCTTCTCTCTAATGACTCCAGTGGTGATGGTGATGAGTGACTTTCCCCAGCCCATGGATATTTATGATTTGGTAGTGGGCATGCTTTTTGTTTCTCTCAGTAAGAGAGTATACACTGCATTTGAGACTTTGCTATGAGTGGCAGAATCCTTGTTTCTCTGGGTAGTAGATGCTATCTGTGGCTCCAGTAGAAGCCCTTTCCTTCCCGCCTCCCCTAAGAAATAAACTCTTATTATTCAGGCTGAAGATAGGAGGATTCGTGAGATAGAAACCAAAGATGGAGATATCTTTTAGCAAATTGGTAGATTTCTGAATAGCTGAGTAGCATGATGAGAGCTGTTGAAGGACTGGCAGAAAGGATCAGCAGCATGAATCCATCCAGCATGAGGCACAGCCATTTGCATTGATTCAGCCTCCTGGCTGCTGCTAGAAACTCTGAATAAGAGGAGTTAAAAATACATTCCAAAGCTGTCTCCCCTGTGGAGGGTCAGATATTGTGGCTGAAAATCTGCACTCCACAGACTGCACTGTAGACCAGGTTTTTACTGTTTTCTGACCTCAGTGAACCATGGCTGCCTCAGGGAAAAGGGCAATGTAAGCAGCATGAGGAGGAAGCACTCCCAGGGAAATTGTGAAACAGCCGTCATGAAGAAGAAGCAGCAGCTGTCCTGTGCTGCTGAACAGGATATCCTACTGCTTTAACACATTTTCTGCTTCTGGACCACCTAAATGAGCTCACTTTCCCAGTCTGAAGCAATCTGACTTCCTTGCTAGATCCTCCTACCTGTTCTGTGTGGTTGTGTCGCAGGTTAGTGTCTGGTTCCTCTTTGTGGTCCTAACCATCTTGTCTCAGTCTAATGGCCTAGTGGGAGATGCTAAAGAATCTTTGCTTTCTCCGTAGATTGGAGAGAGATGGCAACCCTTCCATCCCCAGCTTTGGCTCTCCACCAAGCCTTGGTAGCAGAGAGACTGACCCTGGCAGGCTCAGTCCCATACATAGCAGCTCTAACAATGATGCATAGGGAGGCAGACTTGACTGATGCCTGGTGTGCTGCTGCCATGGGTTACTGTCCATGAATTAGAATGACAAGGTGACTGAGGATTTAGTTACCCTCACTGGACACCCAGTTTCAGGAAAGATGTGCTTTTCTCTCTCCCTCTTGTAGGATGTAAGTGCTGCCAACAGAAGGTTTCACAGGCATTCCCATGCCTAACAGTGTTTAAAATGAGAGAAGTGGGGCAAGTGGGAAGGTCACAGACCTTGCATCTGAGTGGGAAGAGGTGGAAGATTCCCAGGGTGCCTGCCAAGGCAACTCCAGTGAGTAGAAAGGTAATTTTGACTGGGAAGACTCCACTGAAAAGGTTTATGCTGTGGACCTCCCTGCTCTTGTGAATAGGCTAAAAACACTACCACTGGATTAAGACTGGTTTTAAGATTTGCTGTCCTCATCCCTTTGGTGGCTGTAACATCAATATCCCTGTCTGTTAGGCCATTCCCCACCGGAGGGGTGCTTAGCCCTCAGGAAACAGCACTTTATGGTTGGCTCCACAGTCAAAACTTGCTTGCTTCAATCCCTGCCAGAGCTTATCAGTGCCCTGAAACTATAACTGCTTCTACCCCCTCCCCTCAGCACTGGTTTGCATGCTGGAGACATCTCTGTGCCATTTGGCAGACTCTCCCCATGGTCCCAGTCTCCTTGTCAGGCTGGGCACAGAGGGTTCTGCTCCCTGGGTAGTTTTGTTCCTTGCCCACCTGAGTGCTGATGCTATGGTAAAAATAATTNCCCTGGGTAGTTTTGTTCCTTGCCCACCTGAGTGCTGATGCTGTGGTAAAAATAATTCTGCAAGGAAATGAGAGCACTGATTGGTATTTAAATAAAACTTACATAAAACTCTGCCTTGAGTACTAATTAATTACGTGTTAAAAGCCCCTGAAAAAGCAGAAAGGGGGGCTTGTCTGCCTTGCCAGATGGGGAGAAGCTATTAGGAATCATAGAATACAAAATCATAGAATCATTTAGATTGGAAAGGACCTTTTAGATAAGGTCCAACTGTTAACTGTTAACAAGTCCACCACTAAACCATGTTCTTAGGTGCTTCGTCCACATTTTATAAATACCTTCAGGGACGGAGACTCCACCATTTCCCTGAGCAACCTGTTCCAGTGCTTGAGAACCCTATTGGTGAAGGAATTTCTCCTAATATAACTAGGAAGGAAAAATTTACAATCTAAAGCTCCTCCGGCACAACTTGAAGCCATTTCCTCTTGTCCTATTGCTTCTTACTTGGGAGAAAAATCTGACCTGCACCTGGCTACAACCTCCTTTCAGGCAGAGAGTGATAAGGTTTTCCCTGAGCCTCTTTTTCTCCAGGCTAAACATCCAGTTTTTCTTACCTGAAACTCACTGGCAGCCACATCTGAGCCTGTGATCACCAACACTGTGAGTGGCCCAGATGAGAAAGATGTGGAGGGAGCAGTGCTAATTATAGTGCTGTGCTCCCCTTGACAAGTCTTTAGTAGCACCAGTGTTCCTGGAGCCCAAGGCTTTGTGGCTCTCTGAACCCTGTCCCTAACTCTAAGGGCAGCTTTGGGTTGAAGCTGAAGTGACCAGTACCATGGGTGTCCCAGACTAGAAAAGTGTGAATAGAGTAATGTTGGGGCAGTGCCATGCTCCCCTTGGCATGTCTTTTGCTACACTGGTGTGCCTGGAGCTCTAGGCTTTGTAGGTCTCCGAACCCTAAACCTGGCTTGAAACAGAATTCAGCCTTCAGCTGTGTCAGAGGTGCCCAGCGCCACAGGTGCTCCAGAGGAGGGAGATGTGGAGAGAGTAATACTGGGGCAGTGCTGTGCTCCCCTTGGCATTCTCTTTGCAGCACCAGCGTCCCTACTGTTGTGATGGGGCAGTACTCCCAGCCTCACTTGGTGTTGTTTCTAGGCCTCTTCCTTGTCTGGGTAGTGCTCACAGAGGAGGTGTTTAGCTGGTCATCTTGTCCAGTACCCAGGGAAATAGGAGGCAAGTGCAACATCAAGAGGGAAGAGGGGCTGTGCTAGTACTTGTGTATGTTCCCTGGCCTCAAGGCAACTTTCCCCCATCTCTTACAAATATTACAAGGGACAGCTCTGTCACTTGTGGTGACTTACTGGTTAATTAAGCAATGAGATGTACCAGCCTGGGTGACACCACCAATTAACTTGTTCTTCATACTGTCTATCTAATTTAATCTACCTTGGATTTTATAGAATGCTCATGGCTGTAGAGAGGCTGAGGGTAGGGAGGCCTTTAAATTTTACTGCAGTTTATAGTGCTGCCTGATCCCTTGGCTACCATTAGAAAATGGGCTGCATAAATGAACAACCAGGGACATTCTGTTTCTTGAGCAATATGAAATGGGATTGAACCAGTTTGTTGTGTCAGAGAGAATATTTGGCTTTTCCTGGACATGGATCAGCCTCCTCATGCCCCAGCAGGTCCTCAGAAAATTTCAGTGGGCTGGGTTATGAGGCTTCTTCACTCAGTAGATCCTTGCTACTCCAAGAGTTCTGCTGTGTGCTTAGAGACAGGGCCTGGGAGCTTACTGGTAACAGCTGGTGAGAGCCTCGCACTTGGGACTTGTTGGAAGAATTCATACAGACTGGTTTTTCTGGGTTTGGGATCTTTCAGTTTGGAGGACCATGGAGGAGTTTTGATCTTGATGGACATCCTCATGCAGGTTGCCTGCCAGCTTGGGCTTGCAGTTTGTCTGGTTCCTGGTATATCTGGGAAATATCCTTCTCTTCTCCTCAGCCCATCTGAGCAGCAAATCACCTTTTACTTGTACCGAGACAGGCTTTCTTGGTCTATTGGCAGCCCACTGGTTGGCCTGCTCAAAGCTGTGAAGACATATCTCCTGTGAAAATTGAGGGTTTGCTTCAAATTGGATACACATCCCCTCCAACAGAATTACAAATATTTAAATCTTCTTCAGAATGGAGTTTTCTCTCCTTTCCCAGGGGTACTTTCAAAGAATGCAGCAGGCTGTTGCGCGAATCTGAAGGCAATACTCTATATATAGAGTCAAAAATCTTTCCATGGTCAGCTTTGATGGCCAATCTCTTTTAGCTTCTTTTTTTTTTTTTAATTTTTCAGAGAGGTCTGGAGCTCACAACATCCACAGACTGACGAGAATCCCCTTATTGTGCCATTATTTTATCTCCACAGCTGGTCATTAATTACATGGGAGCAGTAATAAGCCTCCCTCTATTCTAGCCTTGGCGTACACTACACACCTTGAGATGGCAACAAATGCCCAAATGGAAATACTCTTTCATCCTTCCCAGTCCATCGCCCAAAAACAATCATATAGCCTCTGAAAATACTTTTCTCTGATTCTCTTTCACAGTATTTCTCCCTGTATACATGTGTGCCCTCAAATATTTGGAGCTTCCAGTGTTCCTGGCACTAAGTTGTGCTATTCTGACTTATTTTTGTGTATGTATCTGAGGCAGATCTGTCCTGATCAATGCATGAATGTGGAACTTTCAAGGAAAATCAAATGTGTAGCTACTCTATGGTGGGCATATAATGAATCACCCGAGCTTGGGCCGCTGCAATTCTGGAAAAAATGTGAACAGAGACCTTCATACTGTTTTCAGTGCTATAGAGGTTAATTTTCGTTCCTCTGACAAATTCCAGGTGACATTGTTACATGCTGCTTATCTAATCTTTTCTTCACAGTAGCATTTGGCTATTGCTATGTTCTTTTGGATTTTTACCAGAATAGTATTGGTTGAAGGGCTGGAGAGCAAAGTCTAACAATCCAGATAAAAGTGCTGGGTGCTGTCCAAAGATGGGAGAAACTAGCTGGAGACTGGTTTCCTGGTTTCTCTTCCCCTGAACCAATTCTTATCCCATTTCAACATATTGAAATTGCAAGTCCAGGCTGAGCAAGAGCATAGTTAGCATAGCAGGCTACATATACTTTTGGAAAATTCTATTCTTCCTGGAATCTGAAGTGCACTCATCTTTCAGTTTCAGGTTATGTGTTCTACACTCCAAGTGAAGTATAAAAGCAAAGGTGCTCTGTTCTGCATGGATATCGAGGAGCCAACAGTGTCTGTTGTTCAAAGAAGAGTTTGTTCCCTTTCTAATGCCCAACATTGCACAACAGCCTGCCAGCCTGTGCAGTGCTGCTGCCATTCTACCGGTCACTGCTTCAGGGCTGAAGATGCCATTTACAACATGCATTTGGGATTAATTTGTGTGGATTCTGAAATTGTCCCACAAAAGTAACATCTCTCCACAGCTAGGTGAAGTGTTCTGTAACCAAGGTGGGTTCTGTAACCACGGTGGGAATTACTAAAAGCAGCTGCATCTGCAATATGCTGGTTTTGAAAAGTTGAAATCATGTCTAGGCTTCTGGATCTTTGGCAAGGTATCCAGATAAGATCCAGTTCTCATTTTACGTCCAGTCTTATCTTCATCACTGAAATGTTTGAACCCCACTCAGCAGTATATTATGTTAGCAGCTTGATAAGCATATACGTTACTAAATAGGTCCATTTCTGAAGAGAGGAAATAATTCTGAAGTAAGAGTACTTTACTATCTGTTGTATTGTCTTATCAAATGAGTTTGGAAGGAGACTTAGTTCAGTGTTTCTGCAGCTGACAGGACTTAGAAAGGCTTTACTTCTCCCGTTTTCTGAATATTCTTCCTTTGCCACCTTTCTCTATGTTTCTGAAGACAGTCATAGCTCAGGACAGGATGCAAGATCACAAAGTGGTTGCCGAGCCTCAGGTACCTTTGATGTGTTCTGCTTACATGCTCAAGGTATTTGCTGATCTTACTAAGTTTCCTGCTAGATGTCTGAACTCTTTTTAGGTCTTCTCTGAGGAAACTAGGATGCTACCTCCTAGGATCACCTGGGAATTTTGTTTGACTAATTGCATTTTAATGCAGAAATCCACAACAGTGAATGCATTTATGCTCTGTCTAACGTCTTCCAATGCCACATTACAGTGGTGGCATACTGTGGTTCCCAAGTTTGTAACAGTTTGGTGGAAGCATCTTGCAGACCCTAAAGTGAGCAACTCTTTTTTTGGCTGACTGTGATGACCAGGTAACAATCTCAGTGCTGCAATTGGTTTGATTTATTCCTCTACTGAGCAGGACACCTGCCCAAAGCTCCTCACTGACAGAGGTTAGGATAGTCTGGATGAGATTAGTTTTGGATTGCCATACTTCCCAGGAGAGCTTAACTGTAAATGGAATTATTTCAGCCTTTTTATTCATATGCTTTGTTTGCTAAAGTTACCCCTTCTTATCTAGAGAAAATCCAGGTATTTTCTCTTAGTGATGGTGAACAGAGAGAGTAGCTGATGGAGTGGTAAAGGCTCACTGCTTACAAAATAGCTGCATTATATTTTCTCCATTTCAATAATTTCCTATCTGGTGATTAGAAGGTGTCTCAATCTGAGACAATTTGGAAGGGCAGAGAACTCAGACAGAAGTGCCCTCCCTCAGCTTCAATACCCCTGACTTCTCCAATACAGAGAAAGAGACCAAATGCTAATAACAATACTGATAAAACTGGGTTAAATCAGCTGATGATGAGAATCTTCCCAATCCCCACCCACTGGACCAAATGAAGATGGTGACCTGCCTCTCCCATGTGGAAAAAACACACGTGGCTACAGGACAGAGACCAGATGGCCACTCTTCCATGTGGTTCACTATCATTGTGTTGTGAGCTACATCAGTCTCTACTTAATTATTGTTTCCTATTCTATCTTTGATGCAATTGCTTTAATAGAATTGCTTTGATACAGTGCACTATACTATTTTATGCTATACTATACTCTACTAGTAGGTTTTTAGCTTTTTCACTGTGTAGGAAATATTTCTGATTAAGATCTTTCATCTGTTCACTCATCTGTTCATTTGTCATAATAAATAATTCATTTTTTTAATAAATATATCTGATTTGCCATCATTAAAACCTGTGGGACAAAGTGATTTAATGACACTTCTATAACTCCTTAAATTTAAACCGTTGACATAATCTGAGGTTAAGATTGGATTCAGCTGCACCTAGGCTCCTCCCTGAGAAGGAGTCTAGAAAGCAAGGGAGTCCTTTCTGTACCTTGTGACTCAGTGGCAGGGCTTCTTTAACAAACTTTGTCTAAAAGCCTTGCACTCCACCTGTGGCAGACACCACTCTGGGAAACAGACCTGTGATTGAGCCCAGAGGAGCTGAATGAGGAATGGTAAAAATGATGCAGTGCTGGGAAACAGAACTCAACAGAAACCTTTCCAAGCCTCATTGGCTGTCTCATTCTGCCAGGGCTCAGCCCAGCTTTCCAACCAGGTAACTATTTTCAAACAAACATCTGTTCAAAAAAAGCAGAAAAAAAATTAACCTGTTAGGCTTTTTTTACTTACCCAAATATCAATTTCCCTAGCTTCTCCACACTCATTCCTAATTACTATGGCCTAATCTGGATTCTTCCAACTGGTCGGCCAAGGGGCAAGTTTTCTACACATTCACATGTCTCTTGGTAACTGAAGTCCTGTTGATGAACTCTCTGTACCAGGTACTGTGCAATCAGAACATACTTCTTGCAGTCACAAGAATCACAGTGAGTGAAATAGCTTTACTTTGGCTAAATATGCCATGCATTTAAAATGTCTGTCTTCTATGATAGGATCTTCCTGGCATAGTGATGGAAGGTGTGGGCTGTGACTATGCCTTAGCCAGAGAGATCGTAGAGATCTAACAGAAACGTTGAGAGTGGAATGGATGGACATGAACAGCACCAGAGTATGTGGCAGAAGAACGGGAATGACAGCTGTTGATGACATCTAAGATAGAAGATTATCAAATTCACACCACATCTTGCAGCTTCTCAAAGCACCCAGACTGGGAGTGATGCAAAAGCCAAACTGCAGCCATTAAGAGGTAGGATAAAAGACAAGCCTGGAACAATTAAAGATATCTAGGTAAGGAGATTTAAAAAAATGTTGCCTAATAATTCTGAGAGGTGGAACCAGGTGAAGAGACAAGAGATCACAACCACTGTGAATCCTTAAACTGAACAAAAGACAAATCCAAAACTAGCCCATTGTTGCCTGAGAGGAACTCTAGAGATGTGATGACACATTATATCATGTCCTTTGCCCCTTGTCTTTGCAAGGAGTCCTAGCTGTAGCACAATGGCACATGCCTGTTGGTGCATGAGAACACGTGGGCATGACAGAATGAGTGTGAATGAAATCAGGGGTTTAGAATAAAATCATCTCCCCTGATAAGATCTCTCATTCAACTCTGGTGCATTAGTAGAGATTTGTGCAAGAGCCAAGCACTCCAGTTCCTAGCAAAGGAGTCAATGTGTGATAAACCCTAAAAGATGTTCTGCATGAGAAATATGGAATATTCACACTCAGCCTTGTGAAGGTAGGTGTGTGCTCCAAAGCCTGTGGTTAAATTAATTCTTAAAGCTCTTCAATTTGACATTGCTTTCCTCTCCATACAGAATGTAACTGAAGGAGGGATAATTTTCTCTCCTCCTCTGCTTCTTTTTTTCACTACCACCTGTTCCCACATATGATGTCTTCTGTCATCAAAGACTATACACACTATGTTGAATGAACAAGACCTGATGCAGGACTACAGTCCTAAGACAAAAGTGTGTTGGGAATATTAAGAAGGCAGACTGTGAATGAGGGAGAGAAACTCCATAGATTATGTATGTTCTTTCTTGTCTTCATTTCTCTGTAAACTCTGGCTCTAACTCAGGCAAGAGCTGCAAGACATCTGCCAGACTGCAGATGAGCACCGCTTATTAAATGTGTTTAGTGAGGAAAGGAGGGTTGGGCTAGTGCACTAACAAGAAGTAAATCCTTCATCTCAGTTGACAGATGGCTTGTGGCTACTGGCTGGACCCAAAAACTCATCTTCCCAGGGACACTGGAAGTGACTGCACTTTTATCCTCCCCTCTGTCTCTAAGTACCTCGGTGTGCTTGGATAACAACATTATCTGAAGTCCCTACACACCTTTTCTCCCACTTTATTTTCTCACATGAGTTGGGGCACATGGTCACCACCTGAATGTGAAACAGCTTATTTCTTCCTACTGTGCAGCCACAGCCCTGCTGGCTTCAAGCACAAGTCTTGTGTGCAAAGCTACAGCTGTAAATAACACTGGAGCCCTTTGGTGGCTATATCAAGGAGAGAGTGCTTGAAGGGGGCCTGGATCCTGCCTGTTCTGCTGCCTGCCCACTGTGTCCACTGGGGTGTGACTGGGTCGGAGATGGGGGTTCATTTACTGGGACTGGACACCTGCAGGCTTTCATTTGTGTGCTACATCACCATATAGGTTGGGCTTGGCATGAAAGCACACCCGCTGTGCATGATATAGGTGTGACATCAAATGTAATGACCCACTGAACCAGAACTATGGTCCCCATAACCCACCTCTTGGTGCCCTGTGGTGTCAGTAGGAGATGGTATTTTGAAATAGCATGGGAACCTAACTGCTCTCAGCATTGCCTCCACTGTGTACCCCACCAGCACCGTGGCATTTAGTGAGCAGCTGTTGTGCTTTCATTTTATCTACCAGACTTGGTGAGTCTGTAAACCTTCCTAACACCCTCCTCACAAAGCAAAGACCCCAGCCATTTCAGCCTCTCCTCCCATAGTGGTTGCTCCAACACTTGGCCATTTTAGTTGCTCTTCTCCATGTCTTCTCTACATGCTGCTCTCCTGGGAAGGAAGGACCAAAACTGCATACCACACCCCAGAGCTGTGTGCACCTGGGTTTTATACGGTAGCAAAATGGGACAAAGGAAAAGGACTGTACTGTGGCATACTGTTTCATCCAGGAATCATCAAATTCAGCCAGTGCTACCTTTGAGCCCTTTTCCTGTCCATTCCTGGTATTGGTCAAAGCCATTTTCATCCATCACTTTAGCTGTGATATTTCCCCAACCTTTCTGTCCTTATAAACACAACACTAAGCAGGGAAACTTTCACAGGGTATGTGAGACACCCTGACTTCTCATGCTGCAGATGGGATGAGAGCTCAGCTCAAAGCTCAGGCTCCCTTCCAGGCAATGCAGTGAAGGGGGCAAGAATAGATGCATCCTCAAGGAATATGCAGCCACCTCTGGGTAGGAAGCTACAGCTGCAGGGTGTGTTGGACCAGGGAAATGTAAAGGTGAGGACTACTGCTAATAGGAGTGCCTTGGGGGACTTTTTAGACAGACTAAATGCATGAGTTAGCAGTTCACAGAATCACAGAATATGCTGAATTGGAAGGGACCCATAAGGATCATTGAGTCTAACCCTTAGCCCTGTACAGGGCCATCCCCAGGAGTCACACCATGTGCCTGAGAGTATCATTGAAATGGAGAACCTCTCCTAAACCAATCTTGCAGGGTGCCCATCAGACAATATTTCTGATGACCTTGCTGAAAGGTCTGCTATGAGACAGAAGAGCAAGAAGGAAGGAAGGTCCTGGTGGCATTGCATGTGCCAGTTGGATGCTCTGGGGGAGATGCCAGCACATGAGAGCCCCAGAAGTCAGGTGAGGGGTTCTCTGCTGATTGAACACAGCACAGGTGCTTCTGGGGGGAATTGTGACATGGCAGGACTGAGACATCCTGTGCTCAGCTCCTGAGGTATGTCTAGGTCAAATGCATGTTGATGCATGAGGGCAGAATATCCCTCAGAATGGTGAAACAGCCTGGAAAACATATTTGCCCATATTCATCCTAATCCTTTTGCTGAACTCATCTCCATAGCAGAGACAAGTAACTTGAGCTTTCCAAGTTTTAGTGTCATCATCTGAAAAATGGGGTTAATATCAAGCTTACCTACTTTCCAGCAAGTCACAGCTAATTAGAGTTAGTGTTAGTTAATGTTTGCACAGCCCTGGGATGTGGAAATGGTAATATCATGCTAAGTATTACTCCTGGTGCTTAAACACCATGATTCTTCATAACCAGAGCAGTCAATTAAATTAGCTGAAAGTGGAGAGATGCAGCAGCAAGGAAGGCAGAGGAGATATACAAACATAATACTGTACACATGATGGCCTGCAGCTGCAGAGGGCAGGAAAAGCTCTGTTCCTGCTGCTTAGGGAGCCAGAGAGAGAACTCTCTGTGTAGGAGTGCAGATGTTCCCCAACAGCTTTGGGCTGCACTGCAGCAGTACACCAGCTGAGGAAGGGAAGGGTCAGTTCCTGACAGATTTATGGGATAGAGGGCTCTGTTTAAGCCTCACATGGCACTTGCTTATGTCCTGTTGAGGATCTTCTGGATGAAGCAGAGCAGCACTTCCCAGAGAGTGAAGGCCAACACTGCCTCATGTCTATCAGCCAGCAGTATCCTCAGAGGGGAGTAAGGAAGACTCTTCACTGTGGGTAGTACAGGGCAATGTTTCACCAGCCATAGTGCAGGACAGCACTGGGCATAGCACAGCCTGCTAGGTACACTGTCTCCAACAGGAGATCCATTTCACCCATGCCAGCTGTGGGCATGGAGCAGGCACTCAGGGAGAGTATGGGAGAAGTAGGGTGGGAACAAAGCCATCTCTCTTCCCAGCAAGACACCACTCTGAAGAGGAAAGGAAAGTAATGGGACTTGGTTGAAACCCAAAAAGGGGATGTACAAGTGTGTGATGCCCTTTCTCAAACCTGGATTTTGTCCAAGACTCTTGGATCGATACCATGTCTTTTGGTGATTGATCAGGAATGATTGCCCATGTCAGGACGCTGGCTTGCAGCCTTTCAAGAGCTGTCCCCAGCCACACGGAGGTCTGACTACCTGTAGGGGCAAGATCCACCAGGGAGGCACAGGGAGGATTGCCATATTCTGCATCACCACTGCCATTTTCTTACAGCTTCATGGTGCTAATCTACATATTAGGTGAGGACTTGGCTATAGCTCCTGGCCAGCTTCCATACTCTGCAATTGCATTCTTCTGCCTTGAAGTCCCCCTCCTCACACACATGCACATGCATACCCCAAGGGTTAAGAGGGAAACAGAAGGTGTCACTGCTTTGTGTCCAGAATTCCTGCACAGTGATGGAGTTGGTTCATCCTTCTCAGGAACATACTCAATTTTAGTGTCATGAGACATGAATTATGTGATATTAAAATGTCATCTGTTTTGACTTCTGGCACGATCGGGGATGTGGCTTGGACTAGGGAGAGGTGTCCTTGAGCTGCTGGGAAAGATTGTGGACACTACGCATATTCCACTTACGAAGTCATAAAGATGTCTGTACTAGATAACTGATTTAGGATTTTGTTCCTCCTTCCTCTTCCTTTCCCTGTCCTGTGGTTTTTCTTCAGCCTCCTCCTCCCCATGCTCTCTCTTCTCCTCCCAGAGAAGCCAAGTATCTCCTGACGTCAGAATGATTATTCTCCCCTGTATTAGAATGAATGATTAGTCTTTGTCTAGTTGCCTCCATAATTAACTGCAGCATGAAAGAATATTTT
Source organism: Scytalopus superciliaris (assembly GCA_013400415.1). Classification (NCBI taxonomy): domain Eukaryota; kingdom Metazoa; phylum Chordata; class Aves; order Passeriformes; family Rhinocryptidae; genus Scytalopus; species Scytalopus superciliaris. Next base: position 107,496 of record VXBX01005199.1, on the reverse strand, counting down.
GTAAGTAGCCAAAGCAGTCACTCCCTGTGGGGCTTTTGGGAGCATGGTACGGCTTTCCATCAGCTTACAGGCAGAGAGGTGGGTGTTCTGTATGGAGATGGATTCACACACAACCCCTGACACAGGTACTGCATGCTCAAGCTGCTGTGCTTGCAGCTGGGGCATGTACCTCCCCAGCATGGCTGTGTGCACATGATGGTTTCTTTGCATTCATTTGTGGACTCCTACAGATATCCCAGCTGATGTGTGTATGCATAGGGGCGCACATGCCCTGGTCCAGGTACCCAGCTCTATGCAGGCTGGTACACTCCTGACCAAGGACTGAGCCTCCGCATACTTTCAGCTTGCCTTTCTCATTTCCCTAGCTCAAAACCATCAGTCGAGTCCTTTCCTGTCTCAGTATACCCCTGGATAACCCCCATATTAAGAGAAGGTTCTCAGGGGAGGGCTGGTGTGAGGGGAGAGGTGGTGAGTAGAGAAAGGATATTAGCAATAATGTGTAAAGAACACCCCACCCTTCCTATAAATATCCCAACAGCTCCTCTGCTTCCTAGCAGCACTAATGAGGCTCAACAGGAGTGATGGAGGGGGACAAAGGAATCACTGATGAACAGAGATGGTGCTTGGCTACTAATGGGACTAATGAGCTGCTTTGCATAAGATGAGAGGGAGGAAGGAAGATGAGCAGGTGGGGTCTTGGAGGGAAAGCCAGTGAGCCCCACAAGGAGTGCCTTGCAGCATGGCAGCACCTGCTGCCATCTCTCTTTCCTTCCTGGCTGGAGGCACTGACCAGCACTGGGCAGCTCTGCCAGAGTGGCTCAGGCGCAGCCAAGATCGTGGTGTTAGGCACGACTTACCACGTTCCTCAATCCACATGGCAGTTCTTGTATCGTCCTTGTGCATCAGAGAGGTCAATCCAATCATTTGCTGAGGAAAGGGGGGACACATCTTCTGTAACCCCAGTGGCCAAGACATAGACATGTGGATGTCCAAATGACAATTCACCCTACTCTCAGAGGTATCCAAACCACAGCAGAGGTGTCACACTCTGAAAGTGTGTTTACTGTGGCAGGCTGGATTGATTCTCCACTTGTCCATCTTCTGAGCAGGCACCAGCCAATCAGCTGACCAGGCAGATATCCTGGGGGTTATTATTCTTCTTTGAAGGGGATTAGCATCTTGTTCCTTACTTTTTGCCAGGAGGAATGGGGGTCCAGCAGGTGAGAAACACAGATTTCACAGCCAGTTGGCAGCTGTGATATTGTTTAGGAAGGAGTGTACAGAAGAAACAGCAAGACAGAGATATGCTGCAAAGGAGATATGCTAGTCTGTGCCTCTGTCAGCCACATATAGGCAAACCCTAGTCTAATCTCAGCCCACATCACTAAGGTTTGACAAAGGCTTTGTGATTTAAGGGACTTAAGTGCCTGGTGCACTCTGGCAATGCATGGCAGGTACACAAAGAGGATTTCCCAGCTTGAGAATATGATACAGGCAAACCACATTTGAGTCACTTTTCCTTGGCACATTAGTACCACTTCTACTATGATTGCTAATGTGAGACTATGGTTCCCTTTTTTGTTGCCTATACCTGACTACTGATCCTTCCAGCACTGCTGGATGAGAGCAGGTATACCATCTCTGTCACCCTGTTTCAGTCCTTGACCCTTCTGAGGCTGCAAGCAATCACACAAGTTATGATCTCTATTGCAATGCAGGCAAGTGTCTGCTAATAGCTGGTCTGAAGTCTGTTAATGCATTTCCCTTTCACAGAAGCTCCCCGAACAGCCAGAAGATGGTGATGACCATGCAGCAAGAGCAGCAGGTTCGAAAGGCTGCAGCATTGCTCTCGTTTGAATTCAGAAGCAGATGCTATAATTTATCTTGCAAATGGAGCTGTAGGAATGATTTTCTGCCTCGCCTCCATAATCTGTTGGCACTTTATCTAGGTGCACAGCTGTGGATGGGGTGTCCTCACAGTAGGGAGAAGGCACTGAGCTCACTGCCCACTTATTAGCTTGTACTGGGAGAGATGATTTTGGGCTGGTTACAGCTCCTCGAGCAAAGAGGAGCTGATGAAAACCCTGTTTCCCCTAGGGAAGGCTGTGTGCAAGGCTGTAAACTGACTCCCACTCCTGATACACTCTCCAGTGTAAGGGGCATCTCTAGCATGAGATGGACGTAGAGAACCAGTTCTATATTCAGAGAAGCCTGTGGGCTACATAAAGCCACCAGATATTCAGATGGCCCCTATGCTTCTCTAACTTTTTCAGGGAAAGGGAGTAATGGAAAGGGATAATTTAGTACTGGAGAGATGAGAATTACAGTGGCATGTTGTCTTAAAGCCCTCCAGTTGGGATGCCCTCAGTGTTGGGCCAGGAGAGACTCCATGCCCTGGGGGTATTCACAGAGAAGCTTTGTCCCAGCTGTCCTCAGGCCTTTTCCAGCTGCTGCTTCACTCCTCCAGAGTCCTGCATGTTGAACTCCAACATGTGAACTCCCTGAGTTGAGCCCAGGAGGATTTGATACCTATACCATGGAGATCTGAGGTGAGCTGTGAGGAAGATCTCTTACAGGATCTTTGTGTTGCTTGCAGGATATTCAGTCCTGTTGCACTTGACCAATCTGCATGCCTAGAGTCCTGCACTTTGTGACTTTCTGTGAGTGTCCCTCTGTCACAAAAACCCCACTGTAGCCCCCCAAAGGACTGCTGAAAATGCTTCTCCAGGATTACCTTCTGACAGCTTTGCGTAGCTGCAGAGGAGCCCTATAGAAAAACACTGCAGGTTTTCTCTGCATGGAGGCTATTGCAAGAAAAAGAAATGCTTGCTTGGCTCAAAAAAGCATGCTTGGCTCAAAATCCAACTCTCATCTTTTCCAATAGCCACCATGCTGTTTTGATGCCTGATCAGAGAAAGAAATCTACTTCTTTGGTAATGTGATGGGTAATGTGATGTTATCCTTAATAGACTGTAGTGACATGAAGCTAAGGGAGGCTGGAACCTTGTGAACATGCAGATGTAGATGTGTAGATTTTGTGTAGATTTTTGTGTAGATTTTGTGTGTTCCAAGAGTTCACAAGAGAAATCCATAATAGCAGACTGAGGCAGAACACAAAACCACAATGAACAAAATGCCACAGAAGTTTTGCAGTTATGGTTGTCACTACCATGCTGGTGGTGGTGGTGGCACGGATGACTGAGTGGCATTTGATTAGGTGGGATGAAAGAAGTTCTGAAGGCTCTCCTGTAGCATTGAGGAGGGAAAACATTTCAATGCAAAACTGCAGAGAGTGATGGGATGATATTGACTATGGCCATCGGTCTCTTCCTGATCTGCTTTCTGTAACTGCTTTGCCAACTTCAGGCTGTGATGGGCATTTACTGTCAGCTCCTTTTGCAGAAAGAAGAAAGGATACTGCTGTCCAGGCCTAACCATTGTGTACATTTTCCCCTTCAGGATCCAGAGGTGCTAAGATTGCTCACTCAGAGCATAGTTTTGTAACCTGTTCTCCCGCTGATGATCCTGGCATTGGTACCTGAGAGGACAGGTACTTGTTTTCTCTAGCTATTGGCACCCTTCAGTCTCCACTTGCCTCCTCTCCACATTTCTTTTCCCAAAAGTTAGTCAGGCAAAGGCAAAATGAGAAGGGCAGACACCAGACAGACCTGCCTGGTAGACATTTTTCCTGACATGTCATTTCATAGTCTGGATCTTAAAATACAGGACACAGTGGTTGTTGCTGCCCTAAGTGACTATACTGTGGCTGATCACTGTGGCAACATCTTCCTTACAGCTGGTAAATTCTCTCCTGTTTCCTCTGTGTAATAGGCTAACATGGCTGAAGGATGCTGGACTATTTTGTTGTTACTGTTATTGTTGTTGTTTAGTTGGTGCTGCTCCTAGTTCAGAAAGAATGTCTTTGCTGAAACCATGGTGGGCAGAGGAGTGTCTGTCATGTTCCCATGACCATGGAGCTGTTGTGCTGCCTATGTTTATTCCACCTGTATGATTATGCTGGGTCTCAGCAGCTGAGCTTCATCTGCAGAATTCTGCAATTGAACACCTGGAATTACTACTCTGGAGATATTTGTATCATTAGATATTTGGATGGAGGTCAGGAGCTGTAGGTTCAACCACTTCTTTCACAAACTTCCATTGCAACTTTAGACAAAGTATTTTAACCTTTGGCACATCATCCTTGCCTCCTATCTGCAAAATATAAGTATCTAAATTTTTCTCTTACCCACTTGAATTTTAAGTTCTTTGGAGCAAAAGGGTGTTTTTTGCCACAACATATGTAACTGCCTCTCTGTGCTTCTGAGCATCACCATATCACAGACAGATAGTTTTAGTCAGTATTAAAGCTCATAATTTTTAGCAAGTGATAATCTAATGATACTCTTTGCAGAAGGATGAAAGCTATGTTTGGAATCCTGTTCCAGTTCTTCTCATATCAGTATCTTCTGTATCTCTTCAATTCCCTCTCCTGTTTCATATTCCTTTTTTCACTCCAGAATTCTTTCACGCCATGCTGCTGTGGCAAAACAGCTGCCATGGAGCACCTCAGCTTTGACATATATGTATGTGAGCAATAGGTGGGAACAAAATCCTCTTGTCTTGGATGAGAACTGCAAATTCTTATTCCAAAATCTGCCGTCAAGAACGATTTTAACTGTTAAGTTTCTGTTGACACCTCAGGCCATATTCATACAGAAAAGTAGCGTGGTGGAAGGGCAAAAAAATGCAATGCACCCAAACCTTCACAGGCATTTGGCCTGCAACAGTCACCTACAGTTGCCTCAGAGCTCACACTGTCATCTATGAAGACATCCATTTCCCAGGGCTGTGTAACATCTGAACACTTATATACGTCAAGCAGAATATTTACAAATGCACCCGGTTGAGGGAAGGGGTGTCTGTAATTATCTTTCACTTCACTGGAATACCTAACAGGGAAAGTCCTCTTTCTTTGGCAGATTGCTCCAGCAGACACACCATTGGATACGTTGCCATGGAAACAAAACCTTTTCCTTTTCATATTTCTATAATGTGTTGAAGGTTTTCAGGGCCTTTTCCCTTTTTTGCTCTGCTTGGCCTTTCAGCATTTACTGTGCATCATATGCTGGAAGTGCAATGCTCTTATTCTTCACAACCCAAACAAAAAAATCACAAAATTGTTTCTTCCATCTGAACTGACTCTCTGCCATCCTTCCCTCTTATTCCTCATCTGTCATTTGATGGCTGTGTATGACCAACTAACTCTGAATCAGCAATTTGCTTTGTGTCATGCAAAGTTCCTTCTGCTATGCCCAAAAGCTCTCCCCAAGGGCAAGGGAGAAGCCCTGTTGTCCTGGGCCTGTCTTGCAGATGAAGTTTTTTGCTGTTACACAATGCAGTTGAATGTCTTTTGGGGTATTGGGGGTGAGGAGGAAGGAGGTGTAAGCTTTTCCACTCATGGGAAGAAAGTGATGAAATGTGCTTTCACAGCAATGATTTCTGTCTGCAGATTCGATGCCTTGCAGTCTCTGGTGTGAAAGCTACAACCACAGCCTGCTTGCTTCATTGCATAGCACTGGATGCACTTGCTTATTAGAGTCATGGTTGCTGAGTAGCATAACAGATGAAAAAAGAGATCTCGGAGCAGTTAAGCACTGACAAGATGGTCCTCACTATGCTGCACAGCTGCATGTTTCCTTGCATGGTCCATTCCTCTAATGAGTTCTTCAGTTCACTCTAAATAATGCACATCCCTCTGCAGCTCCTTCCTTAAAATCTGGAGGTAACTCTCAGCTCATAAAAACCTTTTGAAAAGCCTAGAGAAGGGCCTTATGTTGGTGGCCATCATCTTACATCCCATCAGAATTCGTGGGCTGCATTTCAGATAAACATTATTACGAGCACATTCACCAGTCACTGTTTTCCTCCACTCTTTCCCTCTACAAGCACAGCTTTGGTTACCTCTGCTCTTACTTGCTAAAGCTGGCTACAAAGGATAAAGTGTGTTTATGTTTGGTTGCTTCTCAGTGTGTGGGAATAACTGTCAGCCCTAGAGGGCAAACAGTGTTTTCTAGACAATTTAAAAAAAAAGAAAAAGGCAATTTATTTGAATACAGCAGGGGTCTGGACAGCACTGAAGGCATCTTCTGACCCATCAAAAGAATAAGCTAGGACATCTAAAAGCACCAGAGTATGCACAGGATTACTGCATTTCACTGCTGGGAACAAGAACAGGAGCTGCATCTAATAGCTGAGATACCGAGATGGGATGACGAGAGCAGAGAATCAACAACCAGTCTTAATGAGTATTGGGCATGCTGAAGAAAGAGATAAAAATAAAAGGAGGGATTTTCTATAAAGCAAATTGTTCCTCTTTGGTAGTATGGGAACATATGCTCTAAAACCAGGCATCAACCACCATCACTAACTCCCCATAGTCTACAGCAACTGGCCCACTTCAGGGGTAGGATCAGAGGGGAAGATTACCAGACCCCAATGTGTGCACTGCTGAAAGGTTTAAGACTGCAACTGCACAGTATACACTGACATGGAGATTAGTCTCTGCCATGTTCTTATCTGTGCTCTCAAAAGGGAATCAGGTTGAGCTAAGTCTTTTTTTTTTTTGTTTAGGAGACCCCTAACTTGGGCTAGAAAAAGTTTTTGATGGATTCAGAATTGGCAAAATTCCCCCAGAGTTCATGGGAAATGTTCACAAGGCAAGGATGTCCTTTGGGAGGTGCCCTCTTTCTAGGGAGCAGAACCACAACACTGATCACTTGAAGTCATGGAAGGCTTTGCTCTGCAGGTCCAAATGACAGAGGAGACAGCAGTGCTAAAACACACTCTGACTTCACAGCTTAACAGCAGAATTTTCTGCCATCAAGGAAAGTGCTTGAGATTAAACCATTATATAATTGCACTGTAAACTCATAATTACTTACAGCATTTTCTTCCAAAGGCACAGGGCTGAATGGAGCGTCTCTTATTTTGTAGCAATTACTGATAACAAATGGTTTAGTTGAAGCTTAGTAAAGATACTTTTAGTTGAAGCCTCTATTTTTCCACTGTGGACTGGAACTTAATATTTTTGGCCACAGCCCAAAGAGGTGACATTTCGAAGTATGAATAAAACTAGCATAACAACTTGCAATTGTGCGAAGACAACTAAGATCTACATTTCCTCTAATTCCTTCTGTTGTCTGCTGTTTTTTCTCATGAGCTGTACCATCTCCATTTGGTTAAACAGACAAATAAAAAGGCAAGAGCCATCTTTCTTCTGCAGTTTTATCTAGAGCCTTGCACAAGAGCTGTTGGGGACTGCTGATGGGGGATGAAGTGTGGGGCCCTACCAGCAGAGATGAGACTACAACTGTGATGAGACAAGCAGAGATGGACTGCACAGGGCTGGGAGGGTGGTCCCATGTGAAATGTAATCATCATTCTGGTGCCAGTCACAGTTAGTGGCGCTGAGGCTTAAATCCCCATCATCAGGGTTATCAGTGCTGGCAGGAAAAGGGGAGCAGTTTAAGCAGATGGAATATTTCTAATCTTCTTAGTAATTGTGTTTGTGCATTGCTGCCATGAGGGCAAATAATCTGGACATCTAAATCCCTTGTCTACACTTGGAGTGTATCCAAATGGATGTCAAGGTAAACAATCACAAATCCTGGCTTGGACTGTCTTCTCTTGAGGCCTCCAGTGATGTTACCAGGCTGGGTGATTGTGGATTATAGACCCTGCCAAATGTACACAGGACTTACTCTGTATGTGTCCTTTGGAGCAGAGTTCTCTTCCTGACACAGCTTGTAGGAGCCAACCCCTGTCCTGGCACCCAAGCCAGTCTGCAGCTTTGTCTTGCAGTGGAAGGGGACTATGAGACTGATAGAAAACAAGAATTTGGGACATATGGGAGCACATGGGTGACAGTCTCTCCCATGAGATTTTGTGTGCACATTGTTTTCCCCAGAGGAGGGTCTGCGTTCTTCAGACAACAGCAACATGAGGCTGTGGGGGCTTGGCTGGGCTCCTCTGAGCTGCTGACATGCTGTGTGGATGAGCTCCATGGATGCCTGGCTTATAGGATATAAATCAACAGAGCTGCATGGCATGGGGTAGGAGGCCAGTGTGCTTTATGGGCAAGAGGGCGGCTGCCCATGGTTGCAGTTTGACTGTGACAGTAGCAAGGGATGCCCACCGAGATAGTGTCCCAGTTAGAGATGCATCCTCTGGCCATGCCACCCCACCCAACTCAGCATTTTGGCCACTTTCCAGGGCCCATAGTTGTCACAGTGCTGTCTCAGAACTTAAATGGTTCCTGCTCCTGTACCTGTCCAGGGGCTGCTTCCTATGCCCCCCCCAGACCAGCTGCAGCCCACCTTGCTTCTATATGTCCCTCCAAACTCCTTCAGAGCTACCCACTTGGTATATCAAGTTTGCCACCCTGCTCCCACTGGTCCCTTTTTATTCACGTGTCCCTTTTTTCACCATTCTTGTCAGTGACTATTTCTGCTGGTTAGCGTGGCTGCTCCAGCGACCCCTCACCTGACTCCCCAAGGGAATGATTGCTCCAGTGCATCCTGAAGATGTGCAAAGAGCTGGCTGCAGGAAGCACTTGCCAAAATTTCTCCTCTGAATGAAGACCACAAGAAAAGGCGTGTCTAGGGAAAACTTGACTTACGCTAGTCCTACTGTTGTTGACTTCTACTAAAGGTACAGTGATTTTTGTCTTTTTATAACTCTATCATGCATTTGCTTAAAAACTGAGGGGGTTTTGGTGGAGGCGAACAAACTAAATGGGCATTTGAGCCAAGTTTGAGAGAAGATACCGGTATTTTAAAACAGCTAATTTTGGACACAGATAAATATTATATTTGGGTGATTTTGTAATAGAACTTAAAAATGCTGAAAAAATACAAATATTGCTAAAAAAAGGTGACCTTGCTGAAAAGAAGAAAAAATAGGAACATCTTTTCAGAGTGATTAAATAACTCCAAACTGTAAGAGAGGTCAGTTTGGAAAGAATGAAAGAGGTCAGGCTGGATCCAGAATAAACTACTTTGCCTAAAATCTGCTTAAAAATAATGTTCTGAGTTGAATGTTATTGAAGGCTGTATAAAAATAAATAAACATCTCCTCAGCTCCACTTTACACAACAGTAAGAAGTGCTAGAGGTGGACTTGCAGACTTTCAAATGGAGGCAATCCTATTTTTGTACGGTACAGAAAGAAAGAGACAGTCATGGCACAGCAGAATGCACAACCTCTGAAAAAAAGAACAGAGGGAAAAAGAAATACAGGGAGAAAGAATATGTCCTGTCAGCAAAAAAAAGAAGCCTTGGTAGTATATATTTGTTTTATGGTGATATGTTTTATTAATGACATTTTAAACACCATTTTGGCTTGTTTAAACACCAGTTTTATACAGATTTAGCTAAATTGGTTTACAAAACAATTGAATTAATTCAGGCAATCTCTGAGAGCATGGGCACCTGTATCATAAGTGTTTATATTGGCTTAGCTTCTGTCAGTAAATCATCCTTTGCTGCTTCGCTTCTTCCCACAGCAGTTGCTTGATTGCATAGAAAGTGGCTTTGCCTCCCTCTCTCTCTGGAATTTGACCCCATTCCCCTGCAGCAGAACAGCCATGAGCAGGGAAGATGGGTAGAACGAAGGCCTGTGTCCTGGTGGACTTTTCGGTAGGAAAAAGAGGTGGGCTTTTTCCTGAGGAGGGAAAAGAGGCAGAGGGGATGGCAGCGGCTTTGCAGATGCAATGCCTGCATCAGCTCAGAGATGCAGCTTGCAGCTGACTACGGTGGAGCTCTGGCTCACCCAACAGCCATTTTAGTTGCAGGAGCTTAGACACAAGTAAAAAAGGGTCGTTTCTGTTGTTTTTTGGGGGGGTTGTTGTTGTGTTTGTTTGTTTGTTTGTTTGGGTTTTTTGTTTGGTTTCTTTTCCAGCAAGTGAGTGGCACAAGTGAAGGTAAGGTGCTGCTTCTTCATGTTTTGTCCCCATGCGGCTAATTTCCTCCCAGCCCAAAATGTTTCGTGACAATGTCTTTTTGCCCAAGTCACAGTGATGCTGCAGTTACACAGTTTCCTTTGCCTCACACTGAGAGATTCTTTACTACTGCAGTGTGGGTCCCAGAGAGGTACAGAGCAGCGCAGGCCCCTTGCAAACCAGCCTCCGTTAGTCAGCATCTGACATTTTTGTACCTTCTGTGCTTTACTTGTTGCTGGACCTGCACATCAGCAGATGGCATTTCAGCCTTGACCTATGGCTGATGCATGAGGAGGAAGAGAGACAGTGGCCAAGGTCTGTGGAGGAGCCATACAATTCCCAGCACCCACCATGGAGGATCAGCGGCCTGGCACTCAGCGTGTCTTCCGTCGCATAGGTTGATGTGCTGCCTGTGTCCAGATTTTCACAGGTGATGTTGCTGTATGGAAAAACTGGGAGAAGAGCTTCCCTGCGGGATGACAAGCGCACACCCGTAAAAAACCAATTTCGTAGGCCTCCAGCGGGGAAGGAGGCGTGTATGTTCCCCAATGTGTTGTGACCCTGATGAGTGTCAAGGTAACATTATTTCTGTAGTGTTAATTCTGTGGTGACCACTTGCAGGTACCTGCAGTGCAGGACTCAGGGATCCAGGTGGCATTCAGACCCACCCGGGACGGGACCCTGCTGGGGCGCAGGGCAGAGGGACCTGCCAAGGCCTCTCTGCAGGAGCACAGCCGGACAGCAAGGGCTGAAGGGCACAGGGGCCTCTCTGCCAGAGGGCCCACCAGCAGACAGACACGGGGGGCAGCGTGGGGCGGTGGGAGCACACACAGACACNGGGCGGCGGGCGCCCCCTGCCGGGCTGCGCTGGGCTGGGCCGGGCCGGTCTGGGCCGGGCTGAGCTGGGCTGGGCTGGGCCGACGCCCGCGCTGCCGCTGCCGCTGCCCCGCTCCCCTCCGGGCTGGGCTCCCAGCCTCCCTGCCGTGCCCGGCGGCACAGCTCCTGTCCCTTTATTAATTTCTGCTTCGCACTTCTCCTGGCCTCGCCTCGCCGCTGCGGCCGTCCAAGATGCTCGCTCTCACTAGGGCATCCTTCCCAATCTGGTACCTATCAAGCTAAATGAGGCATAATTAGGAATAATTATGACATGACATGGTCTGGAATGAGAAGCAGATGGGGTTCCCCCAGGATGCACCAGGCTGGGTTTCAGGGGGAAGGGGACTGGGACCGAGTGGGGACAGGGCAGTGTGTCGTGGTTCCCCACCTGTTGCCACCTCAGCTGGCAGGGCAGGAGCCACCGTCCCGTCCGGAGTGCTGCAGCACGGCCTGTCATGCGGCTCCGGGCTGCGAGACACCCCTTTTGGTCACCGTGCCTGCTCTGCAGTGGTTTTACTCGCTCTCTGCTAGAAAAGTGAAGCGGCACCTGAGCCTCGCTGCGTGTGCTATGCCTCTGACTCCCTCTATGCAACATTGATCCTAACTTCACAGTAATATACAGAGTTTTTCTCTAGCAAGTACGTGGAAGAGAGAGTAGTGAGGAGTATTGGCTCTTTGAGACCAGCAGAAGCCTCTGGTGCTGAACCGAAGAAGCCAGGAAGGTGTTCTCACACATCCTTTGTGTCCCCTCTGAAGGACACTCAGCTGCTCTGTGTTTCAGGGCAGGCAGTGAATGGGCAATGATACTGCAAAGGTGCTGGGCACTGCTAGGAAGAGGGGTATTTAAGGGAAGCCTCACCCTCTGGCTCTTCAGGGAAGATGCTCCTTTGAAAGGGATAAGGGAAGGGCCCCATGTTTCAGGCACGTTTATTTGCCTTGGTGCCTGTACAGGGGCAGGAGAGAATGTGAGTTTTGACTGGAGATGTGTGGTGCAGTGGATCCACATGGATGTGTTGTGGAAGGGTAAGGGCAAGACTGTGAATGGTCATGTAAGCACCCATTTCTCATTAAAAACTGATGTCATCCACAGGAAAATCTAGCATTAAGGGAAGGTATAACCACTCTCTTTTCTCATTACAATAACATGGGATGTTGGAAGGCCTTATTGCTGGCATTTTATTACTCTTGCATATGTGGGTACAATCCCTCTGGGGAGAGAGCCAAACCTTAACACACAGGAGGTGGTGATCATGGGGTGGACTAACACCAAGTCAAGCACTGTCTTTAGGTGCCTCTTTGGCTACCTTGCTGTCAGGAGGCACAGACAGGACGCACTAGGGCAAACTGGCATAGGTCTCAGATCAGGTTCTTCTTCAGGACACATAGCAATAGAAGATCATTGTGGTGCTCTCTCCTTCACCTGCCCTCTGCCCTTCCCAGCCATGCCCCCAGGGCAGTACCTGACATGCAGAACAACTGGTTTTCTTTCACCCCTTCCTATACAACCTTGGCTGCAGGGAGAGCATTCAGAAGAAGTTGCTGTCATTTTTTTCAGGATAAATCTTACTTGTTACTGAGACGTTTTTCACTTAGTCTTTCAAGCAGCCATTCTTTAAGTTGCCCCTGCTTCTAGTTACCATAATTATAGATTTGCTGTTCCCAGCAAAAAACCTTTTTTCTATTAAGTGACAGAAAACCAAGATTTTCTTAAGAATGTTAGGGGAGATGGATAGGTGCACCAAGGAGTATTCAGGAGCTGCAGGCTACTTCTGCTTGGATATATGGTCATTCCATGTCTGCTTCTGTTCAGCTCGTGTTGCTTGTAGCATCTCCAGTATCTGACATGGTTGAATTCAGGCTGCTAACCACTATTCTTGCCTCCTTGGGGTAGATTAACTAGCATTGGGTCTTCTTGCTTGTTGCAAGGTTTCTGCCATGTCTCGTTTGTTCATGAACTGCCCAGTTCAACAGTGGATTTGCAGAATAATTCCTCCTAAGGAGCTGTCTTTGTGCTGTGATAGTGCTGGCTGTAGGTTTTCAGTTTGCTAGGGCTTGGAAGCTCTGGATTTGCCAAAGTTCATGGAGCTCTTGACATTTTTCCTGGTGTGTGGGAATGAAAAGCAGTATTTCTGATTTCTCCTCTGCAGGGAATTTTCAAAATTAAACTGAAGAATCACCTCTGGAAAATCAGTCTTGGCATCTCAGAGTTCTTTAAAAGTGCCATGCTGTTAACACCTTTTCATGCCAGAACAGTTGAAATATCTATTATTCTTATTTCATTTTCAAAACCACTAAGGGGAGGATTTTTCTTAGTATCTCTTGAAACCCCTTTTCTAGAATAGCTGCTTCTATTTTTTTATAGTGAAATATTTTAACACACTGATAGAAAGGAAAGGTGAGTACATCTTGTTTGACTTTGCTCACAGAAAAGTTCAGTATTTAAGCACAGCCTGTTGTTCGGGGTTCTTACATGGTCAGGGAGAGAAATATAAATCAACAGCATGCTCCAGTGAGGTCACACTGTAACTTGAGCAAGAAGAGATAAACCTCTACTTCCCAGAGCACTGAGCAAGTAGTACTGCCCACTTCTTGTTTGTTTTGTCATCAGACCCATTGAATTGCCCTGTGGATGTTTCTGTTTCTCCCCTTTTGCTTTAGAGGTGACCCAAACGAATAGTTTTGCCCAGATGCCTAACTGTTAGAAAGCTAAAATTAATGTGATGAATGTTACCTCACAGGCCTAGTTCAAATTTGAAAGAGAATGAGATATTTATCTAGTTTGGACATTTTTGAGAACGTCCTCATTGACAATTGCAGTCATCAGTATGCTCCATACCCCTTGAGTAGCATAACTGAAGCTTGACTATTTCAAGGGATACTGTTTGGCTTCTTGGAGAGATAGTGCTCATGAGCATAATGCTGTTGTTTGCTTATACACTGTGACACAGGCTGTGTTCACACACACTGATTGTGCCCCCCTTGGGCATCTTAGATAGCACTTTTTCTGTGATGGCATCTTTCATCATGTCCACTTTTAAGAACTATCTTCATCAGCAAGACAAACTGGGGAACATTTTATGCTAGAATCATTCTAAGAATAGAAATCTGTTGGATATCTGTTCAAGATGCCTCCTGGGTTTATTGCCTTGTGGGTTCTTGGATCCTTTCTTGGAAGTATAGGTAGACACTTTCTTTGAAGTAGATCAAACTGGAAAACTCCTCTGTGCTGGCTGATTCATGTAGCCCCACAGGTTATAGACTTGTAGCAGTATATGTACCTTGAAATTGCCCAGTGCTGGGTACTGGCAAGCTTTCTAGATGACTGTACTACAGTTTGTAGTAACTGAGACAGAGTGGGGTCAGGTCACATGAATGGTGGTTATTGAATGGAAATAATCTCACCTTCCATGGACTGCTGGACACCTTAGGGTCAGCAACTGTAATTTAGGTACAGAATTCAAATCAGATTCAGAAAACATATGTGTGCCTAAGGTTAGATTCTGATGTGATCTATAGATGCCACCAGGTAAGTTAGTTAAGGAAGGCTGATGAGATGTCTACCTCTCTTAGAAACATATTTTTCCCTATTTTTAATAAATGTCTTTATCTGCATTTTTAGTTTCCTGAATGTTTTTCTAGATATGATGTACTGTCAACTCTCTCATTCCAGCTCCAGTTTGAAAAACCCAATTTGTCATAAGCACGCATCTAGTCTAGTTCCTCTTGATTATGTCTGGGAGTTACTTCTAACACAGAGAGGTGATGGGGCAGCTAAGCCCAGATGATAGGAATTACTGTCTTTGCCATTGTCTCAGTTTATGTGCTACAGGCTGACCCTGGTGAACAATAGATAGTGCAAACTATCTCCCCTTTCTCTGTGTCTTTTCCACATTTTGGCACCTACAAGCTGATAGACGGACATGGCTCTGCTTGGAAAAGTTGACAGAAAGCACAGCATAACCATTCGCTAATCAGATAATGTAGAGATTTCTGGTTACTGACCATTCCCACAGTGGTTTTGTTCTCTCTTCATCATCCTCAGTCACAGCAGCTGGTAGGATGTGCACCAGTAAGGATATTTGCTATTCAGCATATGGCTGAGTTTCACCTTGAGACCTCAATTCTGTCGGCAGTTTAAAGATTAAATGCCACCTCTCTAAGTGAGTGTCAGAATCACCACAAAAATCACTGAGAGGTAAGACACAATCCCTTAGGAACATCTCATTGATCCTCTCATGGTTCCCAAGAAGCATGCAGTACTGAATGCATGACTGTCTATTTCACCAGATTAGTTGATTTAGTTATACATCCCTTGGGCTTTTCGGGGGAAAAATTTGTATCCTTGGAAGACGCAAAAGGCAAATAAAAGCTACTCCAAACCATACCAAAGAGCATTACTCGCTTCAGCAAAATGCAGGTGTCCCCTGGGTCTGGAAAAGAGCTATTTCTGTTGGTCCAGCTAAAACCAGCCCAATTCTACTGTCTCCGATGGAACTGCATGCTATGCATCTTGATTATTGCTGCAGGCATCCAGCATGGGGTCCAAAAGCTGTCATGCTGGAGAAAGACCTTGAGGCTTTTTCAAAGCTAAGTGATTCCGTGATTCCATGATCTATGTATTCACCCAGATTCAGAGGGGCTATGATCACAATCTCCCCCGAGCCAGCTGGTAAATGGGTGTGTCCACATGCAGTGCCCCTTGAGAATCGTTGACAAATGCTATGCATATTGCATGACTGCTGCTTTCCCAAGGAAACATTCTCCTTTGCCTTTATTTACTTTATTTTCCCTACCTCCCACCCCTTCATGTTTTCTAAAGTGTCTCTTGTTTTCTGATATTCAGCTGTGAAGATGAAAGGTGGCTTGTCCTGATTGTGAAGGCATGAAGACAGCAGTAATACTACTACAGCAGCATTCATGGGCATTTTCTCCAAGAAAAAATGTAAGCAATATTTTTTTCATCTTTTTTTAATTGAGTGGGCGGCAAATGCAATGAATGGTTAGACCTGCCTGGTACTCAGCATAGATAGTCATTTTGGTAGGAGTTAAGGAGTCAACTTCAGCTGATCACTTCTCACGTATATGCAAAGTCCTCTGGTGGTCACCAAATATTTTGCTTTAATTTTTGAGTTTTAGCCAAACATATATGGCCATTTGTAAGATTTGTTTTGTGTGTGTGTGTTTTTAAAGAGGAGTTTTATAAATGTTGGTGGACCATTTTAAAAATAGTTATCCCACACATTTTCATCAATTCTCTCTATTAAAAATTGTGTTGTTCAGTGGCCCAGTAATGTTTACTTGGAAAATTGACTTGGCCTGAGAAGTGCCATATTTACTCTGTAGGCAATGGAAATGGATGGAAACTGTTGCTGTTCAGTTAAAGAAAATTATGGGAGTGTTTTTGAGTTAGAATTAATTTCAATTTGTCAAGTACTGAAACTTTGACTTCTCCATAACATTTTCTTTTAAACCTCCATCTCAGACAGCTCTCCAAGAGTGGCTGACTCTCTGGGCTAGAACTTCTGCCTTCTAATCTTTGGGGGGCAAGGCAACCATGTAGACCCTTTGGGGTGCTATCAGTGAGCTCCTTGCTAGGTGGTTGCAGGACAGATTACCAATGATGTGATGTGTCCAAGGCCAGCCAAAGAGCAGCTAGAGAGGAGAACTTCTGCAGAGCTGGGATCAACTTGATGATCCTGTCATCAGGTTGAGAACTGTAGCAGATTTGGATTGCTTGTTTTCTGGATAGGCACCACCCCAATTTGATTACTGAACTGCTGTTAATTTGCACACAAGTGGGTAAAAGAATTATTGCAGTCACTTATGAAATTTTACTTTGGCAGATAGTTTGTGTAAATTTTCTTATGACGTCTTGCTGCTGTCTTCATCTTGCTGCTGAGCTGGGTAGAAACTGTAGGGGTCAGGAAGAGACCAGGGAGCCAGGCTGTTCTCAGATCACTATCCTAATTGTAGTCTAAGTAATTTCTCAGACGCAATTCTCTTACGTATTGAACAGCAATAATAGCCATTACCTGCCCTGCCGGGCTGCTGAGAATATTGAATCGTTAATCAATTTGATAATGATACCGCAAGGCAAGAAGATTTGGGTCTGATCTAGCTTTGGTGGAGAGGTATGGGTGATACAGTGGATGACATTAGAATCCTGTCTGTGACATAGTGCAGAGGTGATAGACTTCGTGGCCCTTTTGTGATCCAATAATTTGTATCAAACAAGAGAGTTAGTTCCCTTCTTATCAAAGGCTTGTTAGCATTTTCACAATGATATGGCTTGGTTTGAACCAATGACCTTGCATTTCTTTAGTCTCCTAAGCCAGACCCTGATACATGCTAAAAAAAGGTTCTTTCTTTTCTGATCTCAAAGAGAATAAAAATCAAATCCCTACAGAACAAAGAACTTTGAAGCACTACAGAGCAGTAGGAAGCCAAGTCAAGCCATTGGACAGCATGAGAACTTTGAAAGTCTATATTAAATTGCCAACTTGCCGAACAACCCTCCTGAAGAGAAGAAATGTCACCTTTCACTCAGAGGTGGAAACTTGTTCTCCTCTGTGTGTGCATGCACGTGTGAGAGAGGCAGGCAAGAAGGGGGAGGAACAAGGCTGGTATAGCAACACAGTCTCTATCAGAAGCTGAGTGTACTCAGTTAAGCAATTTGCAGCAACTGAGATGATCTGTGCTGACTTATAAGATGCAGAAGAGGTTTGTCCAAGTCCTCTAGCAGGTAACCAGCTTACCTGATTGTCCATTTTCTCAGACAGCAGCTCACTGTTCTTCCTTTAGATTTCTGAGGTGGTAAGAGACACAGGAGGAAATAGGTTATTTTTCTCCAGTGACATAATAACATTGAATTGTTTCTGTTGAACACTGAAAAAAAAAAATAATAAAAAATTTCTTCATAACTCTATCTAAAATAAGAAAAATTTTAGATTCCTCTGAAATAATAGGTTGTCTGAAATAAGGGGCTAGTGTGCCACTGAGTTTTTCATTGGAGTCTGCAGAAGTACTGTGATTTGTATCCTTCAGGAACATTGCCTTATATTTGGAGATAGTAGCCTAGTCCCCAGAATGTATGTTCCTTTCCCATGAACCAAAACTTCAGGATCCAACTCACGAAAAAAGTTCCATTCCCTTCCTCTCTTCCCCCCTACCTCTCTTCCCCCATAGCGAGGCATGATCTCATTTTCTCACACTGATGAGAAAAGCTGGGTACCTAGTTTCAAAGTGGTCTCTGTCCCCCTTAGGTCTGCTCTCTTCTTCCAGCTGCTGTGGTGCCAAGGGCTGCTGGAACAACTATAGTGCTGCCAGCCTGGCTCCCACCAGGCAGGCAGAGCCTCTCTGTGTTCAATAAACTATGCAATAGCCTTAAGCCATTAGACTGTGACTGCTACTCTTATTGTGTGACATTGAGGTCAACACTTAACTCTGTTCACATATGTCTCTGTAGGTCAATGCAAATCAGTCCAGGAGGAATTTTTCCACTAACATGCTTGGAATGGGGGAGGGAGGGAGGGAAGTGCTACTTTTACCTGGGGGACTGTGAGGAATTGCTCTTTGTAATCTGCTTCCTTCCTTCTGTGACACAGATTTGGGGCAGCGATGGGAGGGAGGGCCCTCTTCTGTCTTAGAAACAACAGAGAACTTGGCCTCTGTATATTTTAGGGCAATCATTTTCCTGATGGTTTTCTGACAAAGCTTTTAATTCCTTTTATTGATGTAATAATTGATCTCCTAACAGTGCAGCCTGAGATGCTGCCAAGCATTTCCAATGGACTCAGATTAAATAGCATGCAATTCCTCCATTCAGCTGTGATAACACCTCTCTGGAATTATCCGGTAGATGAGATCAGGGTGAGGTAGGCTATCTCTGGCTTGTGTGTAGCAATTCAGGGGAAATGGGAGCATTCCACAAGACATTGTTCAGGGATAACCTTCCTGAAGGGATATTTTTGCTTAATCCCTGCCACTTAGAATCTGTTTTTTATACCCTGCGATACACACAAAGCTCCTAAAAATTCCCATCCATTACAAGATGCATGAATCCTACTCTATATTTTTCTAAATTCTTAACCTGAATGACATCTTCCAGCAATAAGCTCCACAAGTCATTTAGATGACACGTGGAAAATGTTTCACTGTACCTGACTTTGTTGTAATTGAATTCTCTTCCATTTCCTGCACAAGGCAATGATTTTGCCTTCACCTTCCTTTGATATTTTTATCTATTGCAGCCCTCACTTATTTATTGCCTCTGAAATCAAGCAAAGACAATCATTCTCATGTCTCTATGCCACAGTCTCTTTACTCCTTAGGTTTTTGCCCCTCAGTTTCTGGATCAGTTTCTGTGATGTCTTTCTTATCCTGGTCCCACTGAAGTTAGAGGCAAAATGAGTGGATAGCTTTATTAGTGCCTGGGTTTCACTTTAAAAGTTTGAAAGGAGAGTGATGTTTCAAGTGAAGCTGCATCACAGTTTTGTCTTCTGAGGGTACAGCCCTCTTTGTAAGTTACTGATGCCACCAGGTATTCAGGTTATTTCATACTCAGAGGAAGAAATGCCTAAGACCTGTGATAACTTTAATTGCTTGTAAAGATCTTGCAAAAATTTAATAGTAGCTACTGTTTGGTATCCAGAAATGCACTCGAATTCTCTAGGATTAATTATGCTGGAAGAAGTGAATTTGCCATCCTTATCAAAATTATCAGCTTGTGTTACTTTTCACAAAGATAATAATTTCAAGTCAGTTAAGTGATTTCTATATTTTAGACCTGAAGTCCTTCATGCTCTCTAGTTTAATCCATCCTATGCTTGGCGTTGGCCTCAGAGTTCTTACAAGGATGAAAAGCTTGTATTTACTGTTGTTAGCTCTTTTGTAAAGGATAGCAGACATTGCTGTGGGTGCCTAGGTCTGTATTTAATTGAAGGAAACAATGCTTGAAATGGTACAGTTGGCTTCATCTTTGTAATGTCTGAGACACAGAAGAATGAATCACCAGTGTGGAAGAATTGTTTGCTTTTTTTCGCCTTGATAAGCCCCTGTAGAGTGTCAGGCTGGAACCTGAAAATGTATAGCTTCAAACCAGCTGTGGATATGTAAGATGCCACATGGATTCCCCATTCGCTTGCAGGTCAGACCGCAGGCCTGGCATGCCATGTGTGGACTGCTGTAGATACAGGAGCACAGCCATTCATGAATTCTGAGCTGGTTTTCTGATCTCTCCCTTGGTTCATCTACAAAACTTCCTTCTTCTTGCTTGGCAGGGAATTCCATCATCATAAGATCTCAGACAATTGGTCCTTAACAGACTTGGAGGAAATACATAGTTAAAATGCTGATGAGGACAAAGCCAGCAATATTTTTTTCCTGGAAATAGTATGAACAGAACCTGAAGGATGAGAGTTTGTTGTGCCTATGAGTGGATTATGGGTGGGTAGGAGGTTGCTGAACTCATGGTCTGCCAGACTGACCAGAATTGCTTCTTGTTCTCTTCTTACTCCCCTCCTGGTTGGGATCCATCTGTTGTCTCTTGTCTTAGCATATTAATTTTGGCTTGTAATTGCATCCCATCATCAAAGGGAAATAAAAATAAAAATCAAGGGAAATAAATGAGTGTTGGAATTTAAACGCATCCATAAAACACTCTAGTCCTCTTACCATTCCACAGCTCTGGTGTCCAGTCCCACTCACGGCTTTGCTGCTCTGACAGACAGATATATCTCACTTCACTTTTCCATGATCCTAACACCCTGCTCCTGTCCTCCCAACCACATATCTTGTGTCACTGGCTGTGCACTGCCTTGAGTACTCCTGAGCAGAGCTGGGACCTCAAGGGCCTGTGATGTGATTTTTGCTCGTGGGGGTCTTCTTGAGCTGTTCATGTGCTTCTGTTGAAAAGAAGTTGGCAGACAAGAGTTTTCTTTTGCAGAGCCAGTAGCCAGACATCTACTGTTTTCTTGCCCTTTTCTCTCTTGGTAGGCTTCTCCCCATTCAACATCATGACCTCTCACAGCCTTTGAAATAGTCTGTTTCCTGGGAGCCTCCCAAGTCCCTTATTTCTGAGAAAAGTGCTCCTCTTGAAGACACTTTGATTGGTCACTTGTGGGTTTTCTGGAGAGGAGGTGGGAATTGGTCACCTTTATCTATATAGGCTTGGTGAAGTTAACCCATTCTGTCAGTGACTTCCCCATCACTGCAACCCTCCAGGATGCACAGAGAGGATCGGGCAGTTCCCCCTCCACTAAGCTGTTTTGAGATTTTGGTGACTGCTTTCCCTCAAGGCACCATGCTCTCACAGAAGAGATGACTGGATGACTTGCTTGTACTGTGAGGGCTTGAAGTGTCACATGATGCACAGAGGCTCTCAGGTATTACACAGAGGCATGAGAGAATGGAGATGCTGGCTCTAGAAGATTTGTTAATGGATTAAAAGGTTCCAGGCAGTACCTTGATGCCTGAACCATTTGGACTACATGTGTCCTGTGGGTCCTAAAAGGCTCTGAGACTCTTGAGAACCTTTGCTTCTCATTACTTCCAGTTGGGAGTCCTCAGAGTGGGCTCTTCACTCCAGTGAAGGTTTGTGGTGTTGAGGTTTGGCCTCAAAAATGCTGCTGAGGGTTGTATTGTGGCAGTGTAGACCCATTCTCAGACACCAATTCCCTGAAAATCTTATGTTTGTACTTAGCTCTGCCATTGCACTGCAGGTTACTCTAGACTGTGATTTATGAAAAACCTTAAAGCTGCGTTTGAGCACTATGAATTATACAATTAGAATTATTGTGAGAGGAAAAATAATAATACAAGGTATATTTGATCCTGCGGGGAAATGAAGTGGGCATGGAGTTGGATAGGAAGATTAACACGAGGTGCAGAGGGTACTTCTGAGGTGCTCAGATACTTGCAAGCACTTGTATTAAAAAATCTGGAGTAGAGGTTTGGTTGTGGATTCCTTTGTGGCTTTCATTGCTGATTTTCACAGGGGATTATCTCTGCATTGAAAGAAGGCACCAAAATAATTGTTCAGTATAGAAGACAGAGCACGTCTCCACTTGTAAAAGGTCCCAAAAGGTTCACTGTGTAGCAGGTGACGGATGAGAGGCAACTAAGGCTATGGTTTTGAGCAGTAGATGCTGAAGTGCTCATATTGCTGTTTCATCCAGCTTGCTCCCCAGGATGGAGAACAGCTGGCATTGGCAAGAGTAAATGGCTTATGCATGGTGCTAGAAAACAGGTTAACTCTTTTGCAGATAGAGCAAGGATTAAAAGTGGGCTAGTCAATGGCTGCACTGCTACCAAGGGTTTGCCAGGGCAAGGATGAATGTCTTATACATAATCCCAGAGCTGTTCAGCATCTCTGCACCCAGACTTGTTTCCAAGCAGTTGAGCCAACTTTGAACTCAGCCAGATCCTCAGCCAGATATATCTTGTCCTAACCCCCTCCTCCCAAAATACCTGGTGATATCAGGCCATGGTCTTGCTCTTTAGGATCCACAGGTAAGACAGGACCATCAGGTCCTGAGCCCTGTGCATGTGGCTTTTGGGAATAAAATGTGGTAAGAGCTTGAAGGAGTACTTAAACACTTAGGCATTGATAGCAGCAGATATGAAAGTGCACCAGCTTAAAGTAAGCATTAGTTAGAACAATGCAATATTAGTGCATCTTGAAGGAAAGAAATGTAGAGCTGAAGTCAAGATAACCCTAAAATAACAGGTAAGTACATTATCAAAGTCTGTGATCCTGTATGGTCATTGTCAGCCTCATTAGTACATACTAATTTTTTAATTAGCCTATCATTTGCAGAACCAATTCTAACTTAAGAAACTGAGGTGGGAGTGGGGGAGATAAAGAATTAAATTAAGCTGAAGGATGCACAAATTGTTTTAAAATTGCTGGATCTGAATTTCCTATCATGTACCAAGTATTTTGTCTCATTTGCTTCTTCCTCCTTCTACCCATCTGACAAGTACTGAGATGAGAACTACACTGTGGATTTAAAAAAAAAAAATAAAGGAAAAGCAAGTGCTGTGGACAAGCCACAGCTATGTGTTTTGCTGACAAATCTGAAGCATGTGTGTAGGCTGACATGCACACAGGTGGGCCAGCTGCAGGCACGGGCAGAGCAGGACATTTCCTCAACAGTCAGGCTATCCAGAATAACAGAAGAGTAGGATCTGCCACTGCAAGAAGAGACTGGTAACATCCGCTTGAGCAAGAGGCACTTTGAGTCTCTGCCTCCTTGCACAGCAGACAGAGCAGGTCAGTCTGGCTAGTGTGTCTGCCAGAAGCAGGTTTGATTGTATTTGGTCCCTCTGTGTCCCTGGGTGACATTTGTCTCCGTACTAACTGCCCCAACAGAATGGCAGATCCTGCATGGTCAACACACCTTGTTTGGGTCTTTCACTGCTGCTGTGTGGATCTGATTTCCTGTCAGGGAAGAAACCTTTTGTTCTGGTTGTCAACACTGAATTTTGCCTGTGCTGCCAGGCATTTTTGAACTAGCTCTGAATCTGTCTTCACAGACACACACATACATGCTTGTACTTATGCAACACCCATTAACAGGGAAGAACACTCAGTATAAACACATACACACAGAGAGCCATATGGACGCATGCTCATTAATTGAAACCAGGCCCATGTACTGAATCTCTTTGTTAGCATCCAAATCCCAGCCAATCTGCCAGTACTTAGGAGATGCAAGACTGGATCACTTCCATTGTCTGTCACTTAAAAGCTGAAAATTGTTTCACTGGCCCCTGGCCCTTGCTCCTGTATTCTTTAAGAAATAGCACTGATGTTTTGTTTGAATGCACATGTGGATAAATTGCTATTTTGTGCAGTATATATATAAGCTATAGCTAATGCTTACTCCCATGCAGATGGTTAGCTCAAGGCATACAAATAATTTAAGTTGTCAGATCTAGTTTAAATGGCCAGAAACACGGTAAATTCTACAGCAGGGAATGTCTTCTTAAAAGTCTGTGTTGCACACTGGAAAACAGTCTCTTGATGATAAAAAGGCTTAATTGAGTACCCAGGAAATGTCACAATTAAGTTTGGTGTTATTACTGTATTAATTGCTTTGGCATCCCAAACAATTCACTGATCTTTACATACAAGAGCACATGATGCTTCAACCCAGAACCATACCTCACTGAGACTGCAGAGGAGGAGCAGCTTTTGGGAGAGGTCAGAGCTCAATAGCAGTAAGTACTGCAAAGTGCAAAGCCTTGCCTTAGTTGCTACAGTTATGGAAAAGTTTGAAGAGAATGAGGTGGAGGTCCCCAGAGGTACCTTCACATTAAGGCTGTTCGATGCTGTCAGAGAGTTCAGAGGAATGTTTGCCTCTGCCACAGCTTTCTGTGTGATACTGTGGGGGGCAGTCAGAATGCTGTGGCTGTTTGCTGAGACAAGTTTGTGCATGCCACTCTACCCTTCCGTCAAATAAGAAAAGCTTCTAATGCAGCCACGTATAATGACATCTTAAGATCACTCTCCAGTGTTTAAGGTTTGGTGCTGTGAGGAGATCCCTGTGTCCTGAGCAATGCGGTATGGACAGAACTTGCATCTAGGTCTCATGTCATGAACACGTACATCTCCTGGTCATGACTTGGGTGTTGTTGAAAGCCAGGTCTCTAGCAGCCTCTGTGGTGAGCAGTGCCCAACCTTCAAACAGACCAAACTCTAGCTTCTATTCTTGAAATTGTTCCAAAAGTCTTGGTCTGAATGTCAGTGCTAAAAGATTGTTTCTTCGAAGGGGGCAGAGAACTGCAATGACCAAGAGAGGCAAGCAAGCCAAGTTTGGCAAAATCTTTGCCTGGCAAAGGAGAAAGCTCAAGGCATGGTGACTTGGGAACTGGACTGGCAGGGAAAGCTTACTTGCAGGCATTTTAAGTCATCCAATTGAACCATGGTCTGCAGCAATGCTGCAGACCATAATTTTCCTGAGGACCTGGTATTTTGAAACTCACTATACATGTTTGATCTGTCTTCCCTCTAAAAGACCATCGAGAAAATTTGCCATTGATTTATTGTGCCCTTACTGGGAGGAGGGAAAGCAGATCATTAAGCCTTGAATACAGCCTGCCATCTGGATGGGCTCAATGCGCAAGAAGGCGTAAAGTTGGGATGCAAATGTGCAGTGCTTGGTTCTCAGCCAAGATGGAGCTTGTGCTCAATTGTTTAAAAGCAGATCCATGCAGACATGACTTATTGCAGAGGAGGAAAGGGGCTAATGGGAGCCCTTGGGGTCTGCTTTGCAGAAATCTTCACTACAGCTGAAACCTATAGGACCTGTGCTTTGAGTGCATAGAGATTTCTATACATGGGCTCTTGATTTCTTGACAGATGTGCCTAAGATGAATTGATCCTATTGACATTTACCTTTGTGTTCTTGTGTTGCCACTCCAGAGGATTTACATTGGTGGGAAGTTTCCTGGTGTTCCCCAGATTGGGAATCCTGACTTGAGGAGACTGATGGCTTAAGGAGAGGCCTGCAATCTTCTTTTGACCTCTGTGTGCAGGCAAGAAGATGAGTACAGCTAGCTGTATTGAGAACATTACAGTAGGCTGTAGAAATACACTCTTCCCTCTCTGCTTTTACCATGGACTCTGAATGTGATCCTGAGCAAATCACATACATCCAACTTTTTGACAGTGGTCACAAATTGTTTTCTTTTGTGTGTAGAGTCAGCCAGCCACTGTGGTGGCCAAAATTAATGGTCAGCATTGCAGATTTTTAGCTGTGATTTTAGCTGTGATGTGCCTACGAATCAGCTCCCCTGTCTCTAAAATATCTGTGATAATGGTTGGGTTTTGTAGGGGTGACTGGAAAACAAAAGTCCTTTTAAATTTGGGAACTGCTCAATGGCAATAATAACGAGGCAAATTGAAAAGCCCAGGAAGGAAGCAGAGTTCTGTATGCTATGCAGTGTGCTGCTGGCGTGCAGATAAAAAAGGCCACAAGAGTGAATAACAAAGATAGCCTCATCCACAGAGGACTCCTGTGTGCTGAATGAAGCAGGGGGTCCAGTAGAAAGGGGAAGAATATAGGATCAGTTAATTAAAACTGTACCTCTATTATTATTCCTGTTTCCAGAGTTTGGTCCTTCTCCACAATCTATTTGGTATCAAATCAAGGGTGGGTAGGAACAAAATGTTTATTTTTAGAGACTCTTGTGGGGTTGAAGCTTACATTTGATACCAAAAGCCATTTCCTGTCCATATTTGAAGTTGGTATCATGCTATTCTGCAGCAGTTGCTAGTGGAAACTGTTGATGTGTTGGTACACTTCCATTATCCATTGCTCTGCTCTGCAGTTCGGGAACTGGAAGGCGTGCAGGTGGCTTCATTTTAATATCTATTTAAAGTCTAAATAGCTGTCTGCAGTGCTCTTTGAAAAGGCAAGGGCTGTTGGAAGCTTTCAGCACTGGTGGGAACTAAGAGCACACGTGTGATAGAGAAGAGTGGCAAACGTGATAAAAGATAATTGCTGATGGCTTTGAGGATTAAAGAGAGACTTTTGCCCTTTGAGTACCAATGGGAGCTCAGGAAACTGACAGCACTGGGAAGCAAGAAGGCGGCACTACCCAAGGAAGCAGAGTGGTGGGGGTGTGACATGGCATGTAGCAGCCAGCTCACCCCTGGTATGACTGGGGATCAGATTGGGAGAAGGGTGCTTTTGGTTAAGTAATGACAAGTGCTGCCTATACTGTCCCTGTTAATCTGGCTGTCTTGAAAGTAGAAATCCACACAGTAGCCTTGTGTTGCTTGTTGGAAACCATCAGGCATAAGGTTTTCATAGACCCAGAAAGCAAAGGTAGTAACATCTCTCTCTCTCATATTAGAAGCCTGTCTTCCCAGACCTACTGGAGGCAACTTTGCAGCCATGCTCTCAACCTTTGTAAAATAGGTGATATGGATCTATGAAAGTTGAGGTAAATCCATGCATACAAAGGATGCTTTTATAAGAAAATTTCCAGGCAGTGAAAGAGATGAGAAGCAAGTGCTCAGGGTCTATGGCTTCCCATCCATTGCATCTTCTCAGAGAGAGAGCACTCTGGTGAAAGAAGAGTTTTGTTTTGCTTGGATCCCACACAGATCAGTGATTCTGAGGAAAAGAATAAGTTTACAGCATAGGGACATGGATTTTTTTTTCTCTTAGGTCCATCTGATATGATGCAAGTGTGGCTGTGTAGTTTTTCACCTGAATTCCATATAGATTTCCTCTACCATGGCACAAAAACTTTGCTGATATTTGGATATGTGTGCAACACAGCTAGACTCGACAAAAAGTTAGGAATGGGCTAACTTTCCTGATTGTGGATTTTCCGAGCAAATAGTACTTTTATCTATAGCATATGTGTTGGCCTAAGTGGCATCGTGATATATATTACAGTTTTGCCTCTCTACGGGCAAGCAATTATACAGCAGGGACTACTAGATTTACTGCAGTGCAAACACTTTGCCCTTATTGCAGTAAGGTCATTGCAAATCTTCTGGTAGGCACATGGCAAAAAAAAAAGCAATGACTTCTCTTTGTCTCCCTGCTGCAGCGTTTCAAGGTCTCTACTGGGTGCCTGTGTCCAGTTTTTCTGACTTGTTTCTTTGAAGTGAGATACTTAATCTGATGGACCTTACTGAGCCTCTGCAGCTTCCACAGATTTCACTGGCAACTCATCAGGATTAAAACCACAACCCTGAAAGCTGGTTAACTTAATAGCTACTGACCTGATGCAATCAGTCTTTAGGAACCTAAGGCTTGCTCTTTGCAAAGCTGAGAAAGACCCTGCTTTCTTAAGATCCACTGGAAGTGGAGTTAGCTAGAAAGGGTGCCCCCCCCCCCCAAAGCAGAAACTATAGGGGTCCTAAAGCTCTGTAGTTTTTTCATCTTCAGGGCACCCCAGCACCTCCTCCATTTTCTGCCTCCAGTCTGCTTCCTCTGGCTTGATGCAATTTCTCTGCCTCAGTTTCTCTGCCCATACACAGCAGAGGGGTTAGCATTATCTGTAGAAGGGGCAAACCCATTTACCTCCCTGAGATCAAAACAGCTCGCAGTGGCCAAAGGGAATTGAGCCATAGTCATCTGTTCCGGCCTGATGATTACAAAGTCTTTGCTCATTCCCCCGTGGAGTTTCTTCTTCCATTTCTATTTGCCCTGTAGGTTTCTCATAGGAGATAAACACTCCCATGATGTCACCTCTTGTGTGGTTCAAGATGCCCCATTTTTCTTTTACATGACACGCTACAGGCCAGCAGGGAGCCCATACGAGGGTCCGAGTGGGGCTGGGGCATGCTCCCATTTCTGAATTACGTTGTGTTAAAGCGGCACCGTCCCTGGCTGGGAATGAATGCCCATGCCGCATAGAAACATAAATTTAGCAGAGGCATTTGCTGGGCTTGCACTGACCTCTAGTGACAATGGAGGGGACCAGGGTCTGCAGTCATCAATGGCTCATGGATGTCCATCCATCTGTGCGTGATGGTTTACAATGGCTTGCAACTGTTTTTGGCAGAACTTTTGTGCACATGAGCCTCTGCTACTGCCTTGGGAAGCAAGTGTACTGACTGATGAGGGTCTGTCTCCTTGGTAGGTGACTGCACTGAGTCTCAGGTGTCCCAAACTCCATACACCTCCTCACTAAACTGCTTGTCCTCCCCAGTCCACCAGTGCTGTGGTGGTCTTCAGGGCTTCTGCAGTCTTTGTTCTTTCTGTCCATCTCATTCTCCCTTTTGTCCCTAAATCTGACACCCCATTTCTTTCTACTGCCCCATTCCTTCATGGCATCTGATCACTGCCAGTCTACCGTCCTGGCCAGGTAGCACCCATGGTCCTTGCTTCTGGGACAATTCTGAGTCCTTAATCTTTTACTTTGATATCTGCATCCCCCTCTCCACTCCTGGCTCTCTTGAAGAGCCTGAAAATCCTTTCTACTGCTGTAATAGAAAGGGCAGGGGTTCTGCTTTATTTACCAAAAAGCTGCTTGCTATACCACATAGAAGACACTTGCTCTACCACATAGTTGATCATCCTTTATGTGATGCACATGAAGCATCTTCTATTTCTAATGCCACTTAAAAACATAACCCCCTAAAAAATACATACAAACTGTGCTGAAGCTGTCTTTTACTTGTCCAAGTCTGCAAAAGAAAATGGTGAGAGCTCTGGACCCCGTCCTGGGAGCTGCTAAATGTGCCTCCAAAATGCTGAGTAGTCTCAGCTTTTAGGGACATCATTAGGACTCATGGGCAGTCAGAAGTTCTCAGGGAGCCTTGCATTACCCAGGGTCATGGGAAAAACCTGCCATGGCTGCAGTGTGAGAACTACATGGAAGCTTGTTCCACAGCTCCACTCCGCTGCAGTGCTGACCCCACCCCTCACAGGCCATGCCTACAGCACCACCTTTTCCTTGGCTAAGCAGCCCTGCTGTGTGCATGTATGGTTTCTGGTCTCTGATAACAAGACAGTGCTTCATTCAGTTGATATTCACATCTCTCAGAACCAAACATTCACCCACCCTCCCAAAGCACTAGGAAGTGCTTTTACTCAATGAATTATAGCTCAGCTCCTCCAGCTCTGTTATCATCAGAGCAAGGTCCAAAATTCTCTGCCATGAGCACATCAATGAAATGAACCTTTTATTCTGGGAGTTGCTTCTAGAGAAAGAAATATTCTGTGATGCCCCACAAAATTCTGGATAAGAAGTCCCATCCATCTGTGAACTCCAAAAGCCAGACTTCTGTCCACCTATAGATTTAGCTGGAAGGTTGAGAGGCAGAAGCTTTCCCAACACCTCCTGCTTTAGCACCTCTGACTGTGTTATGTTCTCCAGTTCATCTGTATAAGAGTTATCAGATTCACAGAGCAGAGCTCCACAGCATTCTTCCCCTAGACCTCACTGCAGATAGATCCAGTTCTGCTGTCCAAATCCTGATACTGGAATTAGCCTAAGAGATGAGTTGAAGCATCTTCGCTTCTCATAAATCTCTGCTGAGGTGCATGCTTCCTGTACTTGCCCTGAGGCATCTGCTATGGATTGACCCCTCTGGTCTATGGCTAACCTAGTACACATGAGAAGCCTGAGAGGGGGTGGAATGTAGGAAGGCTGCCAGCTACAGCCTTCCATGCTAGGCTGAGCAGAAAGGCAGTCAGGTTTCCTAAGCACTGTAACAGATGACAAGGTGTATATTTATACCAGATACCCACATACTTTGAGTGAATTGTGCAACATGAGATTTGTCATCATGCATCAGATCACTGTGTATCTAATCCAATACTATGCCTCTGACAATGGTGGGAGAGCTGAGCTGCCTGCAGTGATGCACCTCACCAACTGTGCAATGCGGGAACAGAGGGTCTGTGATTAATATTCCTCCCTGGTTTCTCCAACAATCAAGTGGTACCCTGACTGCTCTTATTATCTGAGCAGGCAGAGCTGCAAATGTAAGTAATCACAAGTTTAGGCAGCCTTCTAAATACAACTAGTATAACCACAGCATACATTTCTAGACTGCCCTGTGGACTGGATATATTTTGAATGGGACAATATGTCATGCTGATTTCACCTTACTTCCCTCCGTTAAATGATTCTTAGGCTAATTGCACCCTGGATGCCAGCAGTAAAGAGCTATTCTAGTGCTGGAAGTGACCTGTTATCTTTTACACCACTGCTGGCATCATCTTTTATACCTCCCATGAGCTCCCCATTCCTTGCACACTTGGTTTTTATTTTAGTTTTCTTTGGTTTTTTTTTTTTTTGTATTTTGTTATGGATGACAATGGTTTGGTTTTTCTCTCTTTTCTTTGCTGCAAGGAAATCAAGCCATTCTTCTCCTCTGAGTATGCTGGCAGTCAGCCACATTCCATAAATGCAGCAGGTGCTGCTGCCTTTGTGTTCGCAGTGCTGTCATCACCCTTTGATCAGGCCAAGAGTCAGTTACTTTGCTCGGCTGGTTTGGGCTTCTGCCATTCACAGAGCAGAGCTCTCCCCTAAGCTGTCTGCAGCAGCTTTTGCAGCACTCCCATGAGCATGTACAGATAATTTCAAATCCCTTAACATGAGCAGTTATTGGACTGCTTCTTCCCAGCCTGCACACTGTGACTTCGGTCAGAGCAAGAGGGGCTCTTGTCCAAGGGGGCCTTGCCCCCTTGGCTGTCCCTCAGTTTTAGCACTTTCTGCAGCTGATTTGCTGTAGTAAAATGCTCTGAATTAGTCCGCTGTTTGTCTATGGAAAACCCCTTCCTCCTTGCAGTGACCTGCAGAAAATGACCAGGGAGGGGGAATCCTTCTTTTGCTCTGCAGTTGAATCTCAGGCATGGAAATTGTTTTGTTTTTCTGTTTCTCCTCTTTCAAAGGCTTCTCTTCATAGTCCAAGGACTCTGCTGTGAAGTACTGGAATCAGTTGTGGTCCTGGGCCTTGTGAGGCTTGGTCCCTGAAATCCACGTAATAGCTCTTGCAGGAGTGCCATGACTTTGTGTCTCATAGTCCATGTGGCACTGGGTTAATGTCATTTCAGGCTGTGTTGAAGATGAAGCAAACACCTGTCTTATGACACAATCAGTAGTGCTATTTTCTCCTATCCTTTTCTGCTTCCTTATGTTTTATAATTGATCCATATTTGTTGGCATCTGCTCTTCTGTTTGATGTGTTCTGTCCTGATGGTGCCAAATATACATTCCTGCCTGCCAGCCCCTAATGTAACAGGATTCAGAAGATGGTGGTGGGAGGTACCAGGTGTGGACCAAAGACTGTCTCATTTGGAATGAATTATACTTCAGGGACTTAGATCAACTAGGTTTGTCAGATGCCAGGGGCTTCAGTGACTTTTTCCACCTATACATTAGGGCACTGATCCTCTAATAGCCCACGTGATTTTTTCAGGCAAACCAAGCTACCGAAAGTGTCCAGTAGCCTTTATATCCTTTCTAAGCTGACAGTAACAAAAGTTTTGAGGCAAATGTTGTTGAAGACCACCACTCAAAATTTGAGACGATTGCCTGTGACCTGTCCTGGTCATCCCAATAAAGTTGGCATTGCCTTGCCATCCTGTGAGATATCATATTGTCACATGTGATCTGTACCATGCTAGAAACAGGGCATGGATATCAGCCTAGCAATGGGCTCCCACAAAGCTTGCTGGTTAGCATCCCTGGTATTCCCATCTCAATAGTCAGCTCATGTTTCACCAGTCAGTGTTAGCTTTGTCCCCAGTGCCCAAATGGTGTTTGGTTACCCTGCACTTAAAATGTCAGGAGGAACAGCAGGACTCAGTGGTCACAGCACCAAGCAGTGCTCCCAGCACCAAGCCTGTCTGCGTTCAAGAAACATTTGGACATTGCTCTCAGGCCCATAGTGTGATGTTTGGGGTGTCCTATGAAGAGCCAGGAGTTGGGACCTGATGATCCAGAATATTCTATAATTCTATGACTCCTGAAACCTTCTGAGACCAAGACAAGTGTCCACCCATGACAACCCATGAGCCTTGCCACACCCTGCTGTCTACGAGGTCCCTCTCTGGTAAAACTTCAGCTCCTAAAAATTCATGTCACTGTTCTTCCCTCAATTGGCATGTCTTAGCTCTCTCTGGGGTGCATTAATTGATAAAGAACATTTTTCTACACAGTTGATTCCTGCTGGGTCTTACTTCACCTCACAGTTCACAGGATTGTGCCCCAAGTTTTCTGATATCTGCCAGTGTCTTGGGCTTTGGACTCTTTGCTCACGCTCTAGAACTGCAGTGGTGTTTGGTCAGACAATGCTAAAGAGGCAACAGCTACACCAACTCATGAGACCCAAGTAAACACCTTGGTGATTTTGCTTTGGGACAGATGAAATTTTGCCAGAGTGAGAAAGTACATTTCTGGCTCTCCCGGGGGTGAAGCAAAGCCTGGAACTGAGACTAAGTGATGCCATTGCTCACACTCTCTGCTTGAACTTGCAGGCAGCCTGAAACAGGGGCTGTCAGCGTTATTCTGCTTCCTCCTTCTCTCCAGAACAGGAAATCTTATATACTGATGTGCAAGAGACCTTGCATATTGTCTTAAAGGGGTGGGCTTTGAGTCAGTGAGAATGACAAATGCTTCCGTTAACAAATAACTGAAACACTGTGAAAAAAACCCAGAGAAAAACTCTTTTTTATAAAGGGAATCAAATTTTATTTTTATACCCGCAAAGTTAAAAATATGCATTTCAAAATATTTACAATGACTATATATGAAATAACCTTTGTTAATGAAACAGCAACATACAGTACTAGAATAACATATCCACCAAATTGATAAAGTCTACATAAGAAGAAAATGTAACAGAAAGAGAGAGAGAGGTAAATAGGATCCATGCACAATATGCACCAACATATTATACTCTCTACCTTCTAGCTGTGAATGGAGTCACAGGAAATTTTGACCTCATTTCTTGCAAATGCCTCTTGTGACTGAGACTCTTCAAACTAACAGAAATTTGTGGGTTGCAGCAGAACCAATGCCTTACTTTCCTAAGCCAGCCTTTCACATTATAGAGTGGACTCAAAATCTCTCAGCAACCCTGGGAGGTAGCTATAGTTTTATGGAAGAATTTGGCAGATGGAAAAGCACCAGGTTAAATGGCTGGCCTAAGGTTTTACAACAAGGAGCAAAACTCACAAGCTCTGCTCCATCTCTTTCAATCTCCCATTAGGGAATACATTTCATCTGCTAACCATTATCTGCTTTTGAGATGAGCTTTGTCACAGGGTGGGGCTTTCAATTAATACCATGCACCGGGTGATGATGTGGGAAAAAACCTCTGTCTACACATAAGGACTTGTCTCAATAAAGATCTGTGATGCTGCAGTCTGTTACCATGTTCTGGAGTTGAATAGAAGATTATTTTAGTGTAGACACACACCCAGATGATTCCATCCCTGCATGTGCACCATTGAGCAACTGCATCCTCTGTATTTAGGAACCCCTAAATCTTCACCCGCACACTTTCTCTCTATTTTTCCCTCTCTCTCTCTCTCCATCCTCCATGCCTGTATATTTCCCATTCCTACCAGTATCTTATTCAATCATGGGAACGTCAAATAGAAAACAGAACAGCAAAAAAATTGCTGCCTTATTTCTGTAGACATTTTAATACAAAATTAATCTGATTTCTTCTGGTTGCTTCTCAATTTAATGTCTCTGACGTTCACCTATGTGCATATATATATATATATATATTAAAAAATGTAACAAAAGGCCCATCCGATTTGTTTCAATGGACAAATAAAGGGATCGTAATCCTCACTGCCCAACCCACAAGGCGAACTCAAAGGTAAGTGAAAAGGGCTCTAGGAAGAGAAAAAGTTGTAGCCCTTGTTTTTGTGGTGCCCTTCAATCATCACTGCTGAGCTTGAAGCTTTGTGAAGGTATGACATGACTTTGCAGAAAAGGTTGTCTGGGTCACTTGCAGATTTCTAGCCCCAGAAGTGCTAGATCAATAAGAGCGGTTTCTCCCTCTCTTTGGTGAAGGAGTTTCTGAGGATTCTAGCTTTGTTAGTGATTTTTCTATGGTGGTGGCAGTGGTGATGATGGTGGCTGTTTCTGTCTATTGGTCCAACAGTTCTCTCAGCAGAGTAATGCTTCCCCATTCCCAGTAGCCAACCCTCTCCCCTGGACACCCATCAGCCTTATTTTTTCCTAAGAACAAGGTAGAGGATGCCAATGATGAAACTGAAGCAAAAGCAGATCCAGGCCAATATGAAGCAGTAGCCATGGTGAGGATTTGTGAAGTACAGCCTCTTGCCTGTGAACCGAGCCGTGTAAATGGAGACTGCAATCAGAATGCACATCCCTGTGGGAAGGAAGAAGGAAGAGAGAGTTGGAAAACGCACAGAAACCAGCATTGCTGCAAGACTTCTGAAGTACTGCTGTCCCCTGAGATTGTAATGCCTGTCTTGTGCTGTATGGGAGAGGAGCTGCTGCCCATTAGGCTTATTTATGGAAGATTCTTTTGCAGATGTGATGACACAAGACTCTTGGGGCTTGTTTAGTGGGTGCCATGAGGAATAAACTTTTGTTAGGAGGAAATCAGTAATAAGATCTGACAACAGCTTGGTGTTACGTGTTGAATCCCATGAGCAGTAGCTGTCTAAGTGTTTATTCCCTTGCCCCCTCAAAACACTTGAATCCTTTTTGTTGTCTTTCAAAGGTATTTTGCAAAACCCGCTGGGATTTCCTAATGAAAATCTAGAAATATTTTCATTATATACAGCAAAAAAACCCCAACCCAACACTTTCCAATTTCTCAGTGCTTTGTTTTGTAACAAAATTGGGCCACTGGAAACATTTAGCTGGCTGACAACCTCCCCTGATGACCATGTGTGGCAAACATGTGTGGTTATTTGTGTTCCCAGAGGCAGTAGGACGCACACGGATCCATCGCAAGGTGTGCACATGCATACTTACAGCAAACCAGCATGACAGCTCCAGTCATGTAGAAACGTTTGCCTTTTTCCAGAGTGAACAGCTGGATAATGAACAGGATGAGCGCCACAACGGAGAAAATGATCGAGAGGATCATAAAGGCTTGCACAGCTTTGAGGGAAGCTGTCAAAACACAGAGAATAGATTGGAGAAGGTCGGGACTCAGTCTTGGCATTGCACACCAAGGTCCTGCAATTCACCGCCACGATGAAAATACAGATGTGACTTACCCTCATCACTACTGCTAACTGGAACCTGACTGCAGGTCTTGTTGCATATCAGCCAGAGCCCTGATGAGATCGTTCCAAAGCTGGAGGAGTTCACCATCCAAACCTGAAATAGGATAGAATGGTCGCATCAAAGGGGAGGTTCCTTGCTCTTCTGCCAGACTAAACCGTAAAGTGAGAGCACGCGAATGTGCGAGGGGACCCCGCAATCCCCCGCGACGGCGGGCGGGGGGTGCGGGGGGTGCGGGCAGCGCCGCCCCCTCCCCGCGCCGCCAGGGGTCACCCTCGGCACGGCTTTCCCGAGTGGCCGCCCCCTTTGGTTTGGGATGCGCCCCGCCAGCTGCGGGGTCAGTGACGCCTCAGAGCTGTCACCCGCTGATCTCCCCAGCCCCGACTTGCGCTCTCGGTAGTGAGGGGTGTTGAGGTGCCACCGGCTCTGGGATTTGGGGAGGTGACAGAGGCTGCCACCTGTATCACCCCGGCTGCCTTCCTGCTCCCTGAGCGCACCCATCACTGTTTCATCTCTCCTCATGACTGTGAGTGGGTGTTCATCACCCACATACCTGAGCACCCACCCACCCGTCCACCTGCCAGCCGAATCAAGGGCTGGCTGCTGCTGCAGAAGGTGAAAGCCACGTGTCACCGAGGGCAGTCTGCTTACATTGGCAATGGTGGAGACGAAGAGCATGATGACTGTGGCAATGTGAACCACAAAGATACCAGCCAGTAGCACCAACATCTTGGATCCTTCTAGGTAGTGTCACTGATACAGAGAGATCTGGAGGAAAACAAGAACAGAGGGAGGAGGTGAAGGGAAGGGCTGAGTCAAAGAACAGCATTACTGTAAGCTTTATTTACATGCAAAAAATAGGTTGATCTTAAATCCTTTCTGGAAACACGGAATCACAAAAAAACCTCATCACTAAAACCTTTGTCAAAATTTGTTCAAGAGGTTAAATAGAGCCCAGAGGCTAAGGAACCAGTTTGGGAGGAGATGTAGAGCAAGGGCAGATAGCTTGGGGGCATTTGAAAAATAGTCTGATTACATACACAGGTTGCTTAAATTGATGTGTGTTAATGTAAAGTAAAAATGCCATACTCCAGGCCTACACCCCAGGAAGACAAGCTTTCGCCCCTGCTATTCACAGAGGTCAGGAAGGTTTTTTCTCTTCCCGTTCTCCTTTGGTGTCACAGCCTCTTCCAGCTGGTCTGAGACATGGACAGGTGGCTTGGAGTGGAGGACTGTGTTCCTGGGTACGTCAGGTGTTGAACAGTGGTGGAGAGCAAGCCAGGAGGCTCCCCTACTCAACAGACCACTCCATTATGTGAAGAGGAGAGTAACCAGAACAGGAATGGCACTGAGATTTTCTGCAGTTGAGGAAGATGCTTAAGTTTGCAATGAAAATGCCTGTTTCCCTTTTATACCTTGAGGCTTGCAGATCACTTTATTAGTGCAGTAAAATTCTCTTGTAATGCAAATTCCTATTTGATTTGTTTTGGGTATTTTTGCCTCTGCACCCTGTAAGCTTTTACCTTCTGTAAGATTTCCTGTCATTGATCTATAATTAGAAAGACAGTGGAATGTGTTTTAGAAAGTTTGCATGACACTGTTTGTCAAGGCTGTGGACTTTCCACCTGAAAAAGTGAAATACAAGGAACAAAATGTAAGCTGTGAGAGTGAGTGCAGACAATTCACACAAAGTGAGTATATATCAAGCAGAAGAATTTACTGGGTCCACTCTGTGGCCAGTAAACTTCCTAGAAATTTTCAGACGGCTGTGTTGCTCTTTCCCGTGGCAGTGCTGGTACTGAAATGCAGTATCAAGCATGTGATTAATGTTAGCTGTCAAGTTATTTTGGTCCAGGTGATTCAGGTAAGGTTTGATGCTGTCATCATTTGTACAGGGTGTGGTAACATTGTCATGAAACAACACAATTATACTTTATGATGTCTTTCACATTCACACAAACTGTGACAAAAGGCTTTGTAAAGTCACATTCATGTGTCTTTTTTGGCTTGATGACTCCACCTTCTCCACTCCTGTCTTTCCTCTCAGTGTGACCATGAGTGGAAGTGTGTTCCTGTGAAGTGCTGCAACTATTTCTTGCACTGTTTTGGATACAGTTTCCCAAACCACAGTGGGTAGGCAGGCTTCTCCATCAGGGGCACTTTGACAGTTCAGCATTAGCTGGTGATGAGGAGGAATTCCTTGAGTTCAGGATCTCAGGGAACAAGCTCAGCTCTGTTAGGTCACTCCTCCCACCCAAACAAGGACACTCCTTAGTAAGACAGATTAGTTTTGGTGACTAGTCCTATCTCCTCAGCAAAACTTGTCCACTGTGAGGTTTCCTTCACCTGGGAGAACTCCCTGGAGCTGTTTAACCCTGGCTTGCTGAACATGGACCAGGCTTGCTTGTCTACTTTGGAGTGTCCTAGCAAAATCCTCATGCTCTAGAGCTTGATTTGCCTGGATGGCCTGGTCACTGTGCGCTCTCTTTAACTCCTTTAGTGATGATCTTGGGGAAAGCACAGTCTTCTTAGGAGTTCCTCTCTGACTGGAGTTACAGTAATTTATCAGTTCAGCACTGCTAAAATCCAGTTCTCAATACTGTGCAAGCTACCACATGAATTTACTGGACTTAAGAGTTAAACCCCTTCTCTCCACTGACTGCAAAAGGAACAAGGGTTTAAAATGCTGGATGGCAACTGATGCAGATACAGCCACAGTGCTGAGAAACTACTGCTGTTGCCGTGACTAAGTGGTGACATATCTGCAGGAGACTTGAGTCAAATCTTCCTGTCCTTTTGACTACTTCTCATTCTTTTTTGTTATTACCTTGGTGCTTACACAAACTGCAACAAGTGCTCTCTCCACCACAGGGTATTGGCATTCATGCACCAAACTGTGGCAAATTTGTCTGCTCTGAAGTTTGCCTTTACCTAACAGTAGCTAAAGTTTCTTCTTGGATGGACGTATTTTTCCATGGTCTCTTTAAAAACTCATTCAGTGGGGTTTTTTCCTGATTATTATTTAGGACCTTCAAACAAAGCTCTCTACTTGAAAGATTAAAAGCCTACTTTCATGACACCCTAAAGGACTAGAACAGTCTTTTAAAATGCCTTCATTCTTTGCATTCAGAAATGAAAATGAGGGATAAATGTTACTTTACAACATATAAAAAACCCCAAAAAACCATGACCCCACACCGAAGACTTTGACCAAAACTCTGTGAAAAAAACTGAAATCTTTTATTCTCTTTTCTTTTTCTGCCTGTTCTAGCACTGCAGGAAAGCACCGTTAGTTAAGGTGCTTTCAGTGCACTTACTTCCTGAGAACGTCAGCACCTCTCCCTGAATACACATGCTATCAAATGCAAACTCCCCCAGGGGATGTGTGTTCACAGCTTAGTTTTGATTCTTTGTGAGTTAAAGCACAAGCCTGCTTCCCTCTCGATTCATTTGCTTTGCCCTTTCTTCATCTCTCTCTGCCTGTTAAATAAAACACGAGAGAACAATCCCAAAGGAGCCGTGGGTGAACGAATGGCACTGAAATAGAGTCATCTCTGTCTCTGATGCTGTGGCGTGGACTTTTCCTCCCATTAGACAGAAAAGCTGGCAGAGCATCAGGGGCTGACAGGATACGGTTTCCATTTGTTAAGTGTGAGACATCTCTCTCCGCTACAGGGTGGGGTCACATTGCTGGAGCAATAGGACAAAATTGCATGCAAATGCCTTTTCTTCCATTCCCCCAGCTAAACTGCAGCTGCATTTGGAGTTCCTCAGGCTCTTCTTGGGCTATGAGTCAGCCTTAGCCTTCCTAGAGCTGCCAGTTTTTTCCACTGACTCACCCCAAACCCACAATTATTTAACCTTGCAAGGTTAAGTGTTCAGGACACTGTCAGTTTTAGGACTGCTTCTCAAGAACCAGTCAAGCAAACAGTTTGTGAGTCCTTTTCATGCATTTTCCAGAGGAGAGACCTCAACTAAGCCAACAATAAAAGGGCTGAGACATAACAGTAGAAGGACTACTGAGGTAGGACAGGCTGGTGGGGAAGAAGGTGTGAAGGGCATGCACCTGCTAAACAGCCTGCATGAGTCAAGAGAAGATCTTGTGCTGATGACGGTGGACTAAGTTTCCTTTTCACTGGATGACAGATGAAGAGATGAAGAGAAATAACAAGCCACACCAACAGTAACCATGAACAACAATCACCATAGCAGCCTTCAGTACAAAAATGCCTATAGGTAAGTATGACAGACTCTTAGCTGTGTAGAGACTATTTCTCTGACCATGCAGGAGTACACATGCTGGGGAACAACACAGCTCTGCTGCACCCTAATTGAAGTTCAGCAGGACAGTGCTATCAATTAAAATTTCAGATAAAGTCTCCTTGTGCAGGCATATTGGTGCCACTCATGTCGCCCCTCTGTCTACTTAGCCATTTTAGATCCTTCTATCTGGAAGGCAGTACAGAGAAGTGACTCCTTGCCCATGGTTTGCTGCATGGCAAAGCATCAGGATGGAATGCAAAGTGCCACTTAGAGATAGGATAAAGGCCAACAGTATAGTTCCTCAAATACAGGGAGTGGGTTACTCAAGAGGGTAAGCCAGACTAGGTAGAGGTCCTTTGCTTCTGACAGAAAGTGCACTGGAGTGAAAGGAGTAGTAGGGGAGTGTACAGGATATTTCAGCAGGAATGATGTGGTTGTCTGGTGTGAAATATCAGGGCACTCTCAAGTAAATCTGAAATATTTCAGATCTGAAGTGTGCCTGAGGGATGCAGCTCATCTGACTTCCATTCCCATCCTCCTTGCTGAACTGAGGTCCCTGCTTGGGACTGCCTCTCCCAGGGTGAGTTAGTGAGGTGTATGTGAGATGCTGGTTGGGGTGAGAATGCAACCAATAGCCTATAGCAGCCTATAGTGTCCAGGGAGCAGAGGACATCTAAATCACACCGCCTGTGCACACCGTGGTGACCTCTGACTCCTCTAAAACTGAGTTTTTCAGCTGAAGGCCCTTTAGTTTGATACATTAGATTTCTCAGCAAGGGAAAGATGGCATTTTAGGGGAAAAGCAAATGCTTTTGGCCAGAAAAATCTCCATAGAGTGAAAACAACTAACACAAAAAAAATTCTGTATTTCTTACCTTCCGCTACAGAATATAAGGAATGCAATAGTAAGTCAGACCAGTGGTATGTCTCACCCTGTACACTGTGACAGTGACAGTAACAGTTCCCATATTTAGAGAATGCACATGAACCCGACCACTGTCTGAGGCGGCACAGAGTCACACCATGAATACTGTTGGTTCAAATCAGGGCCAAGGCCTCTTGGAAAGGAAGGAGAAAATTGAAGACTAATGGACAGAAAGCAGAAACTGTTTGATATTGTTTGAGACAGTCACAAACTGCCACCTCTGTTACCAGCGTATTCCCCAGTGCAAAGCCAACTCACAAATAGCAATGCTTCCATGTTGCTGCCAGTAAGGGA
Organism: Scytalopus superciliaris; assembly: GCA_013400415.1. Taxonomy (NCBI): domain Eukaryota; kingdom Metazoa; phylum Chordata; class Aves; order Passeriformes; family Rhinocryptidae; genus Scytalopus; species Scytalopus superciliaris. The sequence goes on along the minus strand of VXBX01005199.1, from coordinate 66,443 downwards.
AACCTTAGCACGGGATAAAAACTTCTGCAGAATTTGTAGATCTGCCTTTTGACTGAGCTGAGGCCATCACTGCATCTTAACCCTGCTACAACTGCACACCTTGTCACTATATGCGGTATCAGTCCTCTTTGTGACCAGGGTCATTTGGCAGGATGCAAAGATGAGAAGATCTTTGTCATATTCCAGTGGCATGATGACATTGTACACATCACATTGTTACTAGAAAGCTCATGACAACTTTAAACAACAACAGAACGAATCCAGAGTCCTTGCTGACTTCAGACTTTTACAAACCACTGTATGTCAGCAGTGCTGTTCACAACCTGGCTTTGACAGACCAGTCTGACTCAATTTACAAGTCAGATGCTTTTTATAGACATGTGGATGAGTAGGCTGGTGCCTCTGGAAAGAGATTTCACATGTGTGGGAAAAGGGTTGGGCTGGAGCTGTGCGTGGGCACAGGGAGACCTTTGGAGCCTCTGGTTTCTGGCAGTGGGATTTCAGGTACGTATGAGTGGTGGCTGTGATGACCACTTGGGGTACAGCAAGGTTGTAAAAGTAGCAGATGAATGCCAGCCAAAAGGAAGGTATAGACCAGACTTAGGGACTACAACTGAAAATAAGCTTAAGTAGATTGAAGATTTTGTCTGGTTCTTGTGAAGTGTTTTCTGGTGATGTGGTCTCCAGGAGATCAGGGGAATTGTTTCCACAAGGGAGTGGTGAAGCCCTAGCATGTGAAAAATTTCTTGTGGGATCTGACAAATTCCTCAAGAATCCAGCCTTTGCAATGAACATCCACTCACTGAGAGATGTAGAGGGGAGTCACAAAAGATGACACACAAGGGTTTTCCAGCTCTCATGCTCATGATTCATATGAGAGTGGGGAAATATCAGAGCTCCTAGGGCAGACAGTGAGAAATTGGCATTTTCTCCAGAAGAAACCACCCTCGAGTGCTCAGCCATGTGACAACATCAACTGAAACTCCAATGCTCGCTTGGTAGTAGGAAGGGGAAGAGACAGCTGCCTGGGGCCTGGCAGGCAGCCAGCAGCTGCTGCTGGAGGAAAACACTGTCACTCTTCACACTAGGAACGCAAAGGAAGGGCTGGGACTGATGGGCAGCGAGTAACAGGGAGGGGTGGGGAAGGAGACCCTACAGCTAATGGAAGCACAGACGTGTTCCTCTGCACCTCCAGAGGGGCAGTGGGGAGCACCCTCACCCCTTAGTGCGCTGGATGGTCTCTGGGTAGATTAATTAGACATGGGAGTTGCTGCCACATGCAGGTGTTCCGACAAGATGCCGAGATACATGAGATGAGAAACATTTCTGTGAGGACTGACGGTCTGGGCGTTGATGTGTTGTGTGTAGGGGAGCCCATCTGCAGCTCTGTGTGGCTCCCTCTATGAATGGGAGTGTGCATCTCTGGGCTCCCTGTGAGCTGTGTGTGTGTCTATTCACATGTGTGCTCGTGCATGGCTTCTTTATGCATGCACGTATCTGTCTGTGTGACTTTGACACTGACAGTGCCCACGTGGGAGAAGCAACTGACAGGTCTGAAGGAAAAGTTCAGGTTACAGTGGGGTGTGACCAAAAGTACACAGATCATTTCTTGGGGGACTTCCTCCTTGCAACAGCCCTTAGACAGAGGTGAAAGGTCTGTGAAGCCCACATCAGCTATGCACTTTTTGATTAAAACTGCAATCCTGTTATTTGCATAGACAGTTTTGTAGATCTTCCCTTTTTTTCCAAGGAAGGGTAACTCTGAAAAAGAAGTCATTCCTTATCAGATAGAGTGTCTCTCTCTCAAAACTGCAAAATCTCTGAACATGCCAGTACAGCCTATGAGACACTGAGGTCAACGCAACACAGGCATCTAAAGAGTCTGAGTTTTTGGGTCAGTCTGCTTCCAGGATGCCTTTATGCCTGCAAGCCAGCTTGGAAAAGACTGCACAGGATTAAAATGCAAAACTACATAGTAGCTCCTTCTTTCAACCACAGTGCACAAGAGATGGACTGGGGGGAGCATGTACAGATGCAAGAGGATGCTGTGCAGCCTGGAGCTGATCAATGCTCTGTGCACGGTGGGATGAAGGTGGTCATGATGCAAAATACTTTGTCTGGATTCCAGAGGGTTCCTTACACATGTGATCAGTATAGGCTGGCAGAATGGTATAAACTAGTTCACATTGCATGTGGAAATGGCTTTCCATGAGACATCAAGAACTCCCTTGTCTAGGGCACACCATGCTGGCCTGGCTGCAGCTGTTGAAGGCCAGCTAGTAGCCAGGTTGGTCCAACAGCCTAAGCTTTCCTTCAGCAGTGGTTCACATTTCTGGAGCTGGTCTTCAGCAGTCCTTTGACCAGCCTGCTCCCAGCTCTGAGCATTTTGTAGCTCTCCCCTCTTGCTCCCATGGCCCTCACTATCCTTCCCAGAGCCTTCCTGAGGCCAAAAAGGGGAGATGTCTCTTTGGAATGGGAAGAATGTGAACACTGGACCCAGTCGTGGCAGTTGCTTTCACAATTCCTCTCCTTGAGCAGACTTTGTCCTGTGAGGGCAAAAGGACAGCAAAGGTCCTCACCCTGTATTTCCTCTAATACAAATATATTGCCAGGTGGCCTGACATCACAAGAGCTAAGCCTTCTGCATGAGTCACTGTTCACCTGTTATCAGCCACTCCATAGTTCAGTGTATTTCTCTGCATGATTGGGGATGACCTAACCCAGGATCTGTCCCTGGGCTCTTGTCATGGTGTCATGGGTGTCTCCCCATGCCTGTGTTACACACTGGTTTTCACAGGGTAAAGAGGATAGATCTTAATTATAAGCCTGGCAAACTGGTCACTCCCTTGAGCAATGTGGGTTCTGGAGCTGAGTTGTCCTAACCTGTCCCTCTTACCATGCCAAGGCATGGGCTATATTTGGTCTTACTAAGAGAGCAGTCCCCATATACTCTCTGCCCTGCTGAAAACAGTTCAGAAGGAGGAGGGTGTGTGAAGCTGCAAATTTGGCCGGTTTCCTTTGTTCATTGACCAGCTGTTCTAACGAAGGAGGCACTTCCAAAAACTCTCCCAGCAGGGTTTGAAGAAATCATACTCCAGATGGCAGCCTCAAGATATGCTGCTTTGCTGCTCTCCCCACAGTGTAATGACAGAAAGCAGTTTAAGAGGCATTCTATATTTCCCTCTGGGCAGTTTATATGGGGAACTGCTGCTAGACCTGGTGTCATTCTGTGGGATGATTGGGTGTGGACTGGCCCTGACAGAGGATCAGTACAGGTATATTTGAGATGGTGCTTCAAAACATTTATTCAGGGCCACTGTTACAGTACTTGTGACTATGAATTAGTTATCAAACCTGGAAAGGCCATGGAGAAGAGCCTCCTTTTCTGTGAACACTGCCTTTCCCCCTGCAGAAAAGCCCCATGAAGTACTAAGCATCCATCATCAGATGGAAATATCAGAAATCCCCTTCCTTGCACTCCCTTTAAAGGAGTAAAGGAGAAACTCCAGGCCTCTTACTTCTCCATGCCTTGAAGGAAGGATAAAGAAATTTCATTTTTTACTTCTTTCTCATTAGGACTTTTGTAGAAAAACAGAAGGAAGGAAGAAAATTAGGAGTGCCATGCCCTGCAGCCTGCCTTATGTTCTGTTGGATGACAGTGCTGTCACTTCCTTATTGAAGGGTACTGGCACAGGAGCCCATTGAGATCAAAGGGGTCTACTAGTGCTATTTCTTGTCTTATGGGGCACTTGAACGTCTGAGGGCAAATCCTAGCCCAGCATCAGGTGCCTCCTCCTTTGCCATCTGTGTAGCACTTAGTGAAGGAAGCATCTATCCAGCAGCCACAGTGAACTGTGGGGGTTTAAAAAGTGGAAACATGCCATGGAAGGGATGCCACGGCTGCCACCTGGGGTTGCAGGGGTCTGTGTAGCCCCATGGGAGCAGGTAGGGCTATGGAGGCAGGCTGTAACCCACCATTCTTCCCACTTTTGCTTGCTCTAAGGAAACTCAAAACAGGTGCAGGCAGAGTGCCATATGAGAGCCTTGTGGCTGGGCGGGTGATGAATAGAGAGAAGGATTAGTGCTTGCAGCAAATCTCTGTTGTCTTATTATAAGCAAGGCCCTGAGGTGGGTCTTTTACCAAAAACATGCTGGCTGTTATCCACATATCTCCCAGAACTGTTTCAAAATACAACCTCTGCTCCACCCCAAACCACCAAACAGTAATTCCTGCATGCACTTGCACTGCTCCCACACTGCAGAATTGAAAGACCACCAGCTAGACCAGAAGGGCCGGTTTTCCAAGCCCAGGACTCTGTCCTCAGCGGGGTAGCACTGAGGGAGCACTAGCAACTCTGCAGTTGAGGCACTCACTCCAAAACTTGGTGCTTCTCCACAAGATTCCAAATTGTTCCTCCATTAATGTGCCCTTGGGTGTGGCTCTACTCCACAGCTCTCAGATGTCTCCCTTGGGATGGCACGTACCCAGTGGAGATGCCCAGCTCACAAGGGTAGCTGGGATGAATGGCTCAGACTTTGTGTCATGTGTTTGGATGGTTAGTCATAGCTAGAGGGAGCTTCCACAGGAGCCTACTGAGAGGAATTCCTTAGGTGGGTGTGCAGGGCCTCGAATGGAGGAGCTGCATTTCAGGGTGTGCTTCCAGGCACTGCAGTGTTAGTAATACATACCTCAGTTTTTATCCTTTTCCTATGCTAATCCCCAAGGACCACAAGTAGAAATAAGCTGCCTTTAATAGCCCTCACTATCTTAGTGCACACGGTTCCCAGGTGGACTGGGTGGAGGCATTCAGGTGCCTTAAACACCAGTTATCACAGGAAAAATAGCTAATGGGCTCCAAGTTTTCACACTTTTCATGTCCAACTCCCTCTTGTGTGTTTGCTCAGAAAAGAATCCCACTCCATCCAGAAATGTCAAGTGGGCAGTTCCTGGGCAACTCTGCTCTTTGAGGTGCCTTGAGGAATTCAAAGCTTCTGACTCAAAGTTATTCTGTGGCCACAGCATTTCTTTTTTTTTTTTTTTTTTTTCCAAAAATTATTTAATTGTCACTTGTATTAAATGACAACTTCTGAAAACTCTTTCCATTCTGGTTGCTGACTGCCCTAGAAACACTCATGCCTCAGTCAGCTTCCTCACCACTCAAACACATCTATTTCTCAGGCAGAAGGCACCGCTGCATGACTGAACCACAAACAATAGGGCCAGAGGGGACTTCAAAATTCACAAAATCCATCCTTCTGTCACAAAGTTCAGGTCAGCTCAGCCTCTTGGTCATTCATACAGTAATTGTGCACAGCCCCAGCCTGAACCCCACCCATTCCTAGCCCTGTTGGGCTAATGCTGTTCCAGTCTCTTTCAAACTGTGCAGGAGTGGGCTGGGTTCCTGTAACAGGAACCAAAGTGTGGTGCCAACAAACTGGCTTTTCTGCACTCTCTTTCTCAGACCTCAAAAATAGTTCAGATTTGACCGCAGGATGCAAACCACAGCCGACACATGAAATGAGAGAACTGGCAAAGAAGTGGAGGGAAAGACGGAGGGGGTGGTTGTATGGAAAAAGGCAGGTGAAAAGGGAAAATTGCCAGTCTCTGCAATCTTACACTTCCCATCAGTGCCTCTACCCCCTCGACACACCCTACCATGCAGCCTGTGGCGCGCTTAGCAATTCCACCCGCTCCCTCACTTTGCATTGCCGTGCTCCCCACTCCAGGGTCTGTGCTGCCAAGGAAGGCGTAATGTGCATTTCTTCTCATCACGTGGCTTTGCTTAAGAACTGGGGCTTGGCTTCAGCCTCAGGAACTGGGACCCCCACAGAAAAAGAGAGATTGTCTCCACTGTACCCCAAAGTCTGCACCTTTGAGGCCTCTCAGTCTTCCCTTGGAATGATTGCTATTGTTTTAAATTAGAGTTTGGCAAACTAATGATGGAGGGGAGAGAGACAAGCAGAAATATGTGAGAGCCAGAAAAATCGAGCCAGCAGCCCTAATTCCAAGCAAGCATTTTCTCACATTTGTAAACAATGCTACTCCAAAAGCACACAACAGCATCTGAGCCAGTTCTGTCCCAGGTTGGGCACCCTGTGCCTGCACCCTGGCTGCATGTGCCCGGGAGGTGAAAATAACACTGCTGCTGCCAGTGCTCTGGAGTTGCAACCAGAGCACCCTGCAGCGTCCCTTTGCCCCGTAATGCAGCTGGATTTCAAAGGAAAATATGAAAATTAAGGGTGCGTCCCATAGCCAGCTTGAGTGCCAAGGTAAAGAGAAGCAAAGGAGCAGAAGAGAAAAGCAGACTGGTGCTGCTGGGAGAGGGGAACAGCTAGTGAGAGACAAAAGTCGGTGAGGATTTTCAAACAGCTCTTACCGTGTGGGCTGGGGCTGGGGCTGGTACTTGTGGAAGAAGGAGAGTGCCGGGCTGCAGTGCTGGTGTCTTGGAGCACACAGCGGGAGTGAAGGGGAGTGACCTGGTGGTGGTTTAAGTTTCCTCCGGTGGTGTGGGAGGGTGGTGTCTTTCCAGTCTGTTTTAAAGGAGTTACTATGAATCAGTCTGCCTTTAAAGAGAAGGGAAAAAAAAAAAAAATAAAAATTAATGAGCTACGCCCTGCTTTGTTGGCAGGGAGTCAAGAGTCTCTGGGAGGAAACCAGCGATTCAAAGAAATCTGTACAGGGCTGTGTCTGACTCAGTGTGCAGTACAGAGACCGCAGCCTGGAAAAACTACTGACGCTGATCCAGCTGAGTAAGAGAGGCCCACAACAACATCTGTTTATAAAACTGAACTCCTGGTTGTCATAAAAAATAATAATAAAAAAAAAGTATAGTTACAAATGTGGCAACGGGACTTCAACAATACAATCACTAAAACAAACAGTGGGTTGGCAGGGGGGATTGTGAGGGTGGGTGAGTCACCAGATCCCCTCCCTGTGCTGCGTGGAGAGAAGTTGCTGAGGTCGGCAGCAGGGGGGCATTCAAATCAAACCTTGGGGTTGGCATGGACAATACTTTCAGGAATATATCAAGGAGCAGAGATGCTCAAAACGCAGCTCTGGCCTGGTGGTGACTGGAGTAAGTTGGACAGATGGTGGTGGTTTGCTTCCACAGGGAGAGAGCAGGTAAAGAAGAAGAAATAAGCTTGTTATTCAGAGTTTTAAAAAGAGATCCTTTACATTTGCAGAGAATTGGCTGATGGAGTTCTCTTGCAGATGCTACAGGCAAGACTGAGTGGGGATGTGCTTGAGATGTAGATGAAAGGGGAAGAAGTTTGTCAGAAAGCATCTGTGTTAAAATGTGATCCATATTGTGATAGAGTTGGTGGTCTGCTACTGCAGTGACACTGTCTTTACAGAGGTCTAGCAAGAGATAAGCAGATATGGATAAAATACCTGGAAAAGGCCTTTCCCACTTTACTGAAGATGACATTGCATTGCACTTATTTGAAAGACAAAAGTGGTGCTCTTTGACAACTACACAGATTAAAAGATCTTGCTGTTTTTCAGATTATGCCTTCTGTCTGGTGTTATTGATATGTGTCTAGTCTAATTTTAGACTGTAGCAACCTGCTTAAAAACAGAGCTATGGATAAAACAGCAGCAAAGATGACACATATGGTGGGCAAAGATAATCCCGTGGGAACTCTTCCACTGATGGAAAATAAAGGCAAAGTCTTTTTTCCTCAAGGACAGAATAAGCTTGACTGTGTTTAATACCTGTGGGTTAGAATTTGCTTCTTGGTGATATACATGAATACAATAACCAGGGAAAAGAAAGTTTATTTGCTTACTATGCAGGAGGAGCTGGCATTCGCATTGAGATGCACTGTCCATCTGCCCTTTTCTGTTCCCCCAGCAGAGTTTATTGCAGTGAGGGATGCTCAGCCCCACACAAAATATTAGAGTGGAGAATCTCGAAGCAAACTCTGCGGATCAGAGTTCAGCTATGTCTCTGCCCCAGATCTGTTCACAAGTGACTGCCCACCTGCCAGAAAGCAGCTGCCTGCACAAGCAGAGAATTGCTTATCTGAGATCCAGCAGCCAAAATACCTGCATCAAAAAGACACTCACATGGGGCAGCAACAGTGGAGCCCCCCTAAGAGGCTGGGTATGAGGTAAGCCATGACTGGCAAAGCATTATTTGTCCAGAGAGAACAAACTAGTTTTGTACAAACTGCTCTCTAGCCTGGGAGGCTGTGACAGGTAATTGCCAATATCAGAGGCTTTCCAGGGAGGCAGTGGTGTTCTGCAGTGTCAGCGTCAGCTTGCCCACAGGAGCATTGCTTCCTACCTCTCCATCTGGAAGTGTTGGTGCCCAGCCAGCAGAGTGAAGAAAAGTAACCGGGCAGGCCACATAGGCTTTGACCATGGCCCTGGAGAAGCACTGGTACCCTGCCAACAATTGGTTTCATCCCTGTTGCTAGACCTGTATGCTAGACCTGCTAGCCAGGTATGAGAGAAGGTAACAGCACGTATCAAGTGAATAAAGGTGTGGATAGATGCTCCTGTTTGGGAGCAATGCTGCAATGCTTCATTACAAGATGATGGTTTAAGCAACAGAGGGTACCCCCTAATGTCAAGGTACAATGAGGTCATGGGAGAGCTCAGCTTTCACTGAGCAGATTGGTAGCTCTTTGGGATATTTCCACCTTGCATCTGGATACAGAGAAAACGGAGAAGTGAGAGAGCTTCCTACCAATAGGTAAAGTTAGAAGAAGGTTTCAAGTTGATAAGATTTGACAGGTTTTCTGTAGCTGTTTGCCTGTGGATGAAGGATTTGCCCAAAAAGTCTTTATGTGTGTGTGGCTGAGAATCAGCTCTATCCACTCATCTAGAGGGGAGGCTGGTGTTTCTGTGTGCCTGCAGCAACTTCTCCCTTTAGGGAGTGTGGTTTCCACAAGGCAGATTGCAATAGAAAACCCATTACATGAAAAGTCTCATCATGAGATCAAAAGTCTAAAGCTTGCTGCAGGTTTGACTAAGGTTGAATTGCCTGAAATCCCCACACCATAATCCATGGTATCCTTTGACCAAAGCACCACTCCTTTCACAGACTTTTCTGAATGCCTGCAGTCTGCTAATATGGTCATGTCAAAGTTGTGAGAATTTAAACTGAGAATCTGGATCAGCATTTCCACAGCCAGTGAAAGGTGAAGCTTTCCCACAGGTGCCATGCCTTTGCTGAAGGTCCTCCCAAACATTCAACTTGCAGCTTCTGTAAGTCTGCTTGTTTTGTCATGCTCCACACATTTGCAGACCTTACTACTGTCTGTGAACAGTAGCCCTTGGCTAACAAGATGAGCATCCACAGTGACATTAGATAAGACAAACATTAAACATTTGCAAGACCAGAGCAAACCCAGATCAAAGGAGGAATGAGTGGTAACCGCTGGAGATGGGGTGTGGAATTAGGGGTGGGGGAGGCGCAGTCAAGCTTGGCTGGAAGCATCTAGAACAGATTGTTTCTAGAGTGTGGGGGGGCCAGGAGAAATAGGCCATAGTCTCTCTGCACTTTCTGCAGATGCAAGAATCCAGGCTTGGGAAACAAAGATCTGTAGCTGAGTTCCCATGGTCTCTCTGATACTTTCAATAGGAATTTAACTATGTGCTATTTAGATATGCTTTTCTGGCTAACTCTCTGCAAACACACATTGCATGTTAACCCCACAGCTTAGATAGCATGCCTTTCTACCTAAAGATACTTAAACCCTTTTCTCTCTCTTATACATGCTATACATGCTGTGTATCACCTTGCTGGCTGGTTGCAGCACAAATTGAAGTGATGTGGTCCAGGATGTTCACTACTTCTAGGCTTGTCATGACATGGAGAAGGTGCAGTTGAGCCTGAACTAATGTGTGGGTTTAAGGAAATAGAAACCAGCAAGTTTCATGTTGCTCTGTGGTGGTATAACTGGTGTATTTGCGTGTGTTTTGTGGGGTTATCCATGTGATACAATAATTTGCAGAGACATAGGCTACATCTCAGAGCCATATGATAAACTGCATTTGTCATGCCTGACTCTGCAGGGTTTCAATGTGAGCATTGGACAGGAAAGGGTGATGGTTCCCTTATTTATAGCTTCACTCAGTTTTGAGGAAACAGATATCGGAAATCCCACCTTTATGGTTTTGGTGATTTCTCTAATGTGTCTTGACACATTCCTGCTCCTCCGAGGACTGCTAGATGCCCAGTACTTAGAGCAACTGACTTTCCAAGCTCAATGGTACAAGAAAAGGATGGGTTACAGTCAATGCTAAACAGATGTAACTTTTCCTGTGCACAGTTTAGTTTTTGACTTGTGTTGTTTTGTTTTCATTTTGTTTTAGATGTCAGGGATGATCTCTGTCCTAAGTACTTTGGTAAAATGTATGAAGAACAAAACCTAAAGGAACATCTACTTCTGGTTTTTCAAAAATTTCTCAGGATTGCTAGCCTGCCTAATCTTTTCAAAGTGCATGATAGGTATTGAATTGAAAATGCCCTGGACTTATCATATTTTTGTAGGAATGATTTGTCACAAAGCGTTAACAGGCAAGAACTGCAATAGTTCCCTCCAGGACTTCAGCATTATGAGTGAGATCTGTGTCAGAATGCATTTCCCACATCCCACTTATCACATCTGGGAAGACCCAAAAGTTCCCTTGTTCCTTAACAGGAATAAAAGAACTAATATGGACATGAGATAAGGAGACCATTCTTACCATAATTTCGGAGTGATTGGAATTTTGTTTTGTCCTCCCATGTGAAAAGGACCATACACTTTTGTTTTTATGTTAGAAAGGCAGATAAGATTCTTCTGTGTAGCAGGTGGACTGGCATCTCGCACCATCTGACAATCACATTGTGGTTTCTGCCAGACTGGTTAAATGGCAATTCATTTGTAACTGCTGAAGGGGTTTGAACTAGTACTCAGGGGGTCAGGTAGCCCAGAGGTGCCTTGCCTTCCCAGGTGTTGTTGAATGAGCTGAAAGTGATTCTCAGGCTGAGGTTCTGAACACATGGAGGGGGGATCGTGAGTGGGCTGGTATTCAGAATAGGGACCTGAACCTGGGAAAATTTAACTTTTTTTCTGAGCTCTGGTGTAAAAGAAGGTATGGTGAGATGAGAGCAATCTGAAATTAAGTGGTCTTCCCCTGCTTCTATAAAAGCTGGGAAACTGCATCTCATTTTCCCTTACTTTAACCTCTGTCTTAGTCTCTTTTTTTTTTTTTTTTTCCATTTGAAACAGCCCAGCTGAAGGAATTTGCTTATAATGTACAAATGGTCTGCCCTGGCAGACCCATCTGAGCTGTCACTTTCCCACAAGAACCTCTCCCATTCCACATCAAAAGAGTGGAGGTTGGTGATATTCTCCACCTGCACATGAAGGCCTCTCTCATCCATTCTGGCAACCAAGGAGGGTTTTGTTATTGCTTTCTCCTGCTCCTGCTTCTCTGTCTTCTGTGACTGTTGTATTGTGCAGTACACACTCCCAATTGCTTCACCAACAGGTTTTACCATGTTAATGGAAAAAAAGTATCCCACAAGCACCAAGAAATGGCATAAGTTGACAGCACCTTACTGTTCTCATTTCATTCAGTGCCGACAAAGTGAATTAGCTGCTTGACCAACACTGTGTTGTTGGCTGTAGAAACAGACCTTGGCCTAGAGGCCAAGGCAAGGGCAGGTGCCGTTTGCGCTGTGGTTGAGGTTTGATAATGGCACATATTTCTGTTTATCTCCTGCTTCCATTAGCTGTTTGCATGTGTTAGTTCTACTCAAGGTTTGCTGGACTTTCTTCTTAGAGCAGATGTTGGTGTCCTGAGAAAGTTGTAGGATTTCCTTCTGCAGTCAGAGGTAAGGCTTGGAAGGGGCATGAAGTTGTCTGTACTTGCTTCTCACTCTTTGCAGTACCTTGCTTTTTTTTAATTTCAGGGTGTATTTATTCAAGTAACATTGTAGCATCACAGATTCTACAGATCTGGAGGAAGGGAGAGTGCTAGCCTAGGAAGGTAGATGGCAGAGGCTGCAAGGAACCTGGCATATTAACAAACCAAGCAGACATATCACTTTTGCTATCAAATGGAAAGAAAAGCCCAGAGAAAGCTTACTGGTGGTATCTGTACTGGTCTCCCAGTGTGGGGAAGGGTTGGTGGGAACAAGAAAAGCACCAAGCTCAGTGCATAGTGAGGAGGTAGGAGAAATAAAAAAAGGAAGTGCAGCTGAGATGGAAAGACAGGTTGGACACTGACAAGGTCAGGGCAGGACAGAGAGGGCTGAACACCATGGGCGATGCAGCCCATAAGGATAATGCCTCTGAGGTCCAAGTTCCTGAGCAAAGAGCAGAGGGCTGGCAGGAGGCTGGGAAGTCCTCTCCTTCCTGTTGCATGGCAGAAGGAGGCAACAGTCCCTAGGTTTGCTTTTCCATTTCCTGACAGAGGGGGAAATGATTCCTGTGACTGCAGAGCAATGGTTCCCTTCTGAAAGAGGAAACATCTACTCATATCACACTATGGGCCACCTTCTGAGTTTATTTGCAGCAGGACAGAAGTGGAACAACTTTGATCAACTTCATAGCAGTTTTTCTGATTTTGAATAAGGGACTGAAGCAGTGACACCATGTCAAGAAACTGGTGGTAAAGAGAGAATTTGTGAGGGGAAAAACCTCTCACTTCAACACAAAGACTTAACATTTAACTAAGATCTCTTTCCTTCCCTGCTCCCTGCCCCCCTACTTCTTGCCAACTCTCCATTGGACTTTTGAGAAGGAACATAAATTTTACTTTGCTTCCACTTCTACACACCCACTCCTTGCCTGTGCTTTATGCATTCATAAGCACAAAAATTTTCATTATTTCATTCCTTCTCCTTTTGTAATGTACAGTCATCACTTCATGGCTCCCTTATGCTTGAGGCAGGATATGGGCAGGAAATAATAACACGAGATTCAAACTGGAAAAGTGCAAATCTATTATCTGGGGGAAAATAAAATCGAAGTTAGCTGTTCAGAGGGCATGAGCCTTTGGAACTTGCAAGAGAAATGAAGATGGAAGGAACTTAATGGGGGACAGCAGACAGAGAGCTGGAGAGTAGCTTACAATGTGATATAGCACCTAGCAGATAATGTCATTTAGAGGTCCTCAGATGCTGATGTCCCTCTCACATCCACAAATCTCAGAGCTATGTTTCAGCCCCAGAGATGCCCTATCAGTGGTAATGACAGGGAAAACTAAAGGTTTTCATTACTGAGAGCATTTCCCCTAAATTCTATGGCAAGGGATCACTCTAGTGTAGTCACAACAGTGTTGTGGAACTGAGGAATTGCCTGGATGGTCTGTGATACCTTCATACTAGTCACAGTCAGAGGCATCATGTCCATGTGCAGCTCCATACTGGGAATATGCAGAAATACATGAGCTAGCAAGAGGAAGGAGAAAGGGAGCACTCAGCACATTGCCAGGCTCTGAGGTTGAACAGACAGCACAAAGGGTTAAAAGTTTGGGCTTTTTGATTTCAAGTGTACTTGTGATGCTTTGTGAGTGTGAGCAAAAACCAGCAAAAATCTCAATGTCACTAAATGGTTGATTGAATTTCACCCATGTGAGATATATGCAAAGAGTGAGTATTAATGAATTGAAGCAAAGAACATAGTAAACTAGTAAAGAGTGCTCACAAGTGAAGAATAAGGATGCTAGGAGATGAGCTGAAAAAATTTGGATTGTGAACCTTAGACTGAAGCTTAAGAGTTGCCCCAAAGCTGTAGGTACTGCCTTTCTGAGAACAAATGCTTCATCTCCTGAGATATACAAGAGAACGGGCCTACTTTATAATATTTGTCCAAATTGAACGAGGGAATGAGACTGAGCAAAATGAGGCAGAGGCTGAATAACCTGAAACAATAACTGGTGGTCAGGTTCAGTGTGAATGATGAGTTTCCTGGGTCAAGTGAAACAGAGGAGTAAGTGGCGCACCATCATCTTCATCACCTTGAGATTAACTCAGTTGGTTATAGTATGGTGCTAACAAAACCAAGGTCGTGGGTACATGCCATTTCCTTAACAGTTGGACTCAATGATCCTTGTGGATCCCTTCCAACTCAGAATATTCTGTGATACTGTAACTTTGAGAAGAATGGGGCAAAAGCCTTCTAAGTGCAGGGTCTGATTGTCTTCACAGTGCTGCTGTGTGAGTGTTGGGGTGATCAATGTGCAGGCAGGTGATTGGCCACTGTAGCTAAAGAGACAGTGAGCCACATTTTAGGAACTCCTATGTGGTATTTGAGTGACATCTCTTATAGTTGGTGATACTCCTTAAACTCGTGATGTTTTCTATAGATGATGGTGAAAGAGGCCCTTCTGACTCATGAACCACTCGCAGAACAGCTATTACCACCATATCACCACAGCTCCATCTGGCTGGCTATGGAGTCCTTCTCTATGAGAAAAGTGGTCAGGGTGAAGGGGAAGGGAGATATTGTGTCCTTTGAACTCTCCAAATGTCACAGCAAGGATGGGCTCATTGTGAGTCAGAAGCAGTAATGTAACAGGGCAGGCCAGCTCTGACTGTAAACAGATGCTTATGAGCTGCACTGCTGCTTATGGGGATTCCTTGTGCTGCCTCCTATCCACTTGTTTCAATCCAGTGCTGTTACCTTCATGGCTTAAGGCAGAGGTGATACCCATGCCATGGGGCAAGGAGTGGGCATGGTGGAGCTTTGAAAGTTGGCAGAGATCTCTGCATGTCACAGCCACCAAAACAAGTGATTACAGAGTGAAAACAGGATGGAAACAGCAATGACAAACGGAATCTGCAAAGTTGTTGGTAGCTGATGTGCATCTTCAGAGGGGTTTTACTTTGTTGTCTCTGCTGTCCCCTTTTGAAGGAGCAGGATATGTGGCTGCGTTGGAGACATGAATTCCCAGCTTTTCTCTTTGCTAGAAAACTGGTCACGCCCAATACTCATACAAGTGGCAGCTGTACGACTGTTCTCCATCCCACTCTGTCCCAACAGCAGCTGATGCTGCTCACCAGTGTGGGTCACTGGGTATGCACTGTGTCCCTCTCAAAATGCCTGGAGAGAGTTGCCAAGCTGAGAGGCTCTGAGTCACAGGAGATTTGTGGGGTGTTCTCCTCCCAGGAGAGCAATCTCTGAAGGCAAGCTGTTGCTCAGTCCATGCCTTGCTGGGTACTCTGTGCTACTTGTAGAGCTGAGTTCTCAATACAGGAAAGGCCATCTTGTCACTGTAATTTAAAAATCCTTCTGCCGTCTAGGGAAATGTCAGAAGGAAGAAACAAGTAATGAGAGGGTTTGACCAAGACACAAAGAAGCTGCTGTTTTCTGCCTGTCCTGGCTGTCAGTGATGTTGGGTTGCTCAATACTGCTCAGGAAAGCAGCTCTGGAAATTCTATTCCTTCCATGAAGGCTGAAGACATGTGAAGTGAAATGCCTCTGCCTGAATAAACACCTGCCAGACTGTCATGAGAAGAGCTGGCCTGTTGAAGTATAGCAGGGTGAGGACTGGCACGAGGCCCTAGCTGGGAGTTGAGGAGAATCCTCTGGCAAAGCTGACACCTTGTTTTTGATCACTTGTTTTCCACCTGCAGGTGTAATCGATACTCAGGTGCTGGAGTGACTAAACTTGCCCACTGTTGCTGCTGCTGTTGCAGCTGCACCAAGCAGTCTGGAAGAATAGAGGGAGGGGATGGGTGTGAGAGAAATTCCTGTCTTGAGAACCACAGAGGCATTTTCATGCCTGGGATATTTTCCTGTTTGCTTTCCCCCAGGGTGGCCCCTCTTGCCTTGGAGACAGTGTGGCACCTGAAACCATAGGGCACATGACCATGAGGTTATTGACAGCTCCAATTCAGGAGCAGAAGGCATATTTTGCAGTCCAGAATCTGGGCTGGGGGATTCTGAGGGACAGAATATAGAGGAGCTGAGGTATATCAGAATAGGATATCAGGGTGACATCCTGGCTTAGAGAGCCTGTGGTTTGGCAGAGAGAGTGGAGGGTGTGTTATGCCCACACTTGGCCCACTGATGTGTTTCTGATCCATCCTACTCTGTAGATGGCTCAAGGAGGATCCTTCTGTGTACAGACTTGTTCACAGCCTATAGAAACTCGCCCAAGGCATCCTGGCTTACCATCACTGGCCCTACAGATGAAGGAAAGGGACACATCAGGAATGTTTCCACTCAATGGAGGTGAGGAGTTGCAGGGGGATGGTGCAAATCTGCACCCTATCCTCCACTGGTGTGGATAACCCCAACCTTCCCTGTGCAGTAACTCTGGTTTTGCTATGCAGCCCTCAGATGCCCTGGAACTCAATAACACAGAAACCAGCAAGCATCTGTGTTCCGTTTCTTGCATCCCTGGATTTGCTGGATTTAAGGTCATTAAAACAACTAAGCCTAGTTATCACAAAGAGTGTCCTCACATACCTGTTGTCTGAACACACTGCAACTGTAAGGGCTGGTGCCAGGCAGTCCTGTGCACTGGACCAGCCTCAAAGGCTAGCCCTGGCTGTGGAGAGCCCTGTAAATGGAATCATAAGTAAGAAACAAGCGTCAACCTGAGCACTTCAAATGGTCAGTCTCGACAAAGAGCTCATCAGAAGGACCTCACAGGAATCCATGCTAGCACTAGTGCTATTCAACACTTGTTAGTCTGGAGAGGAACATGAACAGCAAGTTAACATTTTACTTGTGTCCCACAATTATTCCAGAGATGCAACATAAAGCTGACTGCAAAGGGTTGCAGAAAGTCTCCTGGCACTGAGTGGCTGGGCACTCCCTGGCAGATGAAATTCAGTGGCAGCAAATGCAAGGCAATTCCACCAGGAAGAAAACAGTCTGGCTGTACAGATACATCGAATAGCTTTAAGTCATCTGCTGCTAGCAGAGAAAGAGAGTCTTGGATTCATTGCAGATAGGCTGCTGAAAACACTCTCTCAAGTGTCTGTTGAGGTCAAAAAGCCAAAGAGAAATATTAGGCATGAGTACAGAAGAAACAAAGAACATGATTATGCTTCTGTGTACTTCATGGTCTGCTGAAAGTTTAAACTTTGTGAGTGCTTCTGGTTACTACTTTGAAGAGCATAAAGAAACACTATTAAGAGAAGAGAGGACATCAATAATGATCAGAAGTAGATCGTTTCTGGGCAAACACAGATTGCTAACCTTGAAGAAGAGATGCCTGAAAGGAAATCACAAATGGTATGGAGAGTGTCAACAGAGAACTAACATCCATACAGTTCCATATCACAAAAACTAATGGCACCTGATAAACTGGTTAGGCAACAGGTTTAAAATAAACAAGCTATGGACTTTTCCACGTAAGCAACAAGGAATAATGGAACTCTGCCACAGACTGTTGGTGGAAGACAATCCATGAAGGAGTTGGGCACATCTATGCAGCATATTTCCTTTGGAGACTGTTGAATGCAGCAGAACAGATGTTACCTCTGCATCAGAAGTGTCCTAAACAGCAGCCTGATGGGAGGTGAGCAGGAGGACTGGGATATAGTTTATGTTTCCTCTGTTTCTTATACTTCTTTCCTAAATACGTGATGATTGCTAGAGAAGAGATACTGCTTCTTTAGTCTGGGCTAGCACAGGTCATTTTACATGTTTAGTTAAACTTCTTTTTTTCCCCTTACAATAATTTCCTACATTATCTGATCACTGGTGATATATTACAGGAGAAGTGGAAGTGAAACAATGAACTGGAGAAGAGCACAAACTTCCAGATGGAGAGCTGACATCTCTTATGGACATTCCTAATGTTCTTTGTGCTGGTGTCCTAGGACATGCCATAAACCAGAAATAGGAACTTTTGAGTGAACGTAAGAAAAGATTGTGGTAATGTTCTTTAAATGAAGAAAACATTATTTTTCCTGCAAGCTTGGCCAGGGCAGTAGGTGTCATTAGACATTTAGGAGATAGAAGAGACATAATCTTCCCTTGCTGTATGAGCAGTAAATATGCCCTGGCTGTCTGATCCAAACAGTTACACCTGTCCAAGCAAAAAATGCCAACTTTTGTATTAGGAATGAAATTTGGATTCTGCGTATTTGCAGCCATGGGTAGAATATTTGCAGAAATAACTGAGAGTAAAATCTCTCCCCAGGGATGTTAGTCTTTCCATCTTGCACAGATTCATTGCTTGAGGACAAATTTCAATGGAGGAGAATTTTGCATGAATAAGCTGAAAGCAGGTATAAGCTGTCCATAGATAATCTTTGCAGAGGAAAAGATAACTAGCTACCAGTCCAGGACTGTGGGATGATGGTAAGAGAAACACATTGGTTGTGGCTTAGCACAGTTTCAACCAGCAAGCCATCCTAGCCTCAGCCTCTCTGGAAGTGTTTCACAATATAAGATCCTGTCACAGCTCTGGGAGGGGAAGAATATTCTCTCTGCAAACAAGGCTATGTTTTGATTTATTTGGCCTTTTCCATTTCAAATGCCTTGATTGCTGATGCCCGTGAAGTTGTTAATGACCAATCTCTACTCAGAGACTACAGCTTTTAAGATGATAAATGTCCTGAACCATTCAGCTATTGTCCTCTGGTTTTTTTCCTGTTCTGTGCTGCCCAGTTTCTGACTCCACCTTCTCTGCCTGCCCACCCTTCTCGGTAGACAACTTTTTTCCATTTAATTTTATGAGACTAATGAAAGGCATTTTCATCCCCTCCCCTAGGACTGGAGAAGAAAAGCCCACATCTGGAGGCCATTCACAGCTGGAAGATCTCTTCTGACATTCCTTGCTTTGAAATCCAATCCATGTAACCTTCTGTCTAAATACTCTGTTGCAGAGATGGTAGAAAGAGGCTTTGTGAGGGGAGTCCATGAAGAAAGCTGTGACCCTTACAACCTTTTTCAAGTGCCAGACTTCCATACTTTCTTTCCCACAAAGAAATTGTTATTTGCATTTAGGGCTTCCTAGTTTTGAGGTCTCCAAATATCTACACTGAAAGCAATTCAAAAAGAGGGCTTTATTCTTCTGCACCCTATCCTCCACTGGTGTGGATAGCCCCAACCTTCCCTGTGCAGTAACTCTGTTTTTCCTAGGCAGCCCTCAGATGCCCTGGAACAAAACAAAACCAAAACTAGCAGGCATCTGCGTTCAGTTTCTTGTATCCTTGGATTTGCTAGATTTAAGGTCCAGGTCATATACCCAGCAACAGCTGAAAGAATTTGTCTGAAGCATTGCATAGGTTCCAACATGCACAACTGGTTTTGTCCAAACGGTCCAGCCAGTGGCCTCTGGGCTGCATTTTGTCTGTAGAACAGTTCACCGAGGCTCCTAGTGACTTTTCCACCACTGGAGAATAAAACTTTGTGTTTCTTGCATCCTTCTTGCCCAGTTAGAGTAAATTGCTGTAATCTGGCCCCCTGCTTGCCAGGAAAGTGAATAATTTGTAATTCCATTTTAAAGACCTTGGAACAGAGACTTAGTTGTTATCTGGGTTTGGTTAGCCTGTATAGCCTTTCTTCTATGACAGCATTATGGAGTGCTTTACAATGCTTACAACCACAGTCATCATTGTCATAAATGCCCCTGTCATGACTAATAGGACAAAGATTATTGAGCTGGTGGTCTGGAATTTAAAGCCTGACACAGAGGAAACAGGTGTGTCTTTTCCCTAAAATAATAAAAAAAAAAAAAAGGAAGGAAAGAAAAAAAAGAAGTGAGGGGAGTGTCCTGTTTGTTTTTCCCAGTGGGATTCTGTCTGCTTTTAAGTTCTGATAAGGATCAGCAGCTTCCTGTGCCTTTCCTGTGGGAATCCACTGGTTTGGCTGCCCAATAGCTTCAAGTGTTTCACCCTATATTGGATCTCTGGCACCTGAATGAGTCCAATTACCTTAACTTCTGGCATCACACTAAGGTACTGTTACACTCATATTGTGCATGCTTGCCTGGAAACATTCACCTTGATGTTCCTCCTTGTATTGCAAATCTGAACAGAGTAGAGAAGCTGTATTCTTCAATGTTAGTATAATTTGGGAGCCATTTATGGCTGGTTGTTGAATTTTTACTCTCAAAGTAAGGGAGCCTTATTATGAAAAGAATAGATGTATTGTGTATATACATGCATTCAAGAGCTGGAAGAATATATTATAGTAGAGATATATGAGTTTTCTAATCCTCAGCCCCTGAGAGGTTAAAGACATCCTTTCATTCACCTTTTGAAAAGTTAACTATTGCAGGGTATGGTTTATGCTGCTCTGCTTCACATCATACTACTACAGGCAGTGTTCAGCTCATGCGTCATAGCTGAGAGGACAGTAATAAAGTGCTGTACAAGAGTGACTTAAACCATGACACGTTTCATAGGTAGTTGTCAGACTCAATTTATCTTTGTAGGCTGTCCCATAAATGTAATGTAATTTAATGGTCTGCACATATATGGGCCTATATGCTACCCCAGTTTGACTCACATATTATGACTATTTCCCTGATAAGTCTGCTGAGGAAACAAAGGGTTAATAGCTCTGGGGACTAAGTGACTATTTTTTCTTTTCTCAAGCTAGAATTGTTCCTTGTGTGATACAGTCACCAGAACATCTGAAATAGACATGTATTTTGGGGGATATGGCTGCTTGTGCCTACAGCTAGTGTCTCTATGGCTTCATATACCCAAATGAATACCTTTGTATCACTGTGATTAAATCTGTGCCGGTATAAAAGGCAAGCACAATGCCTATTACTCTTACTCACACTTTATTCTAACAGTCTGAGGAAACAAACCAAACCATATTAGTACTAATGATTATTACTGTTATCTGCCCTATGGCAATGCTGAGAAGCTTGTGCCCCAACATACTAGGTGCTGGTCAGAAATATAATCAGCCATCACTGTCCTTAGAGATCATTGCCATGCTGAATTGCAATAGTCATTAGTAGTATGGCTATCATGGAGATCCAGGTTCCTGTTTCAGAGTACAATGATTTGCCTTAAAGAAAAACATTTTCTTTTCTTGTTTCTCTTCAATTTGGATACTTTGGGGAATATTTTCTAGACGTGTGATATTGATCTTCACACCTCAATTATTCTTTTTCTGGTGATCACATGGCTGTCATCAGAAGCAGCAAGACCTGCCTCTGGAGGCAACCAGTCCTGTCCCATTGGGATTGTAGCCTCTTTGTCTGCTGTGGGCTGCTGGAGATGGTCAAAACTGCAGCTCCCACAGAGTGCCTCTGGAATTGTGATTTCTTAATAATTCTGAAAATCTGGCTCTTGCTTCCAGCATTGCAAGCAATGTGCTTCCTTTTGACAGGGTGGTGAACCAGGGCAGGGCAGGACTGGGACAGGTAGTTCTTCTGAAAAGCTGGACTTGCGTACATGGTTATGAAACTTTGGAAGGACAGAGGCAAGTGGAATATGCTGCGTAAGAGAGAAGATCCAAAAGAAAATAGCTGCTGTAATGAAAAGAAAGGAATTTTTCAGTTGAATAACAAGAAATCTTTGCTAGCAACTGACTTTTGTTGGTGTGTGGAATAGCTTCCCAAGGGATACCCAGTAATGGAAACCTACCAGTTCTGGTCTCCAAAACTGGACTGGACACAGCAGAACACACTGCAGGCCAAAGGAACTTACCTTGTCTGGGATGAAGACTCTGGATGTGACCCTGCACCACAAAGCCAATGCAAGTGACCTCAGGGGACACAAGGTCCTTCTAAACAGTAATCCAGTGCTGGTTTTCCATCTCTCCTCTACACTCTAAGGTGTTTCTTATCAGTGCAGTGGTGGTGGCAAAGTCACCAGTATATCCAAACCCATTCCTTCCCATTCAATTCTGCTGCTTGCCCCCTTCAGGCAGCTGTTAAGGAATTGTGCTGAGTGTCTCAGATGCACAGAGCATTGGAAGAGAGCCAGGTCTACTTCTCACCTGCAGGGATGGGAGGGAATATATCCCCAAGGTACATGAGGCCCATAAGACTGATTTTACTTCATAGAATCATTAAGATTGGAAAAGACCTCTAAAATTAAGTCCAAGCACCACACCACGTTCACCACTCAAGTGCCATTGATTAACTGAAACTCACGCTGGCCTCTGATCTGGCAGAGTCAGGCAAAGGCAAAGGCAAGGGAATTGATGCCTTTCTACCAAACTTGGTCTTACTTCATGTCACTTCACCTGTGCCCTCTGCTCCCCTGGGGCTACTGTGCCCAGTAGCCCTTACAGCAGAGGCAGGTGACTTTTTTGCTCTCTTGAGCTGATGACTGGTCCCAGTGGACATTTCTGTCCCTTGCCAGATGCATCCTGGAGCAGCCATACTCCTAGTGCTCTTTACAGTCCTCCCCAGTGTTCCCAAATGCTAAGGTGTGTTAGTGCTGGGGTACACAGGGCAGTGGTGAGAAGGGTGGAGGCAAATAACTGTGGTTTCAAAAGTAAATAATTTATGCAACAATAACCTCTCCACCCAGGTAATCACCTCGAACAAACATTCTGCATGTCAAAGGTGTTTCTGGAGATAAGGGTTAGCACAATAAGACTTCTGCTTTTTTGGCTTTATCTAGTGCTCAGCACTTAATGCCACCACTCTGCTGAAGGCAAAGTCTTGTCCCTCTGAGCGCCCCAGTAGAGGTTACCAGTCAGGGGGAAGACTTCAGGGGGAAGTCTCTGCACTGACAATAGGCATCCAGTGTGGCAAGTACAGTGTTTTCCGAGGGGCCTATGTTAAACAGTATTTGTCAGGAGTAGAAAAGGACAGATAAGGAGAAAAACGCATTCGGATGGCTGGGAAATGAGGCTCATAGTTGCAAACTGCACCTGTGCTTGCAAAGCAGGATGAGGCTTTTTTTTTTTTCTTTTTCTTTTTTTTTTCTTTTAAATTATCCAGGCAATTACTGCTTGCTGGAGAGAATCTTTCTCTCCTGGGCTACCTGGTCAAGGGGGGCTCAACAAAGGAAGTCCTGGAGATTGCTGCTGAATATTTGGCCTTGTGACCTTCCTGCTGTATACTGACAGGCCATTACTATGTTGTGATGGTTGCCTAGCAAGGTAGTGACAAGTGTGCTGAGGCACAGTGACAGCTGTGTAACACCTGAGGGGCAGCGAGGCTGAAACTCGGGAGTATTTGTTTTGCAACAGTGCAAAGCTTGCATCAGTGTATCCCCAAGTCAGTGAGTGCGGGTGTAGTGACAGGGTGACTGTCTACGTGCTCACCTAACTTGTATCACCAAGTGCCCTGTGGTGGCTGCTTGACTTGGCATTACCAACACCCCTGCGAGCAGAAATGACTGAGCCTTGCTGTGGCTGTAGAGACAAGAGGTAAAGAGACTTCAGTGGTAGTTATCTTTTGTGTTATGATGTAACAATCAAGACATGTAAGAGTCCTTGGGCTATGATGCAGAAACTTTCTTGTGGATGGCAAACTTAGAGGCAAATAACCAACAGTACTTCTGTTGCATCATGGGAAAGAGTGTCACTGATTACACCTCAGAAAGCACCTGCCAGGGGGAGATCCTGTTATCAGTAAGTGCTTCTAGTGGGGTTCCTAGGTATGTAAACTTTTAGCCTGATGGTACTGAACTCATTTATCAGGAAAATTTAATTTCTGGCATATTTGTAAGTCACATAAATTATAGGGAAGAGGACAACAACAGTATGGTTCAAACTGCACAGATGGATCTCTTAGGTGCATTTGAACGATGAAATGTCATGGTTACCTTCTTATAGCAAAGCATGGTTTTGGATCTGACAGGTAGATTGGAGACAGTATCCTGTCATGCAGTGCCACTATAAAGTATATGGGCATCATGATAAATAATCTTCAGGCTAAAACCCCCAACAGATTAGGAAAGACATCCCTCTGACATGTATGAGGGGAATAACAAGTGGAACATTTCCATTTTTTCAGTCCCACTAGCTTCTCTGTCTGAACTGAGCAGCAGAAGTGTAACTTGGCACCCTCTAAACTCTTGATCCCCTGAGAGCTCATATCAGGGACCAGATTAATATATTCTCCAGTTGGCCCACATCTGTAAGATTCTTGAC
The DNA here is from genome assembly GCA_013400415.1 of Scytalopus superciliaris. Lineage (NCBI taxonomy): Eukaryota > Metazoa > Chordata > Aves > Passeriformes > Rhinocryptidae > Scytalopus > Scytalopus superciliaris. Next base: position 42,455 of record VXBX01005199.1, on the reverse strand, counting down.
CCTGAAAATGAGATACACAGGTAAGGACAGGAGGACTTGTGCTATGCTCCTAAGAGGAAGCAAGCTGGGAAGGGCCTGGAGTAGAGGCATGACTGGTGAGATCATGCTGAAGTACTGTCTTGTGTTTTCTTGTTTGAATTTCTCAAAGGATGCTAAAAACTGGAAAGGACTCAAAATGTAGTTTATATAAGAGAAAGTTAAGAATTTACTTAATCAAAGTCTACAAATATTTCACTTCAGAGATAGATTTCTAGTAGTAAACAATGCTGGCAGAAAAGGTCTTGTTGAAACCTAGGTTACACCTACATTTGCAAATAAGGCGATTCAGGGCTAGTTTTCTGAACCAGAGGGCAAGAGGCACAGCATCTGTATGAATAAAACTACTTCTCCCCTAAATAAGGTATCCTTGCCCAAGTAATCTGTTAGGAATGATGGCCTGACCCATGTTGTTAGACTCAGCCCTGCTGTTAGGAGAGTACCCTCCTTTTGTTCAGTCCTACCTGCCGCAAGCCAAAACTTGCCAGGAAGCATGCTAACAGTGTAACAACACGGAAAATTGCCTGTCAGGGCGTGTGCATGGCTTAAACTGCTCAGCTTGCTAATAAAGAAGTCACCTCAATGGCTGCTGGTTGAATGCCATCTAGAAATAGGGTGTGCTCTCCGAACTGTGAGGTTGGTTAGCCCACTGCCTAGTTTAGGGACAGAAGATTCCTTGCCATTTGAAGTCTTTCAGTCCAGCTTGTATGCCACCCTAAAAAGAAAGCTATTTAAGAGAAACCATGGCCACAGTGTGGGCAGGAGAGAGCTGAAGAGTGAATGCTCTGCACGGGGTCAGAGCAGGTATCTATGGTGTCCAGCAGATGAGCCTGTAGCCCTGAAGGGTGTGATCACTAGAGGGAAAGCCTCTGAGAACCTCCTAATGTTCTTAGAGAGAATCATTCTCTGTCATCACTGCTAGGAGCCCTAAGCTCTGTGGAAAGCACTTGATTAAATCTCCGCCTCTGGGATAGGAGATTGAAGTGGCACTCCCTGCTGCTCTCTTCTGTGGGAAGTCTCAGCACCTACACATAACCTAGTAGCCGAGAGAGGTTATGGGGGCTCAGAAAAAGAGAGAGAAACTTTTTGGAGGTGCACATAGGCATTCCAAGCCATGGCTATTTTCCAAGCAGTGATGGACTAAACTAGATAAGATCCTGCAGGCATCGAGTCACTTTCCCTTACTGTACATTGTGGACTAGTGAGCCTGAGTCTCAGTGAAAGCCTGGGAGTGAGGAGGTGGAATCTTCCCATTAGGAAATACAATAAACAAGGACAGATTGGATGTATAGCTCCTCTGACAGCCCTGCCTACACTCTCCTGGATACACCCCAAGGCAGCAAGGTGTCTGGGACACCTTGTACCTTACCAGATTTGATCTGTGACCCACAGAGTTTTTCTTTAGCAACAATAAAAAGACATCAGTAACTCTTCTGTTTTTGATGATCTCAAAGCCTCTTGAGGACATCATTACACCTTTTCAAAGAACAGTCTCCAGATCTTCAGTGCAGAGCCAGCTGTAAAAATGGCCTTGAAAGACTGTGGGGAAGTTCAGTAACTCTAGATTTTAATTTTCATTTAATAATTATAAAATTAATTTTAATCTACAAGGAGCAGAAAACAGCAGACCTGCTCCAGCAAATCTGTGAAGCACACATTTAAGGTCTGTAACAGACTGTGGGTGAAAAGAAACACCAGTAAGTTTCAGCATTCATTGAGAATCTTAGCACTATTGTACTTCACACATCACCTTTGTACCAAACCTGGAGCATGAGGATTGCAGAGGGAGGTGTTATCCTGGACTGCTGCGTTAGCCCAAACCGAAAGGTGTTCCAAGGCTGGAATAATAAATGTGGTACAGTAGGACAGATGAACTTCCCTAAAGCTGATGGAGAATTGTTCAAAACCGGTTGGACTTCAGGTGCCCATTAGCAGAGCTCTAGGGCATCCTTTAGATTTCAACACAGGTGGATTTACCAGAAGTGGTAAAGAGCAGTAGCACAGGCCAGTGACCTGCTTTGAAAGTGGAGTGGATGACCTGTGACTGCATCCAGTCATGAACTGAAATGCTAGGGATTTTGAAAGTCAGAATTGCAGTGCATTGGTAAAACAGTGTGTGAGGCTTCAGGATTGATTGAAGTAATTAAGGATGTTTGTTGTCCAGCACTGGATTGGAGTGAAAGACCAGCTCCACAATCCCTATTTTAATCCAACCCTCTGAAAACTGAGTTCAAACCAAAGCAAAACAGAAAACTCTTGTTTTAAAGAGGAGTGTGGGAGAGAAGACCCTAATCAAAATGTTCTGATAATTCAAAAGTTGGTGAAAACTAACAGGGAAGAGTCATGCAGAGAGCTGGAGCTGAGCCTTCCCACTTCTTACCCAATGCTGAAGACTGACCATGAATGACTGCAGCATGCTTAAACAGTGTCACAACTCTCTCAAAGCCACCCTCTTTACCATTGACCTAATCCTTAATCCTCACGCCTGGTGTCCTCAGTGTGTCTCACCCATGCACCAGCCCAGTGGGAGCAGCCCCTTCGAGCTGTGTTTCCTCCTGTTCTCTCCAGCCAGTCTTTCTAGTTTCACAGCCTTATCCAGGCTGAAGACTACTTTTTTTTTTCCTTTGTGTCATCCAGGAAACACACCCACCTCTTTCATCCCAGCTTCACATTCTGCCTCGCTCGAAGATTCTGTAACTTGTGTGAAGGAATTTCAAGCCATGCAAACTACAGCAATTTTTTTTTTTTTTTTTAACATTAATAGAAATCAGAGATGGGAAAACCCTCCTGTCTCATCCAGTCCATCACCTCACATTCTAGCTTAGCCCAGTTCCTGCAAGGTTCTTGCTTGCAATACATTTTCCAGTGCATTATCCAGTCTGGCATCCTTTAGTTCCCATGAGAAAGTGTTCCACAGAGGACTACTTTTCACTGTTTGGAAGAGGTTTCTGAAGTTTTCTTTCCATTCTGCCTGTCCTAATTTCTGTAAGTTCTGCCTGTGGTAACACGCTAGCCAAATGTTCTCCTTCTTCATGCTTACCTTGTTCAGGTGATGGCAAATAATTCCTGTTCAGTCAAGTTGTTTAGCCACAATGCTTAATACTTAATACTTAGTTGTAAAGCTCAGCAATTATCGTCCTTGGCTACCTGGGAAAGACTAATGTTTAGGTTAGCATGTCAATGGGTGCACAGAACATAGAAAGCAGCACTAGTAGGGTTGCCTCTTTATTATAACAGTCATTTGGCACATGCCATCACCAGGTCTTACTTTGGTTGCTTTTGCCTTTGCCAAACTTAGAGCCAAAATCTTCTAGCTAAGGTCTGCTTCAGTGGTTTTATTGTGTTCTTTTTGGTTTTGTTTTTAATTTCAGTCAAAACCACTTAGCTACTTCCAAGAACAAGGCTGGAAGGGGGATATTCTGTTTTCTCCACATTTTGGGAGAAAAAAAATATTATGTTTTCTTTAAAAAACCCAACAAACCTCCTATTTAGTAATGTTTTGCTTTAAAATAAATCACTTTTTTTTTAATGTGAGGAATATATTTTTTGTCATCTATGGCACAGTCCTGCCCAAAGCTGGCTAAATAATGAACTTCTGAGTTATTGCAGCTTGAGTCTGCTCAGAAAAAAATAATGGAGGCTAGAAGGACTGTTGTTTATCTTATTTTTTAACTGTGGGCCTGATGGAAATAACAGCACGTGGTTTAAGCCCCAGGTTACCATGCACAAAGGCCCCTGACTGTGACTGCACAGTCACCTTGTTCCAGCCTCCCCTGGCCCAGGATGCAGTCACCGCTCCTGGACCTGCCCACGGCCGGGGTCACCCTCAGGAACCGATGTCTTCACTCAGCGCATGGAACTGGGGTTTGCCCAGGCGTGCAGAAACCTGGCCGTGAAACGGGGAGATACGGAGAGAGGAGGAGGAGAGGGAAAAGAAAAAAAAAACTCAAATCAAAACCAAAAAAACCCAACCAAAGAAATACAGCAGAAGAGAAGTAGACGCCCAGTTCCTCTGCTGGCTCTCTCCAAAATAGTTTGTGTTTGTGTTTTTACCAGCTGAGGCACTCCTTTCCCTGAGGACATGTAGGGAAGTCTAGGTGCCCTGAAACTCCCTGGCCAGGGCAAACGTGCTGCATCCATCCCACGCCCATGGCAGTGACACCATCTGCTTTCGTCATTGCCTGCTCCCACTGAGCCTCCAGGGCCCCAGACTTGTGTCACTGCTGTCATATCCTGACCTGTCCCTTCCTTGGTGCACAGGCAGCTTCAGCCTGCTGCCCACCACAGCATGCAAGGGCTTGGAATTCATGAGCACTGGAGATGGCACTTGACAGCAGGACTTTCTGTGAAGCCACAGCTCCAAACTGTCATGAACGAATGGAAAGGAATCCGAAATCCTCATTAAATCTGAGAAAAAAGGAGGTGCCCTCAATGCTGAATAATCACCAGGACATCCAGAAAGATAAAAGGTGCAATTGTAATATCTAGCACAATGGTTTTCAAAGCACCCACTGTAACAAAACCCCTCTGCTCAGCATTATAAGGAAAGGTGGTTTCATTATTCCCTTTAGACAGTGTATTGGACCTTGAACTCCTCTGATCTGTGTTTGCTACCATCTCTGCCCCATCAAGGAAGCCAGCCTGAGAAATTTCCTTGTGCCTTCTGGCCACCCTGGTTGCTGCATCTCTTGCCTTGCTGTGTCTTTATTCATTAATCCTTCCCCTCCCAGTTTTCTCTTCCCTCTTTTTTTTTTTTAACTTGCCAAAGCAAGGAGTTTTTAATAGCTAAAGAACGAAAACACCTCCCACGTCTCGCCTCAAAAAAGCTAACTCTCTGCCTTACTCACTCTTTTATATTTCCAAACCTCTCCTGCTAGCTTAGAGGCTTCCTTTGAAGCACTGGTTCCTCAAATACTAGCACGTGAGTATAACTTCAGTAAACTGTGTAGTTACAGTGGCCTTGAGAGGACAATCCATGCGAATAAATAAATCAGATGTGGAATGGAGACATGTAGAATAGAGACCATGGCCTTTGGCAAGATAGAAAAGTTTTCTGTTCTATATTGTAATTTGATTTGAAAAAAGATATTACAAGGGGCTTTAATCCAGAATGGAGTAGTATCTCCCTTGCAGAAAATTTTAAGAGTAGGCTTGAAGGTCTTTGGGTGCTTAGGTCATATTGATGCAGATGGGTTGACTAGATAATCTTTGGAGGCTTCTTTAACTCTGCTTATTATGATTCACCATGGTGAAATGGAGAAAAAGATAAATTGCAGTAAAGAACAATTGCTTGGCTTTTTTAATTTCCATGTGTGAAACCGAAGTGCAGTGTGGTTCAACTCTATTGTTTCAATTTTATTACTTTTTTTTTTGCTTTAAAACATATTAAACATGTCTTTGATTCTAAGATCACCTGCATATATGATGTACTCTTTGCACAGATTAATTTCAGATCCTTGAATTTTGTCATTATCAAAACACAATAACTTTCACCATCTTTGTGCTGATTCCAGCATCAACTAGGATCAGCTGTGCTGTAGATTTGCATCTGTGGGAATGACTACAAAGACCCAACATTATAGTGTATGGAAACAAGAACTATTTTTGAACCATCAGTTCAGCCACGACAATGCGGAGTTCAGCGCAGTTTACTCCATTTCTGGACTAGAGGTTTGTACCCTGCATTGTGCTCCATATTGCTGGAGTTAAATTCCTAGCAACACCCAATTAAAACAAGCACTGAATGTTTACTCCCCATCACTGCCGCTGCTTTGACTGCAGTGTAAACGCACCACTAATGACTTGGCCGATGGGAGGGGAAAATTGTGTGTCAGAGCCAAGTACAGAACCAGGAATTTGGGCCATCAGCCAGCTGGTTAAATCACGCTGTGTGCCTCTAATGAAATGCATTGATTTGTGACTCTTACAATAACATTTTTAGGAAATCATTTTGCTGGATATTTATTTGTCTGTTGGAGCAGCTTGGTGAGGTTGGAAAACTAAAGCAGACAGTGTCCTTATAGATCAAGAGCAAAATTTTAAAAATAGGTTATTTAACCATTGGAATAACTTTTCTAAGGATGTGATGGGTTCTCCATCATGTTCTGTTGCACAGTCGATACCAGTTAGTTGTACAAAACACATTCTGTAGCTCCAGTAGGAGTTCTGTGTACCACTAGAAACAATTATCCAAAGTTCTTTGGGTTCTGTCACCTTTGAGATGAGACTATGTCGTTGTAATGGTTTCTCTTGATGATAAAAACCCTCATGAGCCTGTAATAATCATTGAGCCTGGGTGTTTGTGGTTCTGTGTAGTAACAGACTGAGATCCCATAAGTGGCAGATTTAAAACTAGAAACCATTTTCATAAAACGGACTACCAAATTACAAAGATGCTTTCTGCAGAAGTGGACACCCTGCCAATCCTGCGGCTGATAAAATATTCAGTGATGATTTAGCAAGCTCAGAAGAATTAAACCATCAATAAAATGACAGACTTGGTACATTTCAAGGCATCTGGTCAGATCTCATGGAATTTCTTGCCTGCTGCATGTTCAGTCAGAGAGAAGGAAAGAGCGGAGACAGTCCATGATCACCTTGTAGTATTTCACTGGATGCCTCAGAAGAGTAGATGAGGATATTGAGCAGTGGATAAGGTAAGTATTTATCTACTTGGGGGTGTGTATGGACCCTTTCCAGGACTGGCTTCTCTTTAATATCCTTACAGATCTATGTAAAAATTTGTGGATTTTGTATCTGCTTACAGTTTATGGTTAGCTAAATTATATACATCACTTTTTTTCTGTGTGGTCAGATGAATGCATGCTAGAGATGCCAGTTTAAATACTCTGAAAAGCAACCCCATAGCCTTATATTTAATATGTAGTCTTATATTACTTATTCAGAAATTGAGACACCTAGAATCTCTAGTGAGTCCTCGAAGTCTGTGATGCTGCATCTGATCTTTTTTTTTTTCATGTCTGCTTTCTGTGTGGTTTTTGAATGACTGATAACCATAAGGATTAGAAAAAAAAAAACCAACCAAGTAAATCTTGTTTTAAAGAAAAAAAAAAAGTAGAAGGAAAATAAGAAGTATTTAGGTCGAAACTGATGGACTTGTTTGTCCATCTTTAAGATGTATTTACTTATTCCAGTTCAATCTTTATTTCTATTCTGCCACAATCTTGATGTCTAACAATGTAAGGTGCCCATATTTAAAAACAGAATTCACCTTTAAATGTGCTTAGACTAGAAAAAATATGCCTGTTGAGGTCATTTTTAGAGCAAGAGTTAATGCATCATGCAAACAGCTAAATAAAGGTTACAATCTGAGTGGAATTATTCAGAGCTCAGGGAGAAATCTGGCATTTGCAGTCTGTCACCGGGTTTGAGAAGTCTGGCTCTCTCCATGTCACTGTCACTTGGGAGACATCCTGCTTTCTGTGTGGCAGTGAGGGAGGGGACTGCAGCACTGAATGATCTTCCTGTAAAAACAGCAAAAACAGGAGCGGTGGGAAGTGTCATGTGCAAGGAATGTGTGGAATGACTGGTGAGTATGAGCCCATCTTTGTCCAGTTTTCACAAAGCAACTTTATGGGTGTTAACTAGCCACTCTTCCTCCTCTCTTTTCCTCTTCAGGTCAGCATATGATCCCTGCTATCCCTGGAGGATCACTACATGGGGGGCTGTGAAGAACCGTGTGCCTCTTGAGACCCAGCAGTTAAGTATTGCAACTTTGGGGCCCTGTCTGGTCAGGGCTTCTTGCCCTTCTTTTCCACCAACATCCCTGGGAGTTGAGTGTGTCACTTTGGGACAGGATACACCCAGACCCAGAGTGTAGATAGTGATACAGCCAGGATAAAAATGCATCACTAGTAAACACTCAAGCTTTTTTAGAGTTGGCAATCTCCACAGAGGTGCTGTGTATTCTGCATTTTGTTTCCTTGCTTTGTTTCTATAAGCCAAGCTCTTGGCTGATTGTGCAGGAAATCAACTGCTATGGGCAAATTTTAAACAAGTCACCAGGGACTGGCTGCTGCTCAGTTCAAAGAGAAAGAGACATCTAAAAACTGTAGCTAAGCCATGTTAAGGTGGGAAATACCAGATAAAAAGAGGATAAAACTGGAAGGCACAGTAGGGTGAAAGACAGATACAGTTTGATTTTCCTGCCTGTAATTGGTTGGATTAAGGTGATATTGGAATAGACATTAAAAAAAACCCAACAACCAAAACTCAAGACAAAACTGAACAAAGCCCCCATAATTTTTCTAAGGGAGGTTTGCTAAAGGAAGTTTATTGAACAGTAGGAAACATGTTCTGGTGTTGGTGTTCTATGAGCTGTGTGTAATAATCTGGGGAAAGTTAATATAGTACTTGCCAAAATACTGGGGAAAGTATTAGAAAGAATAGTTCCATGCAGGGCAGAAGGTGGAGTAAATGCCTTGCTAATCTCCTGCATTCATTCCTCTTTTTTCCCCTTCTTTTCTCAGTGATTTCAAGTGTTCCCAGGCTCAGATAACTCCAAGAGAAGGACTCACCTCCCATATCACAGGCAAGGTAAAGAGTTTATGTTCATAAAAACGTAAGAAAATAGTTGGAGGGGGAATTTCAAGGGAAGGAATAGAAATCTAAACTTGGGTGCTGCTTCCCCCCACGCACACGAGCAGCAGAGACTCACAAAAAGAAGGCTAGAGAAAGATTGCCATCTTCTGGAAGGATAAATATCTGCTATCATTCAGAATACTAACTATGCTATACGCATATTTTGAAACCATGGTATATTTCTGTTAAATTTGTTTACCAACCTGAACTCTTATCCATATAAAACTAACTCAGTTTTTTTCATTAATATATGTGACATGATCTCAGCTTTAGAAGCTGACATAGACTCCTGGGTTTTAATGATACTCTCATCCAGCTTTAAATTATGAAGGTGTTACTATTAAGGATTATCAGTAGAAAGGTGGACTTTATTCTTGAGCCTGTAAACCAGGCTTTTTTTTTTAACTGAGCATTTAGAAGTCAGACTTAAGGTGTCCAAATGTGGATTAAACAATTAAAGAAAAAAAATTCACTTTCCTTTTAAACAGCATCAGCTGTTACCCTACCTACTTCAGTAAACTAAGTACATCTGTTTCAACAGAACCTTTGTATTAATCAAAAACCTGCAGGCAGTCTGTGGAGCACAGAGACATTTAGCATTGCTTTCAGTTAGTCCGTCTTAGAAGTGATTATCTATATTAGAGGAGTTTATGCAGCGCTTGGGATTACAATAACCACAGAGCTACCGCCCGCTCTGCTCAGGGCAGGAAGGGTCAAGAGCCTGTGACAGCACAGCTCACGTACTGGACTGTGAACTTGTTGGCTCCATCTGCTGTCTGTGATGTGTGGGGCTGTACTGTCACCCAGAACTATTCCTACACCTGCCTCTGGCCTCTGGGCTCTGGTGTTGGAAGTGGGGTAATGAGACCAGATGGACCACTGCTTTCCTCTATCCCAGCAGAGCAGCACAGTACACATGCAGGGAATCTGCCTTGCTCTCTCCTAATGGTGGTGGGAACCTCACCCGCTTGGCACTGGGCAAAGTCTTTGTGGTGAAGACAGGATGTGTACCTTTGGGATGCTCCTCTCCCTTGCAGCTTCAATGCAGCTCTGCTCCATGTCCTCTAGTGACACAGCATTCTCATGAGAGGTGATGTCATTCTTACTTTTCACTGTTTTGATGCCAAATGAGGGGTATCAACACCTTCATGTACTGTGGGGGCCTTTAAGCTTTCAGGACAAGAACTCAGAGTGGACTTTGGGTGAATGTGAATCTCTGTCTCTCCCTTACTAGTTTCCCAAATTCATCCAGTGTGAACCTGCTGGGAGATGGGATTCCCAGTGAACTTCACATTTTGGTAAAAGCTGCCCCTACAAGGGACACTGACGGTCTACCTCATTCTCCTCCCATCCTTTGAGTACTGGACTTGATTCATCACTATTTCACAGCACCTTCATGGTGGTGATGCCATGGTGCACTTGCTGCTCAGTAGCTCTTCCAATGCATCTTGGCATCAAAATTTCCAGTGCCCCCAGGTAAAGCTGCACTGGCATCTCTTCAGTGATTGAAATCCTCAGTCCTCAGAGCAGATGCAGTTGCATAAACTTCCCTTTCCTCCTTTTTTACTTCTCCCCTTTCTAAAACTGTCAGGTCTGGCCAAGAAGGTATCCCAGAGCTGGAGGCTTGTGCTCTTTGTCGTCCTGCTGAAACATTGCACAGGGCAAGCAGTGACAAGTGTGCTGGTAGTTTCCAAGTTAAGGTCACTCGTTCCCTGAAGCATTGGCCAAAGGGCTGCCAGCTCACTTCATACAAGCTCCCAAACAGCCACTGCATAGGGATGGCTGGAATCTTTCTGTGTTTTAAAGAAACTTTCTACTCAGTCAATGCGGGTCACTCTTCTGCACTTAATCCCAACCCGCAGCACCAATCGCCTCCCATATAATCTCCCAGAACAGCTGTGCTGTGATTGCATTGTGGATTACAAAATGACCATTTTCCACAAAACAGCTGCTGATCAGAAGGATAGCATTTAATAATCACTGGGGAGGCAAGGGAGGAGGGGACAAGATCAAGGAGAAAGGGGGTTTGCAGCAGTTGGGTTTCTTGGTTGGTGTAGAGATGCGCAAAACAGCAGACAAAGCGTGAGTTTTGTATTGTTCATCATCAAATTAACAGGACTTTGAAGACTTGCTGCTAAGGTAAATTCAGCTCTCTTTCCTTTTTGGGGCTATCTAGATATTTATAGACAGTTATTGTTCGTGAGTGCTTAGGTTTTGTGGAGGGAAGTTTTTCTGACAATGTTTTCAGGAAGTAGTTCAGATTTGCTTCTCATTCCCTGTGTCCTCTACATCCTTGATCCACTTCCTTTTCTGACTCATTTGTTTCTTGTATTTTTTTTCTCTTCTCCTTAACACTTTTCTTGAAATGCTATGGCCTTTCAATTACTGTCACAAATCAACTGGAGAGAATATTTTTCCCACTACTGATGATTTAAATTAGAAAGATGATTTTTGTCAGTGAGTGGTTTATTTGTTTGGTTTTTTAAATAAAAGCATGAACAGCCCAAAACCTGTTGACAGAAAGTCTTCTAATCGAGCATTGATGAAAAACTGAAAAACTTTGTATGCTGAAGGTTTCTATTTTCAGATGAAAAATCATGTTTTTGAGGAGAGCAATTTTATCTATAGTTTCCTTTTCAGTCATAAGTCAGATTTTCCACTGAAAAAAACTTTCTGTCAGAAATTTGCCACCAAACTTAGCAAGAAACTCTTCCTAGTACGTATCAGCTCTGCAAAAATGGTGATATCCAACATGCCTTCAGATCACAAAAGTCATTTAGCTATGGAATCACTAAGATGGTACCATCTCCAGGGTGCAGCTTTTCCATTGCTGAAAGATATGCCCTGGTGAAGAGACAAAAGAAGCCAGAGCATAAAATAATACAGGAAACTTTCAGGAGCTGAGTATTTTCTGGCTTTCAATGAGGCTATTCTGGGTCAGATACTACTTTCTCAGTGTGGTGAGATGCCAATGAAGTCCTGCTTTTCAAGAGGTCCTTCAGCACCATCTTTATTGACCATGTCTCCAAGCTTCCTAGTTAGCAGAAAATACAGTTCTAACTGCGCCACTTTTAGTTGTGGTTCAGTCACAAACAATACAAAGTTTGCTCTTGTATTGTTTATTTATAGTGGTGTCCGCAGAATGCTGGGTCTTTCTGACACGTTCAACATTGGGTGAGTCAGCTGAAGTTAAGTGAAGAGGACCAGCAGCAGGCAATGTCTGTACAAACTGAATCTATTCAAGGACAAATAGATTTTGAGTCATAAATAGGAAAGGGTGGGAGTATCTGGATGAAGTTGTGCCAAACATAGGGAGGGCCATGTGGGAAGAGACATGCATTCATTACATGAAAGTTGATGTGTGGGTAGATGACATCTAATCAATGCATGGAGTGATAGGTTGAGGTTCTCAGAAGTCAGTGCTGGGTTTTGCAGGAATCCTGAGGTCTTAAGCTTCTCTTTGAAGGGGAAAGTCCACATGACCCTGATTCCCAAACTGCTTTCTGAATTACTTTTAATGATGAGATGAAACTGGGAAGAATGTTTGCGGTAATGGTCACTCGTATAAAAAAAACCCCAACGTTTGGCACTTTGTGTGAGAGCAGAGATGCTCTCATCCCACCAAACTACCAGATTTCTGATGTGCAGGTCAGGACTCAGGTGGGAGGTGCTGCTCTGGGGCTTGAACTTGAGCTGCTAGGTCTGGATAGCTGGGTGACCCCTCTGAGCAGGCCACTGCTTTGATATGTGACCCACGACCCTCAGCAATACAAGAACATTTTCATGCCTTTCCCCGCTGTGAAATCACTACTCTCTACCTCCATAGGTTTCAGTAATGAATGGCTTGAAGAAGTGTTTTGGGACACTTAGCAGCAAGATTTCTCATTTAGATGGACAGAGCAACTCATGGTATTTGAGGAAGTTAGTTAACAGTTTTTTTCCTATCATGTCTGAGGTGGAGTGAATGTGATGTTCCTTTCATTTTGCTCATGTGCTCAGATACCTCACTGCACTCAGCCCTGCTGTGTCTGCTGTGTTACCCTCTCTTGCCCAATATAGATATTCAGCATACTTTGAAATGGTTGAAGCTGACCTATTGGTCCACTGCCCTGGCTTTCAAAAAATGCTTCTCCCATGATGGGTGAGCTTTGGGATGTTGTGAGGAGGATGGAGTGCTCATAACCCTCTCCACATATGCATACTGGGAAAAACTGGGATTTGTAAGGCTAGGTGGGACAAGTGGATGGTGTGACAGTCCCTCCCATTTGTGTGTTGTAGATGGAGCTGCTGAAACGATTGCCATTGCACCGTACTTTCCTGGCTGTCATCCTGAACCTGCTGGCTCTCAGCCTCTCCACCACTGCCTTGCTTGGCAGCTACTGGTGCACTGGGACCCAAAAAGTGCCCAAACCTTTGTGTGGGAAGAGCAAAGCCACCCAGTGCATCGGTGTCCCCATGCCATCTGATGCAGATACTAGCAATGTTTCATCTGAGGATGTGGTACACTACAGCTGGGAGACTGGAGATGACCGCTTTGCCTTCAGATACTTCCACACAGGGATGTGGCTTTCTTGTGAAGAAAGCATGGAAGGGCCAGGTAGTGTCTTGCTCAGGCAATCACAACTTATTCCCTTGTATTTAGTCCACAGGAGTTTGAAACTGAAAGGTGGGAGGCTGACAACACTGGAGAGAAAAGTCTTCTTCATTTTCCTAGATGGCATCAGCCCTGTGCACTGCTGTGCTCGATATACTTGTGTCCTTCACTGGAATGGTCATAGAGCAGTGAAAAGGAGAATGGTTGTCTTTGGTGTGCCCTTCAGTCTGGAATAGGGGCTGTGAAGTGCAAGTGGTGGTGGTGATGGCAGTGACTTGGTGATGACATTGTCCATCCCGATGGGAACTTCAGTGAGCCTCCTTTCCCTTTCCCCAGATTTCCATTCCTACACACAGCATACTTTATACTTTCCAGGGCAAATTTGTGCATGTCCTCTCAGAAATTTAAGTACAGTGATTTTATGCAGAGTTGTCAATTTTTAGCTATCACTATGAGGACTGCATTAGTTAGTGTTCTCCTTAAAACACCAGAGAGGTTTTATGTTATTAAACAGAGACTGAGCTTTTCTTAAAAAAAAAAAAAAAAAAAGAGAGAATTACTACTTATAGATAGAGAAAACTTGGAGGATCTGCACCCAGAGAAACTGAAGCTAGGAGGCAAATTGACTTGAGGATTAGAGCAGCAATATTTTAATTGGTTTTAGATGTTTTCATGATGTTGTGACAGGTTTCATTTGTGATTTTTGACCATGTGGGACTGGCACTGTAAATCCTGGAGTGCCAAGGACTGGTTGTGCAACCTGTATGAAAACTCTTTGGTGCTTTTCTTCACCTTTAGCTTGTTCCTGCCCAGACCTACTGCAGCCTTTCTGCTGGATCCTGTGCCACACCAGCACAGCTGGATGCTCTGCAGTGCACAGATGCTCTTTATGGCCTGGCACACACATCAAGGATCAGAACTGACCCAGAAGGTGGCCACTGGGGAGATACGCATTTAAAGATAGTGTGATGAAAGTCGCTTTCATTCAGGCCCATTCTCCTGACCCCACTGCCCTCCCATCAGCTCTCCCCAACTACAAACATCTCATCTTCTTTAACCAAGTCACTGTTTCAGTAGAGCATTTCTCATTTTCTAATCTGTTGCTGTCAGAATTTGAAAATAAATAACTGGTGAATAAAAGCAGACAGAAGTGGAGGTTGGAGCAGAAGGTAATGTGCTTGAAACTCTCACATGCTAATGGGCGGGCTGCTTTTTGTTGTGAGCATTTCCAGACAGGCTGCAGAAGGAGATGTATTTCTTTGGGACTGGTTTGGGTGTTTGGGTTGGGTTTTGTTTCCATGGTGCTTGTGGGAATGGAAGTACATCCCTTGACTGATTTCTTCAAAAGACTTGCCACTGGGAAGTACTGGGATAACCCCAATACCTGAAGAAACACAGACAGCATATTACCTCTGGACCACAGCAGAGCATGGGGTAGAGCACAGGGTAGAGCACAGTCAGTGTCAGTCTTCTGCTTTCTGTAAATCAAATACAACCCACCCACTACTGTGCATCTTTGAAGCAAGTGCATAGACAACAACAACAAAAATAACAAAAGGGGCTACTAGAAACAAAAGGAGTTTGAGCTGAGCTGGAGAACAGATTTCATTATTGAGGCTAATCTCAGGATCAGTTTAGATGAGCCATTACTGAATATCCTCATTAAAGTTCTAGGTGAAGTAGCAAATTCCAAGTTAATGAGAACTGCAGATGGCACTAAACTGGGCAGCACCCTGAGAGCTGTGGATGACAAAAGTAACACAGGAGATTTGGAAAGATTAGAACTGGGGAAAGAAATTAAGAAAATGAGATTCTTACATGAAGTGGAAATGTCTGGGAGAAAATACTGTGCCAAGTAGAGGAGAGGACCTTCAAATGCAGTAATGCAGTATGCAGGAAGAGAGACTTACAGGTAATAATGATGGACCCTGAGACAGTAGTTTGTGCCTGGTCAACATAAAAAGGCAAAGTAAATACGAATAGAATTTGTCAAAATAGCATGCCTAAAATGGGAGGACAGAAGACCGTATTTCTGCATGAGCTCTGCCACAGAAGAGGGACTCACATCTCTGTCACAAAGTATTTTACATGGGAAGTTTTGAGGTTTTTTTTTTTCTTTGTTCTTTAAGCAGCAGTGCTTTTCTGATATTAGTGTGAGTGGGAATTTACATCCTCAGCAAAAGTGGTGGGTCTGCAGTCTTTTATAAGCTACATATCTAACAGACCTGACCATCAGTAATGCTGTGAATGAGTAGCAACAGATTTTTATATTCAGCAGAGGCTCATACGATTTACAAATTGCTGAAGCTTTTTTTTTTCCTGGAAGGGTTATTTCTAGTTTTCCAGGCAGACATTGCCTTCCCCTATTTTGCCCCAGTGAAAATCTGGAGAGTCAGAAAAAGACCAGAGGTGAAAAGGTCTGATGGCTAGACTCAGGGATGACTGGATCTATGCACTGAAAAGACAGTGAGGTGAAGATATTTTCTTTTCCCTTACGCACCCTGCATTGTTTTGTAAACTAATAGCTTTGCTTTTGGGTTTCAGAAGAGAAATGCCGCAGCTTTATTGAGCTTTCACCACCAGCAGAGAGAGGTAAGAGCAAATCCCCATATCTCACTGTAGCTGCTTAGTGCACCTTCTTGGGACAGGGGACCTACAACATTTTGCCTGTGTGGGGACAGCAGGGTGGGTCTGCAAACAGCCAGGCATGAAATCCTGGCCTTGTGGTTGATAAAAGAGCAGAGATTTTGTCCCAGATATTTGCATAAACCATTGCCATCTGTG
This sequence comes from Scytalopus superciliaris, assembly GCA_013400415.1. Classification (NCBI taxonomy): domain Eukaryota; kingdom Metazoa; phylum Chordata; class Aves; order Passeriformes; family Rhinocryptidae; genus Scytalopus; species Scytalopus superciliaris. Next base: position 26,440 of record VXBX01005199.1, on the reverse strand, counting down.
AAATCAGTGCTGGAAACCTCAGACTCCCTCCCATATGAAGTGGGATTTTTTCTTAACTACTAAATTGCCCGGTCTGAGGTTGTCATCTTGCTGTAGTCAGGGGGAAGAGGATGCATGCCACATGAGGGCAGCCCTCCCAGATAGGCTACATGTTAACTCAGTGCTTCAGTTTGGGGTCTAATACAATGAATCATCTCTTACTTTCTGGTAAGTGAACAGGACATCTGAAAGTTATGCTTTCAGGGTGAAGTCCTTGCCTCATCAAATACAAAACTTTGGGTAGGAGAGATCAACCCTCCTGTCATTGTCACATGTTTCAAATTATTCTGTGGATAACCTCAATATACTTCGACGTATGTATACATATGCTATGAAGATTTTACTTAATGAAAGCTTTTCAACTGGTGTGGGCTTGCTAACTATTCCCTGAGATACAGGCTGAAGGTAAGTTAAGTTGTTTCAGAGGATGTTCATATGTGAAGGGAAAGGCCTGGGGTGCAGAGCCTGTGTCAGCATTGAAGCCATGAGAGCAAGGGCTGGAACAAATGCTGGGGAATTTTAAGAACCATTTTCACCCCTTCCTGCACGTAGTCTCATCTTAAGATAATCAGTGCAGCTGTCATTGTATAGCTGGGTCAGCACCGGAGAAGGTGGTGTGACTGCTGATTGTGGGCTGGGCTGGCTGAGCTGGGTGTGTGCAGAGCAGCTCCACAAATCATAGGCAGTGTTACAAGAGAAATTACACAGCATCTGTGAAGAGCCTGGCTTCACAACGAAAGGCCAGATGCAGAGATCTCTGTGCATGTGTGGTGCCTGCAACCTCCAGAATACTTTTGGCAGTCTGACCTCTAATGAAATATTCTCCCTGAGGGTGCTGTAGCCAGGAAGCCAACTTCTTTAAACAGGGAATGCAGCTCATCAATTTCTGCTAAAGAGCTGGGTGACTCTATGGCACTAATGATGTTGAGTATTCAAGTCAGTGCCACATTAATGAGGGTTTACTTCGCACACCTTTTCCCCAGTCGAATGTCTCCTCTACAGCCATTAATAGTTGCTAACTGTAGTATTCACAGTGCTGCTTCATTTGTCAGATTAATGTTTCTTCTTCAGTGAATCCTGTGCTTTTCCACAGCCCTGCATTACAGAGTGCATTTTCTCATTCTCCTCCAAGTTCTACTGCACAACTGTAGAACTGAGCTCAGCTGTGGACTGTGGTATCACTTAAATCCCACTCAAAATCCCAGCATGAAAGTACCTGCACTCTGTTCAAGAAGCAGGGTGAGTGGTGAATGTTACTGCCCTAGCTGGTGTTCAATCCCAAAGAATGCAGTTTCATTTTAATTGGAGTTTTCAGGAGAAATACAAGCTTGCAAGGGGTTTCTTGAATTCCAGAGGCCAGGTCCTGACAAAGTTGTGGATGCACCATAGAGTTGTTAACTAGTTGAGTCCCAGGTTGAAAGTTGTTTGCTTCCATTGTTGTGATTAGAGCTCAGATGTGTTCATGACCAGTCTATGATCACTAGGTTTTATGCTAATACTCAATAGCTTCCCATGTCTTTTTCTCCTTGCTTTCCTCCTTGCTGTTTGGGAATTATGCTGACTTTTCTACAGATGGCATTTTAGTTCTCAGCTTTGCCATGCTAGACTAGCTAAGCCATCTTCTGTGACAGATGCTCTGTCCCATTCAGCATCCTTTGAGCCCTTGCTCACAGGCTGGGGCAATTGCTTTTGGGTGTTTGTTATTTGCCTTTGTTCCCTTCTTTCAGGATTGGGTTGGGAAGGGGTGTTACTTTCCCTTGAACATGATTTCATCCTGTATTCCTGGCAGGAATCCTGTGGCTGTCGCTGGGATCAGAGATGGTGTACATCAGCTTGCTGCTCATCAGCTTCATCCTCCTGACGGTGGAAATGCTGCATACTGGCAATCCTGTCTGTGGGTTGAAGCTCAATGCTTTTGCTGCTGTCTCCTCAGTGCTGTCAGGTAAGTTTATGACTGTGGGCTTGGAATCACAGCAGCAGGAGAGCCTCCTCTTCCACACAAGGCTAAACAATGCTGCTCTGGTTCCTGCTGTAACTTGTTTGCTTTCTTGTCATGTCCAGGTCTCCTTGGGATGGTGGCACACATGATGTACACCCAAGTCTTCCAGGCAACAGTTAATCTGGGACCAGAGGACTGGAGACCGCATTCATGGGACTACGGCTGGGCATTCTAGTACGTGAGCTTTGAAGCCATCTTTGCCTCCCCAGCCTTCTGGGCTTCAGCCATGCCACCTTTCTTGACCTTCTGTTTCCCAAGACGGGTGTACCATGGTTCTCCTACTACTGATCCCTTGTCTTTGCCTTATCCCCCGTTTCAATAGTTGCTGACTTACTTAAATGAGACCAAAGGACTGGCAAAACAATGGAGTCATGCCTAAATAACTTCCTTCAACCCTGCTGACTAACCAGGTTTGCCCCTCTGCTGGTTTGCCCTGTTCGGTCTCAGCTCTTCCCTGTGTGTAGAGGCCAGTGTCACGCTTGAGATGATGCTCTCAAAAATGCCTTGCTTTTCTGCAGTTTTACTAAGTTGTATCCTGGTTTGGTATCTTCACTAACCAATGTCCAAAGGGCCTATTCCTGCAACACCAAGTCTAGACGTATGCTTAAAGATGTGGACACAGCACAGCCCACAACCAGCAGTCATACCACCTCCAGTGCTGGCCCAGCTATATAATGGCAGTTGCACTGGAAATCAAGGTCATCTTAAGATGATACTACATGCAGGAAGGAGTGAAAGCAGGTGATAGCCCACGGTGTCACTTCTGAGCCAGGAAAAACAGCTGTAAAAAGCAGGTGCCTCAGAGTGCCTTTCTCTAAAGAAAAAAGTAGCTAACAACAGCTGCTATGACATACCTGACTTGAAAAACAGCTGGATGACCCTTCCAAGTGCCCATGGAAAGTGCAGGTTCAATTTGCAATGCTGTACTCATGATGATCACATTGATTCTTAAGACTTAGACACTCCAATGCCATGTGCCACCCATGGACATCAAATGTCAGCATAGCAATCTGGTTACACTCAAGTAGACAAGCATCATATGCAGGAAGACACTGAGCAGCCCTGCAATATAGAACTTGCTTCCAAGCTGTGCTCTCCTGCTCTGACCATTTACAGACACTCCTGCTGCTCTTTTCCTCTTCCCTGTATCCCTCCCTCGTCTGTGACAGGGATGACCAGTATTTATCTCACTGATTTAAGAAGGATCTCATGGTGGGATAACCCCCAAGAACTGTAATGCTATGAGCCTTAGTCACTCTAGTTCATGTCCATTGCCCAGTAGCTTCTACCTTGCAAATCAGGGTGTGTCAGTGTTCTATTCCTTACCCTACCTGGCTTCTCACAGCATGTGCTTCTTTTGTGTCTCTCTGGTAGCATGGCCTGGGCCTCCTTTACCTGCTGCATGGCCTCTGCTGTTACCACTCTCAATACCTACACCAAGACGATATTGGAGTTCAAAAGGAACCACATCAAAGGCTACGATGGGAGCTTCAAGGATCAGTCTCAGCACCACCAGTGCTTCCTACAGCAAATAAGCAGCTACTATGAGCCCAAAGGCAAGGCCTTCCTTTCAGTCTCTGAAGGAGTCGACTTCTACACTGATCTGCAGCAGAAAATGCTACAGCGAGAGCCAGAGCTGGAGCTGGATGAAGTCTTGGGCCAAGGGGAGGATCGCTGTTAAGGATGAGTGTACAGGACAGAGCAGTGGGGTTTGGGAGGCACAAGAGCTCTGAAAGAAACACCTGCACCACTGTTAGCAAGCTCTTGGGGGGTTCTTCCTCCCTCTACATTTCAGGGAGTGACAAGAGAAAGGTGGGCACTGGGTCAGGGCAACTACAGAGCTAACAGTAGCAGGCTGAGGGTCATCCCTGATCACAGTTTGACAGGTGTCCTCAGCTGAGAAGGGCGAAACTTGAGGGACATGTTGGTGCCAGCTGTCTCCAAGTACTTTCAGACAGAGTTGAGGCAGATGTCCTAATCCCAGTATTGCACTTGGGAATAGTCAGCACCATCCAGATGGCAAATTGCACTGCTGGACCTCTTTGAGTGGTGTCACATTGACCTTTCATCAATGGCCCCAGTTCAGTGCTATGGTGAATGGCATCAGTGTTCATACTGATCGGCTGCCATCCTCTCAGAACACCCTATTTATTCTTAGTTTCCAGGCCCAAAAATACTCTTCTCCCTGGCCCCAGATTAAAAGTCCTACTGCAGCAGGAATGGGAGGTAGTTTTCAGACATCTCTCTCCTCCTCTTTCTTATCTGTAATGACTCCCACATGCTCCCCACCTTTTGCTTTTTCCCCAGAAAGCTCCCATTCTGAGGTACTTTGCTGTCTGCCTCTTTTTAGTGTGTTTCTCCAAAACCTTTAAGAATCTTTGGTTGGACTTTTGCTTTTTTCCTTTGCTTCTACTCATCTGTTCCTTTCCCCCATCATAAAAATATAGCAAGTAACCCCCAAATCAAAACCCAAAGCAAACTCATACTCTAAGGTGAAACACTGGTTCGCATGACACATGATGCTGTACAGAGTATTTATTTGCTCCACGGCAGTTCACAGTTCAAATACATTTTCCCATCAATATACAGACAGACTCTTTATTCACAGTGGGAGTGGGGGTGGGGGTTGTGGGCAAGTTGAATTCACAATAAGGAGGAGCTAACATCACTGCACTGGAATAACAGTTCTCTCAGGAAGAACCTACTTAGGTAACAGCCGCTTCACCTTTCCCAGCAAGGTGGTGGCTGGACAGGAGGGAGGAGGCACTCCTGTTTAATCCTTCATATGTTACTGCTCCTTACACTTTCAGTCCTATTATGCAGCTGTATTAACTGACTATGTATTATAAACACTAAACCCTGTCTGGAGGAAAATGCCAGGCCTAAAGCCTTGCTACAATTGTGCTAATATATACAAAGCTATGTACACAAAAATACCATTAAACATATACAAACTGTTCACAGGCTCTGACATTAAGAGAGCATGGCCCAAGGACCAGCCTTGGGGCCTGCAGCTAATCCTGAAGGGCTATCCTGGAAGCTTTATATGGAGATGCAGGGATGATAGGTGATACAGCAAGGAAAGGTGTTGAGAGCCCCAGAGAGCAAACCAATGGTAGATGTGACCATCTGGAAGGAGAGTCAAAGTCTGCCAGGGAGGCTGGAAGGGCACATACCAGCAGGAGGGCAGAAGAGTCCCTTGCAATCCTCATCTCAGCCTGACTCTGCCTAATGTCAAAGGTTGGATCTGGAAAGGCATACCGGGAAAACTGCCCCTACATTGTTGCCCTGAACTGTGGGGAACTGTTGGGGCACCAAAGTGGTTCCTTTTTATACAGTCATTTCTATCACAGGAAAATTCATGCAGCTGCTCTGCAACTGCAACACAGAAGACCGATGGCACACTCTGGGCACAGTTCAAAACACTAAACATATTGTGAGCAAATGTCTCCCAGGGGTAGCCTGTTCCTCCTGGAGCTCCACACAGGGCTGGGCTGGCAAGGGAATGGTAATATTGAGCCCAGAACAGGGTTAAAATGCACAGGAAAGCTTTCCAGTTCTGTCTGAGCCTCTAAACCCTGAAGCAGTAGAGTAAGCATCAGCTTTTCTGTGACTAGACTGAGTAACCTTTACCGTGACAGAATCTGCTGGGAATCTATCCCAAAAGGGCTGTGATACATTTGCAAAGCCATTGGACTGCAATGTGATATTACAGTGACACTTGGGGTTCCTACAAAGCTTAGAGATGGAGAGAAATAAGATCTGAATCTTGCACTTCTACATCACCCACATGCACATGTCCTGAACTTGGAATTGGGACAGAAGATACATAAGTGCAAGGGCTGGAAAATGCTGTTGGGACCATCTTTCTCTAGATCAGGCAACTCAGCCAGAGAGCACGTTTGTTTGTGAGTTTGGGGACAGCATGGAGAAGAGAGCTGAGAGCACAGGACAGGCTGCAGAAGCCAGACAAAGGCTTCACTCCAAAAATACAAAGATTAAAGCAGGTAGTGTCCTTTAGCCACACCGTTTTCTTTGAATCATCATGGCCCACTCTAAGCCTAGAGCTTGTTCGAATGCCTGGGAATACTGTTTGGACATAAAAAGGTGTGTCCTAAATCTCATTCATAAATTAAACATACAAAAAATATACATATATTGTATAAATTAACACATATATATATATATAAAGCCTGGTTATATATATATGTATATAAATTCTAAATTCACATTTCTGTGTTACCTGGAAGGATGCATGCAAGAACAGCATACGGATGGGGAGTGGCTGAACAAGGTTCCTCTGGTACAGGACAGGTCTTGTCCAGGACAAACCTGCCTCCAGCAATATTCCCCAGATAGCTGAAGAAAGGGGAAGTGCTTTTAGCCCCCATTCCCTCTACATAACAGTTTTCCTGAAGATCCACAGGCAGCTTCCTGTATTCCCCATACAGGCCACAGGTCCAGCCAAAATCTGAAGAATCACCACGCTAGAGCTGGAGAAGGAAAGGTAAACAAACATTAAAGCCAAAACCTATTATCAGCTGGTCTGCTAAAGTGGTAATTCACAGATCATCAACAGATCCTGGGAGAATTATATGGCATACCCTTGTTTGCCTTGCCAAAGTAAGTGATCTCTGTCCCACCTCTCTGATCCCTCTGCAAGCCCCTTAGTCTCTTATGATCATCATCTCTGTTTCTAAGATCCTGCGCTGTGTTCAACTGCCAAAGTGCATCTGTGCCTCACAATCTGTCCAGCTTATGCCCAAAGGGGTAGCTAGTCATCTTGCAAGCAGCCTCTTTGCATCCCACCAGTCTCTTTGCATCCCAAAGAGCACTTTAACTGTCTGTAGAGAAGAGATCAGATGTTTTCAAAGGCCTGGATTTCATTAGGGATTCCTGCACAATCTTACCTTCTGAGGAAAGTCAACAAATTTCAGCCGGGCAAGAAATCGCCTCACTTCTCCACGGCTGATTTTTGGAGTGGTGTTGTCTTTTAACCACACCATTCGGCCTTGACTCATCATGGCCCACTTCAGGCCAAGCTTGCTGACCGAGAGAAATCCTGGCTGTTTTTCAGAGGTTGCAGTTGTTGTCACAGTGATGTGAAACGCATCCTTCTGGAGATCATTAATTCCAACTGGTTCACCAGAAAAGGGTGAGAAAAATAGTGGTGAGGAGTAAATGATTATGTTTCTTCCAAAAGAAATCTTACAGACTTTACTCAGTGAAAATATTCACTGACTGAGGGTATATTCAGTCTGACTTTGCAATTCCATGTACCTTAGTTGATAAGGGAAAATGATTTTAAGTTCAAATTTTTCCACAGAAAGAAACTGAAATTTAGATCAGAAATAGAAGGGATTGGTTCCAGGTTATGTTTTTGAGCTTGATATAGGAGATGTACATATTTCAAGAATGCAGTTCACTCTCAGAGCTTTCCTTCCCACACCTGTTAGAAGCAATCGTTTACCTCTACAGAAGGGGAAATCTGTAAAGCACGGGGAGGTCAGTTCACTCCAGTCACTACAAAAAGACCTGTACAGACCTCAGAAATCCCAGTTTCTAAAAAAGCCCTCTAAAAATTATATTCTATTTGTTCTTGACTGAACTGTTTGTTTTTGATACAAATCCAACTACATGTTATCACTATGTAGCAGCTTTTCTATGCTTCCTGGACTACTGGTCTCAGTGCTGGATGAACTGCTCTTTTATCCCACACTACCCTGCACAAGAGGCTAGCTGTCAGTTGAACTGCTTTAAAAAGAGCAAGGCAATTCAACAGGGACTGTACAATCTTGTATAGATGTTAAATCCAGATCTCCTTTTCCCTGAAAACATACATTTTAAATATTCTGGATTTCTCCTTACAAAAAGAAAGATGAAGCAGCACAGCTGCTATCCCAAAGAGCAGGAGAAGACAGCCAACAAAAGCAGAAGTGTATCTGAGAGAAGTTTCACAGTGATTTTTCATGCACTGTATTAAACTGTAAATAGGTCCATGAAAAGTAAGGCAGCTTCTCTGGAGTAAAACACACATGAAATCAAACTTGGGCCTTTCCTTGCTTAAACATGTGCAAGAAACTTTGTGGGTCTTTTATTTGCAAAGTAGGGGTTGGACAGGACACTCATGCAGGAGGAATATGAATCTTATTTCATATTGTTGACCTTTGTGTGGTGGACCTCAGGTGCCACGTTTAAAGGCACGACTATACTCCATTGTTTCTCACAGCTACTTCTGTCTCCATACTTCTTTTAGTCTGGGCAGCTTTTCCTCCGTTTTTACTCACCTGCTGAAGCAATGACTTTGTCTGTTGCATTGGTGAGGTCCAAAAGGACTGTAGGAAAAACAGGATGGAGGAGATAGAGGTGGTGTAGTCCAGGGCGCTCAGGTCTGGGACCAGGTTGCTGTTGGATCAAATAACAAACATAACAGCTGGCTAGCTTTGCCAAAAAACAAAGTTTTCTTATACTGTGCTGTCTTTATATGGATCAGAGAAGCAAAAATTATATGGTGTTCCAGAGATGAAATCCTGAAAACTATTTTTCCTAAAGAAGAATTTGCTCCACAACTTCTGTTTGGTAAGGCTGAAATTTGGCTCTGTCATATCCAGCTTGATGGGCAAAGCTACAGTCTGGAAATTTGAGACCCCATGCTGAATTGTGTGCCTGTGTGCCGAGAAGTGCTCTGGGGCTGTTACAACACCTCAGTGTTGCACAAAGAAATGAAATTCATGCAGAAACTTCTGTTTTTGTGGATGTGAAATTCCTGTTGATAAAGCTTTATGATAAAGAATTTGCACACAAAAATGCCTGTGTTCAGGCTCAGAGAAGTCAGAATGTCAGAGATGTCCCTGACAGCCTTTTTATATGTTAGATTTAAAGTTCAATAACAGGAATAAAAGACAGAGACTGCACACACTTCACAGAGAAGCCTCAAAGTGAAGAAAGGATTCTTGCTCACCAAACTTTGTAACACAGGCTGTGTTTCATCAGCCCAGAAGAGAAAAACAGACTTCTTGTCCAAAGTCATGACTGAAAGTGCATCAAGTTGTTGCCTCTGCCACGGGAGTTCCTGGTTCCAAACAGGGAGGCCGGATTTGCCATCTATCACCACCACCTCAAGGCAGGGGAGAGATCAAGCATTAATGGGGTGTTCAGATGTGGGTATTAAGAAAGCAGCTTTGCAGTGGCATGGCCTGCACTGTTCCCTTTCATGTGTGTGGCCACCCAGTGATGACTGTCAGCCATAGAAATGGGAAGAGCAAGGAGCAGAGAATGCTTGTCTCTTTCTACCCAACCTCCCCCCCTCCTATGGTACCACTGGCCTCCTTGTCTTCATCTGTTTTACCTTTTTGTTCCCATCTCCAGTCTGTGCTTGCAGCATGAAGTCCAGAGTTTGGTCAGCACTGAAGTAACCTGGTACAGGCTGGCTGTAAATTTGGAAAAAGAAACAATCAGCCCCATGGCAGAAAAAAAGGCATATCAGATGGAGGCAGAATAGTTGCTTCCTCCACTCTGCCTCTTAAAATGGCAGGATTTGCCCTACATAAGATGTTTCATCCACTCAGAACTGTTCTGACTGTCAGGAACATTTGCTGGTGGATCAGAAAAGTGAAGAATGGTAAAGCAGATCATGGTGCTTCTTAGCCATTCTTCAGAGTTGCCTATGTGGGGGGCATCCCTTGATGAGCTGTGTAGACATCTGTTTATCACCCTGTGACATGACTCTCTATTATTCTTTCCTTAGCATGAGAACCAGTACAGTTTTGCTATGATTATAAAAAAATTACCCAGCCCTTCCAAAATGCATTGGCACATTTGACCTCCTGCTGAAAATGGATTTCCCAGGCTGCCTTAGCTGTGTGAAACGGATCTTAATATACTCACCATTAATGTCAGCCCATGATTCTTTATTTTCTTATTGCTGGCAGTTTTACAAGCCTTTTTATGACCTTCAGCAGGTTAAATGAAGTCCCCTCTCATCCTCTCCCTTCTGGGTAACATAATACATTTATATCTCTCATTATAACTGTTTTTTAACCAGTAATCTTGCTGCCTTTGGCTTTCTGAGTCTTGCCTCTGTTTTCCCTTCAATTCACCACAGCTATATGCAAGATTCTAAAGAAACACAAATGATTCCTCAAAATTCACAGAATCAGAGATTTTATGGCAAGACAGGATCATCAGAGTACATCCTCTCTCCTCTTGTTTATGACAGATTACTGCATTTCACCCAACTAACCAAATATCAGTAGGCCAACTTTACCTAGGTCTACCAACCATGAGGCTTGCTATGGAAATACAAAAATGAGATGAATTCCTCACTTCTCATGACAGTCAGTTCTAATGATTAATTTCACCCAAAGAAACATGCGTGCATTTGCATTTTCTTGAACATGAACAGCTTTTGCTTCAAGGCATTTTTTCTTGCTGTGGCAAGACTAAAATGCCTGTTAGCTCCTATTTCTTACACATGCTTATGAAGTCACCTCTCAGGCTTCTCTTTGATCATATAAACTCACTGACTTAAATCTTCCATGCTAAAGCATTTTTTCCAGACCTTTTCTTAATTTTTTTCCAGCTTCCCCTTTAAAATGTGCATGACAGAATGGTTCCTGAACAGCAATGCCACAGTACAGCAGTGGCCTGGTTATACTTACGACATCAAACAATGTAATTTGCTTTACTGACACCTTTGGCAACCAGAATGAATGCTTTCAAGGCAGTATCATGAGACACTCCTATATCTTAAAAGCTCTCCAGTAGCAGAAGGAAGTAGTAATTCTATCCTATGGGCACAAACTCAAAACATCTCCTAAGGTGCCTCTTCTCATGTCCCTTATGGGTTACAATCAGTGGCGGATCCCACAAACTGAATGCAGACAGACATATGTATATCAGATGCTACCAATCAAGTGAAAAATCCCCTGGGCGCTTTCTCAAATGAACCAGAAGGCTAGTAATTATTCCTGCCCAGCAGTAATCCCCACAGCAACCTGCTATTAATCCTCTCTCATCTGAAACATCCATTTACAAGACAATTTGCAACTGCTTACTCAATTTCATGGTCTCTGAACTTCGCCCTTGTTTTATGACTACTGATTCTCCTTTATGGTTTTCCAGGGATCCTGTCAAAAGCTATCTGGAAATTCAGCACATCTGCATCAGCCATCTTGTTTTTCTCAAAGACTGTTCTCAAAGGTCTGGACTCAGTCTGCTTGGGGCAAGTTTACCCAGGAAAAGAGGGACTCACAGCTGGCTCCGTAGCTTTGACTGACAAGGATTTCAGTCTTTTTGACTCTGTGGTAACATCCCTGATCTGAATTTGTCCCCGAGCCTGTGTTTCTTAAGCAGAACTTCTCTAAGTTCCAAAACACCCCAAACCTCTTTGAATAAATGCTTGTCCACGATATATTCAGCCTAGCAGATTTTGTCTTTCTTAACTCTGAGAAAACAGGCAGTCCAGGACTTTAGCACAGTGGCCTTAAAGAAGAATTGCTTTCATTATTTTTCAGTGTCTTTCTGGCAGCTCCTCTACATGTGCTGTACTCGGTCCCTTGGGAGGTCATGGAACCAGGAAAAACAGGGCTGGGGAGCAGCAACCTGGAACACAAGTTGCCCAGAGACATTGTGAAGCCTCTGTTCTTGGAGATATTTAACACCTGACAGCACACAGCCCTGAGTAATTTGCTCTAGCCGAGCCTGCTTGAGCAGGTAGGTGGATTAGGCATTCTAGAGGTGCCTTCCAATCTCAACCATACTAGCAAATAAGCTTTCCACACTTCTTGATTTATACCCATAGAAATTTTTCAATTTATTAGTGGGTCCATTTAGAAATTTCTTGTGTAAAACTGATTCTACAGCATCTCTGAAGTGGCTTTGCTTAGTCACTACACACCCTTTAAACTAGACTCCACACACGTCCTGAAGACTATAGAGTCTGGTCCCCAAACACTTTTAGTCCATTTCCTTTCCCCATAGCATGATCAACTAGGCATAAGCCATTCCTAAAGTCATTGCCTATGTCACCCATCAGCGCTCAAGAATGTGGACATTACCTGAATATCAAACATAGCTGAACACCAATTTTGCTTTTTCCTTAATGAAGTTCTAATGCTTCCTTCCTATTTATGCTCTTGACAGTCAGGTAACACTGAGCTGAAAGATGCTTTCTTTATTCTATATAACAGAGCAAGCAATTTGTTTCCCACATAATTTTCCTCAATTGTGCCCAACTGACCTTTGCAAATATTTAATCCCGGGCAAGCTAAAATTTCTGGTTATTATCAACCCAAAAGGTCTGGAAAATTACTTAATTTCCATGTGTGATATTAGAGGATGAGCAGTATTATTTCAAGGTTTACATTTAGTATAAACGGTGTGCTGATAGCCATCGGAGTGCTCATTTTCAACTTGCAAGGAACATTAAGATCTCTGGGCCATACTCAGACATCTTCTCTAAATACTTAACATCACTAATGTAAGTGCTTCTCTCCACCAAGATGGGAAGTGGCAGCCCTGGACAGCAGATGGGATGAATCACAGATCAATAATCTCCTCAATTCCAATGCCATATCATTCCCATGACATCAGGGCTGGGTACCTGAATCAAGCCCCTTATTTGTGATCACTCACAAGCATACAGCTGAAGTTTCCAGTCTTCTGTTCCTTGCTCCCCTGCCCTCCTCACTTGCTCAGCTACTCACACCTCCAGTTCTTAGATTTGTCTGCAAACTTGGAGAATTCCTGTCAATTGCTTTCTAAGGAGTACATGTGCTTACAACTGCAAGGCAGGAAATGTTACAGGAAGAAACAGGACAGAGAAATGTTCCCAGTAAGTAACCTGCTGATATTCTGCAGCTCCAGGGTCCAGCGGGGCTCCAGGTCCTGTCCCTGCAGTAGGATCAAGCCCTCTTTGGTTGTGATGAGCAGGTTGCTGCAGTTCGTGTCAGGTGTCTTCATTGTCTGCAGGAAGTCAACACCCCCACTGGGACAAATGGAAAGCAGAGAGGAGAACAAGGCTTGTATCTACACATCTCAGCACTAGCTGCCTGTCCACATGGCAATTCACCTTACATGAGATTTGAGCTGTTCTTGAAGAAGTCCATCTTTTCCCCAGTGATGGGGCTCCTCATTTAAGTGAGCTAAATTCAAGTGTGGGGCCTTCTGAACATTGTGACTTAGTATGAGAAGCATGGACTTTGTACGTTCACATTTGTTTCTTCCCTTTATTCTTATCCAGTCTGACCTGCACCACAATTTGGCAGTAAATGAGCTGAGAAATTCAGGCCTACACAGACTGAACTTCTCAAAAAGATTCCATTAGCTGGGAACACCTTTTTTTTCCCCTTCAGCTACACTTTTAGGGTTGAAGAAAGGAACAAGGAGCAGCAGAAGCTAAGGACTCCCTTTTATCATAGTCTGCACTCCTTTTGCTAGAACAACCACAGGACTGGAAGGAAATGATGGGTTCCTCCCAGCATTCCCCAGTTATCAAACAGACAATGAACAGAAGGACAGTACTGAAGTAGAAAGGACCATCTCTAGGAGCAGTAAGAAGTGACTACCCTTCCCTTCCTCTCCCAGAAGGAGTAAGATGTTGGGTCCATCTTCTACCTGTAAATGTCAATGAGCTCTGATAGGTTGACAGATCGGCGCTTTTCCCACTCTGGCTCTTCCTGTTGCAGCATTGCAGGAAAGCTGTCCCGGTTTCTGGCTTGGGTAAAGATATCCTTCAGGGCAACTGCTTGAACATTACCTGCCAGGAAGAGTAAAGATGAAGAGTCCCGACTGTAAAAGCTAACCTAGTAGAACAGAGGGTGATTGGGACCACTGCAGTTGTAGTAGAAGGTAATGAAATGCCCAGAGCTGGAACTTCCCTGGCATGATGTGCCTTTGGAAAACTCCAAGATATTCCAGACTAGCAGGTATTTTTGCTCCCGTACTTTTCCACATCATGGCAGTGAGACTTGTTCCTATGCCCTCCTATTTTATACAGCAGAAGGCATGGTAGAAATATCCAAGGCATGCTCTGGACTGTTTTAGATAAAACAAATGTAAGGTGAAGTGCTGGAAAGGTGCATCTTACCAAAACCAAACAGGATGTAAATGGCTCCCCGGCTGGTGATGTGGACTTGGGGGCCAATAACTTTCCCTTCTCCATTGGTGCTGTACTTCACAGGCCCACCCAAAGCAGTCCCAGTTTTTCCTGATACCAAGATGAAAAACACATCAGGCTGCAAAGAGAGAGATGTAGAGATTTTTATCAGTGCTTTCATGCACCTGTGCACTGAATTTTCCCCCAGTCCCACAGCATGAAGCTCCACTGAATTTTTTCCCCCTCAACAAGGTCTAGCCAGTGTTTTCTTTCTCTTTGCTCAGTCTGGCTTCCTGGGCATCTTACATTCATGTTTTTTTCTTGATGTAAATGCATCAAATATGGAAGGGACTTAAAAAACCTGAACTCCTCTAACAACATCAGTGTTAGAATTGTGGAGAGGGATGAGCATAAAGGAAATCTGCATCTGAACTAATCACTCAAGTATTTCTTTCTTTTGGATACACTAAATGCTCCTATCCATCCATACACTGCTGCCAAACATTCTCTTCAAACCACGCATTCACTGAACAGAAACAGATAATCCTCAAATCTCACTCAGGGATAAATAATGCCCCTTCTGTTCATTCCCAGCTGTAAAGAAATGCAGGTAGTGTCATTGTTGTTTGATCTCACTGCTATGAACCTACTGGAAGAAAAAGGGTGCTTTTCAGCAAGGGAATGAAAATTAGGGGTTCTTGCAGTTCCTGTTACAGTCCTTCCACATCAGGCTCCCGGTCAAGGTCCTTACAGACCTTGAGTAGGGATATGCTGTACCTGTGTCTCTTTGAGAGCCAGAACAACAATATCCCTAATCCCATCTCCATCTACATCTGGAAGAGTTGCAGCTGGTGCAGCCAGGATCCCACTTGAAAGGTGGATAGAGTTCAGCGTCCAGATGGTCTTGCCTGTGGGAAGAACAGGATGAAAGAGATCTACAGCACTTGGAGAGCCAGAGGGCATCCCTAGAGGGTTGCAAAAAACCTTCTTGAAGGAGGCATAAAGAGAGATTTCCCCCAGTCTTTGAGAAGAGGAAAGACAAATCTACAAATTGGAGCAAGTTGCAGTGGGAAGCAAAATTCTTCTCCCAGCATTTTTTCAGATTGTCTTTGAGTCAGACCACAAGTTCTGCTGTGCTTCCTTCTCAGCATCTCTCTAGAAAGACCTGAGCCCTAAACAATTCCTGAAATAGCAGAGAATATTTCAGGTTCACTTTTGGAAGGAGAACCTAAATGAGAGTACTGTTCTGCAGGACAGCAGTTGTTTCCTTCAGCCAGCAATAAAGGCTAGGTAGATGCGAGGAAAGGGAACAGATGGGCAGTTCTGATATTCAAAGTGCAAATCTGTGTCTCAGTTAAATTCCCAGCAGCAAATTACCATTCCAGCATGGCATGCTCATTCCACCTCAGGGTAAAAGCATGTTAGCAGACATGATGTCAAATGGTTCAGCAGTCCAGCATGGACCCAGCTGGAAATTCTGGAAAACCAGATTTGCAAGTAAACACCCCAAGAAAAGGGCAAAAATGAAATTCAATGCTTTTACTTTTCCATCAGTCTTTTGCCAACACTTCTACTTTTTCAGTCTTTAAAAATGTTTTGCTGCTGCTGCTGCTCTGTAAGATAGTGTTTGACCCTGTATGACAAAGTAAACTAAAGGCCAAACCTGTACATTAATAACACTACTACTGGTAAAGGAGACAGCTCATGGTCCTGACCATGGAAACGTGCAAGTAATCTGGTCCCTAAAAGCATTTGAAAGGTAGACGACACTGCTCATTGACCGGATCTGTCACTTAAACACAAGGTTTATTATATGTCTCCATTCTCTGTTTAGATTCCCAAAACATCCCTAAGCCTACCTATGAATATTTCTGCCAGTGAATTAATGTGATAGAACAAACAGCAATCAGAGAATGAAGGTGCACATGATCAAGTGATTAAAAATGCAATATTCATTCACATCTAATCAATTTTTCTATGGTCCTAATTTCTCTGTAAGGTTTCCTGGCTGTTGTGCATATCCTTATATAACTTCTCCAAGAATGTCATTCAGCTTTGCAGTGCTGTTAAGTAAGTGATGAGTTCTACTAACAGCTCAGTGCTGATGAGAAGAGACTTTACATATTCTTTATGGCATGGGGATGCTAGAGGATAAGATTAACACTTTGAAATACTCTGAGATGGTAGGATGAAGATGCTGCCATTAGAGCCGCAATGGTTTGGATTCTCTTATCACATTAGTGTTTTGACTCCTTCCTGTGTGTCACTAAGTAACAGCCACCATGAAGTGCCAGAAATGAATCACTCAGTTTGTTAGTCCTCTGAAGAAAACAAAAAATCAGTAGCATATTTCTAATATGCTGGTAATTGACTCTACCTGTGGAGGCACTGAGAAGGCTGAGGAATTTTGATGTTCCTGTAACAAGGCAGACAGGCTCTGCAGCTGCCCCCAGTGACAGCCCGTTGCACTGCACACTCCGAGTCTCCTCTGGAAGCTGGATGGACCACAAGGTGCTGCCATTCATACCAGAAAGTGCCACCACAGTTACAGAGGGTCTAGAGACACCTAGAAGAGCCAGGAAAGAGAGAGTGTAATTTGTTGGTATCAAAGACTATGACGGTGCTGCCTTTGGTCCTTGCACTTGAGTTCCAGCTCTAGCTCCTGGAGCTGAGTGGCTCAAGACAACCAAATCCACACTGCCAGAAATCAAAGGTCAAATTCCACTCCATGGCTAAGTCTGCCTGCAGAGACTAGCAGTAATCTCCAGACAAGCTGGGCTGCCATTCAACAGTGCAGACAATTGTGGAGGTTGGACCTGAGCTCACTGCAAGAAATGTGGTCAGCTGGGCACAGAAAACCCAGTTCCTGGGGACAGTATTCTCTGTTGTGCTGACTTCCTCATGTGAAATTTATTGCTGCCAAACCAAACGAATTCTTCTCATCCCTTCTCCCTCAACAAAAGAGCACCAAGGGGAAACCTTAAGTGATTCCTAAGGCAGATGTCACCTCATGAAAATCCTGGCTTGTTTGTAATTCTGGAGCAACAGAAGGTGATTGGCAGTCTGAGAGCTTTTTTCCTTTGTTTTCTAAATGAGTTTTATTATTGTGAAAAACAGACTGAGTGCAACTAATTGGTGTAACTCAGGGTTCTTTTTCCAATTCACCAGCTAGTGCAAAAAAATTGTAAAATTAAGTACTCTGTGCAGTTTCAATTGACTATTGGTTCTGATTCCAAATGTGAGTAACTTTTAGCACAGCCTTCCCTCAGACCTAAGTGTGGTTACTGTAATCTTCACCCAGCATGGTCATATCACAATTTAAGATGAACTCTCACATATGTAAAAAATAACAACAGTCCCAGTCAACTTCTGTCTTACTAGCAACACATGCAACATGTGCAACACATGACCTGACTACACAAAGGGCCTATCTGTGCCACTGCCTAAATACAAGTCTGAGTCCACTCTCTAAATCAAACTTTCTCTCTTCTCAAACTGAAAGTCATGTGGCTTACCCTAAGGGATGGCCCCAGACCAAGTTATCTTCGTTATGTTGATGTGGACCAAGAACAACTAACTCCTGAATGCAGCTCACAGCTGTTCTATGTACAAGCTGGAGAAACAGCCAACAAGTCATAGCTTACTCCATCCAGCACTTATCCCAAGCTTATCTCTACTTGACACTGTGTGAATGCTCTGGGCACAAGCTACAGGTGGGCTGATGTCCAGCTATATGGGTTTAGGATTGTGATGTGCCTACACCTGTTTTAGTGTCTGCTTTTTGTCTTTCAGCATAGCTATAGCCCAGGAAGCAACTAGGTATGCCTAATTCCATTCAGAGCATGCTGAGAACTATGTGTATATCTGTGATTAAAGATAAACACAATGCAATGGCAACAATACTGAATGCAAGGACAACCTATATGAACTGAATGCAGCCTTTATGTGAACAGGATCTCCTTATCTCACTTATTTTTTAACTTACAGTTTTCGTTCTGTTCATAAGTTTCCTTATATAGGACTTGCTTTGAAATACCAAGGGCCTTGCCTGGGCCATGGAGAAAGGCATTTTCCCTATCCTCTAACTGCACTTTTATTACCACATTCTTTGAAGAGCCAAGGCATTTTGCTCCCCTAAGAATTTTTCTCAGGCTGTGCAATGTATGCTTGCCCTCTGAATATGTCTCTGAGACTGAACAGATTCACCTTATATCAGACAATGCCAGGATGGGCAGACACAGTACATGAGGCAGCTGGCAACTTCCAGGGCTTCAGAAGCCCAGTGCAATAGGATGTCACCAGACTTGGCAGCCCCTGTTTAACAGTGGCCAGTATCAGCAGGCTGCTGCTATGTTACCTGAGGGGTGTATGGGTTAACAGAGAAAGCAGAGCAGCCAGGAAGAGGAGGCAGGGTGATACCTGCTAAACAGCCAGCACAGTAGCTTCCCCCATCATCAGTCTGTTATCTGTGAATTGACAATGATTTGGAGACTGGCAAGTATATGGAGTGATCTGCAAAAAAAGGCAGCAAAGTGAAGGTGTTTCCTGCAAGACTGACCTACAGTTGCTCTAAAAAAATCTGTAATACTTCCTGTTAGTAAGTCACTTTTAGTTCAGAAGAACCAGGGCACTCCAACAGTCAGCTTTGGCCAGCACTGTTCCTTTTGCCAACTACCCTTAGTATTGACTGGGACACTGGACCACAGGTCAGGAGGGAGTCAAGACTCTATCACTGAATCTCACTTGTGACCTTCATCAGGCCGCTTCCCTTCTCTCTTTCCCCTTCTGTGCCTGTAAAATGGAGATAGTTGGACTGAGCTCTTTTGTGAAAGAGTCTCAGAGATAACAAGGAGGGGAAAACCACACTGTACTTCCAATTGCTATTTATGCAACAGTGCTTTCTGATCACTCTATCTCTGCTCCCAAGTCAAGTGTGCACAAATGCAGGACAAAGAGATGGAGTTGCCCCAAGATGAGATAAAGGCAAACAGATGATGTTGACCCAAAAGGCATGGGAGCACAGGTTTGCAATACAAATTATAAGCATGACCAACCACATGCACAGTACACCAGCAATTTTAAGGAACTATGAAAAGAGCAATGCAGTGGATTTGCAGCAGCACAGCAGGAACTCTTCCAGCATGTAAGACAAACACACAAAGGTCTGTACTGACACATAAAAAAGAGAAATGGAAAAGAGGTGTGGTGCTTACCCATGACACTAGCATTCATCAAGGCAGTGAAGACAATGAGGATGTCAGGGAGCCCATCACCGTTCACATCACACAGTTCCAGTGGAGATAACACACCACCTGCAACAATTACAGAGAATCGCTGCATTGTTGTCAAAACGGTCACTCAGCTCATTTTCCACAGTGGGAGAGGAGAGTTGGCCCAGGAAAGAGATTCATGGACAGCCAAGCCTCACAAAGTCTGCTAGGGAACCACCTATGCCAGGCAGCTCACATAATGGTAAGATCTCTCACCACGTGGAGACGCAGCATCTGGGTCAGAGAAACGAAAAGGAAAAATGGTGGAGCAAACAGAAAAAGATTTACATTTCCCACTTCCATGTCTGAGGTGAGGTGAGGTGATGTGGGAGACACGTGGCTTAGATTTGGAACTCAGGGGCAGAAAGCAAGGAGGGAGAGACATATCTAGACCTGACAGAAATTATTTCACAAACCACTGTTACTTTACTGAAGAGGTCAGAATGAGAAATACTTTAGAAATGTTACCAGCCTGTACAGAAAAACAAAAGATCTCAAATGTTGATTTATGGATTCAAGCAGGACAAAAAGGCAATGAAATAAAGTTAGTTAAGCTAGTTAGTAGAACAAATACTTCTATCTCTTCTCCTCCCAAACACACCCACATATTTCAGTGTGGAGGTGCTGGTAAGTTCCAGGTTGTAAAAAGAGAGGCACTGTATTTTAAAGTGGGCTGGGCCATCCCCATCTGGAACACAGCACACCATCCAGACAAAAAGGCAGAATGGGCAAAGAGTCAAAATAATTTTTGGTGTTGACAGAAACAAAATTTTGTGGCACTGTTATCTACTGATGCCAGATTTCACAGGCTTCAGCTTGAAGGGTGAGCAGGACATAGCCACCTGTCTGTTATCTCAGAGCATCTGTAGTGGTAAGGAAGGGTCTCTGCTCTGACCTGGCTCTCCCAGATAGGTCTCTCCCACCAATGCTCAGCCTGGGAGCTGCCACCTCCCCCACACCAGATGCCGTTCCTGGGGCTTTCTCACCTGCTCCCTGACCTAGGTTGCGGTTCCAGGTGTTATGCAAGTCTCTAGGGGGACAGGGAATTAGAAACGCACACACCAACACGAGAATCATCGAGATCACCACAGTGAGTAAAAAGATCGCTGTGCGCAGGTATGGCATGAGGGAGGGAGCAGCCTTCTGCTCCAAACTCCCAGCTGTCTCTGCAGGATAACTCTCAGGTGCGCTCTCTGACGTATGCTGCTTTGTCATCCCAACCTCCACATCAGAATCAGGGTCCTGTATCTCTTCAGGAGGGCTCTTTCCATTCTTGACCCCCCCGTTCTTCTGGATGTTGAGTACAAGGTCATCTTCACTTTCATCACTGTCAGCCTGAGTGAGGGGATCATATTCCCCAAGGTCCGGGCTCTTCTTTCCTGAGAAAACAGATGGAGAGAGACAGTAAAGCATGAGTTCCTCACTTTTGCAGGATCTCAGTGGAGAAAAGGCTGCTGTGGAGAGTGTTACAGAAGAGATGACTGAGCAGTCTGCATTTTGCATGGATCCAAGTAAGAACTGTAAGAGAAAAGAAAGGGTCTCTTCACGTTTCAGAGTAGCAGCTGCAGGAGAAAAGATGCTGAGAGTTTATTTCCCTCAGATAAAGGTGTGTGTATATATGTGTGTATATATATAAATACATACATATATATATATAAAACATCTATATACATATGAATACACACACATACGTATGTGTATATATACAGAATTCATGGCTGATCTAATTCTAATACCTTTCTGATTAGTAATGAGATACACAAAGATGAAGTCATGCTTAATGATCCAAGTACATAAAGCACAGCACTGTATTAACTTCAGAGTCTGAACTCCTTTAGCATTTGCCAGCCTCTAATCCCAACAGAGCCCCTCTTCACTTGTAGTCTATGTTCTCTGAGGGGGCCTCCCTCTGTAACTCATTTTTCACTTCCTCCTCCTGTCTGGTCCAAGCAGCACTGCTGCTTTCCAGTGTGCCACATCTGCTGTCCTGCTTCATGAGGGATAGAAGGGGTAGAGCACTGTGCATGGTTTCTTTGAAGTGCTGGTAATGGGCATCAACTCCTTGAAGATGAGAGGATTTTGTCCTTTTGGGCCAGTAATATGCTAGTGTCTACAGGGATCAGGCTGCCCCTCTAAGACACCAACTTCTCTGCATGAGTCAGCTCTGAAAGAGGGAATGCTCCAGCCCCTGCAGTAGGCAACCACAGTCACCTGCTCTGTTCCTGCTCCCAGCCAAGCCAACAGCTTGTACTTGGCCTGGCTGAGATAGATAACTTAGTACTGATCCCTTCAGGTGGTGGTAGAATAAAGTAGCTTAGCTTTAGGTGTCTCCTCCACAGATGCCTGGCACATGGACAACTTCTCCTCTAAGCCCTAGACAGCCACAGGGAGTACAGTGAGGGCAGGTACAGAGCCCGGTCACACATACTGGCCTAAGTCCAGCACCATCTGTTTATGGGGACAGGCAAGATCACGCAGACTCACTGCCCTGAGCTACGAGTGGAGGATCACGTCGCAGGGAGCTGCCCTGTGCCACCAGGCTGGGCATGGAGCCATGGCCACTCCTCTGATGATTGCAGTCTGAATCTGTTTCTCTCTCTCTCTCCTGTTCCAGGTTGGGACTTTGCTATCCCAGATATCTGCCTCATTTCCCTTTGCTTAAAGCTGATCTGAGACAGGAACTAACTTGTACCGAATATGCCTGAAGTGGTACATGAAAGGCATAAATAATAAGCAAGAATAGGAAAGCTGTAACCCCTCTCATAGTAAAATGATGGGAAGGCTTTACAGAGCAGAAATTTAAGGGCTTTCATGATTATTTGTCCTGAATAAGATCATATCCCATACTTCTGGTTTTCTTATTAAAGACAGACTCAACAGTTACAGATGTACTGTAGTGTCTAGTTAGTGCAATACACCTATTTTGCATAATCTAGAATGTATTTTGAAGCATGTGCATCTCATTCCTTTTTTCATTTCTCACCCCACAAAGGACCTTTGCTTCTCCTTCCTGTACCATTTAAAAATGGTATTCACTGTCAGTTTTAGAATTTAAAAAAAACTGTCCATTCCACTAAAAGCCAAGGAACCCACACTAAGTGGAACAGTCAGGACAACCCACCTCCACTGAACAGGAGGAAATAAAAACATCCAACAAGATCACATATCTAAGTTCGACTCTTAGTTTTTGAACTAGGGGCTTCTACAAAAGACTCATGTCAAAATAATCTGGTGCACTACAAAAAGCTGTTCTTTGTAAAGGCAGAGCACCCAGCCAAAAAATACTGTATTCATGTGCATCAGTCTGGTGCATTCCTGTGACACACTGCATTGTTTCACACAGGTCTGCTCTAAACAGGCGTTCAAAGTGTGGGCTTTACATGAAGTATTGATAAGATTGGCTCCATCCTGTGAGCGCACAGAAGGCCACTGACCTCACTGGTACACAGGTCTCTGCTCAGAGATTGCAGTGTAAATTTCACAGATGTCTATACACTGGGTTGTGCTGACAGTGACTGAAAGACTATTCAGTGAAAACAAAAAATTCCAGAGAGGTCTCACTGCCAGGGTATTTGCAGCTTTAACTACAGACCCAGATGTGCCAGTTCAAAACAGGTCAGAACGGTATGAAAAACAAATGTGACTGGCCCCAGCATAAATGGTATTTAGACTGAGAAATCAAAGTTGGACAGTTATGTTAACTAGACTGCTCCCAATTTTGAAAACTGGTGAGCTTTGACTAAAACAACTCAAAGCAGACTTACACTTCAGATGTAGTGTGATTTGTTTAATTATTTTAATTCCGGACAGTCAATCCAGATGATTGAAACCTGCTGTTCATCCTTGGGGCAACTAAAAGCATTGGTAACAATGAACTTTATCCAGAGCAGTTTTGTTCTGGATCTCTAGGAGACAGAAAGGACCTTGAAACTATGGCTTGCCCACTCCTTGAACAGCAGGGATTGAGATGTTGGCAACATCAACAGTGGTGTCAATTAGAATCTGTAACAGGAACCACTGTCCTGCTGAGAACCACTGATCATTGGCTACAAAACAGCTGCTACACAGTAATGACAGCTTTTGATGATCTACATAGGAAAGAATCTACTGAATTATAGGAGAACCATAAAGCAGAGAGCTGATCAGTCTTCATTCATGTCTAAGCCTGACCAGAAACCAGAAACTGGCACTCCTTTGCCCTGTCTTTCCTCAAAAGGTTATCTAGCACTCTCACAAGGCACAGCCACTCAATAAAGTCAGGCATAAAATGCTCTATTGACTTTTTTCTTAAAGCCAAAAGGAATGAAGACACTGCCCTTTAACAACAGCTGTTGGAGCACTCATCTAGCATGTGTAAAATGCAACTGCATCTCTAATCTCTGAGGCTTCAAACACCTATCTTCCACTATTCAGAGAGAACAACCAATCTGTAGGTGTTTTGGGAATGCATCTGGAGAGCTGGCAAGAGCATGGTCAGCTCAGCCTCCCAAAGCTGTCCTGTGGTGCAGAGAACACATAATTCATGATTCACCTGGCTGAAGAGAAAGCAGAAGGAACATGACTCTTCATCTGAGTTTTAGGTCACTTGCTGTGGGACGGAGGGACATCACACCTGGCTTCCCCTAATCACTCCCAAATGATTTTTCAACAGAAAAACACAGATAAACATAAAAAGCAGTAAAGAATATGAGAAAACAGGGGAGTCTCACACCATTTACAGAATTATAGTTTATTTATAAGTGCTCCAGAAGTCAAGTTCTTTCCTTTCTAGTCAACAAGGCTCAAGCTGGGGGAAAACAGTCTGCCCATCAAAAGAAAGCTAAAACTGCCTTTGTTGCAAGTGATCAGCTGTCATTTGGTTTTCAGGTTTCCATCATGGAAGCAGAAATGTTAAGATCTGAGCCAGTCTTGGTCGAACTCTTACCATATCTCCTGAAACAATAATCACTGCATAGCCTTCATAATAAATTAGTCTCTGCACTAAAGCGAATGGCAGCCCTGTGGCATTATGTATAACTCACACTTTGTTATCTATCTGTTCCATAGAGACTCTTAAGTAAACATAAATCTTGTATCTACTTTACAGTTACAGAATTAGGATCAGCTAAGTCAGTTTCCCTACTGTTCTGTGTTCCCCCTCTCCTAGCAGGTAAATAAAGCACCTTCTGTTCTAACCTGCTCTAAACTATATTCCATTTTTTCATGGCACCAGTGATAAAACAGAGGTTCCCATTCAGCAGCCTGTGATTACAATCAGAGGAAGTGTTGCTTGTGGTCTGTGGCTAAGTTACTGGTCGCAATACTCTGGATTTTTTTTTGCAGCCACTAGAAGAAAAAGCAAATACTGAAGACAGAGGTTTTCAAAGGCAGAACATGCCCCAAACTTACCGACTTTCAAGGGCAGTAAGTTTCTCTTCTGCACTTTCTGACTTTGAAAATCCCCTGTGTATTTGCCTAACACTATTTTTTGCGCAGGCAGCTCTTGCAGCTATTGCAATAGAAGAATGTGACCTCTCAGTGAAGAACAGATTAATCATGTGATCATGATTTGGAAAGGAGGCATCTGTGAGGTGATCTGTGTTGAAATTAGGTCACGCTCATAATGAAATATTCATTTCTAGTGCTGATAGTTTGAAAGGTATTAATTGTAATCCTTTTTTCTTTCCCCCTGGTTTTGACTGACTAGAAAGGCTTTTCTTTGCACTCACTTTGGAGGGAAAAGAGTAGATTCTGGACTTTGGAAGAGTGCAAGTCTCAATGCATTATTCCAATGATGACTGGTTCTAGTATCCTTTGTATTCACTTCATGTTCTGTTTATTTTTCTGGCAGCTGGCAGGCACCAATCAGTGGGTATTGCAGACATATCTCTCAGCCCATGGGGAGATAAGTCACCACATATTGATTTTTAATTAATTTAATGAGATACAGCAGGAAAAACAGATATATCAACAGGCCTGCTTTCTCATTGCTGTTGGAAGCTGCATTGTTCAGGAATTAAATACACAAAAAAGGTATGATTTCTGCAATTTAATCTAAGGACTGGTGAAAGAACCATTTTCTTAACTGCAATTGCAAGGCCTGTTGTGATCTTTCCAAATCAGACTCCCAACAGCAGATCTGTTGTTGCATGGTTCCCCAAGTAGTCATGCTCTGATGCACACATTTATACTCACCAGTTTGCTCTTTTCCTAAACAGACTTCATGTAAAATGTATTCCTTCCCATTTAGACATACATACATACATCTAACCAGGAAAACACCGATTTGCAAACAGAATTTCTTTGGATGAGATCTAACAGGCACCACATAAACTAAAAGTAATGACTCCTGCTATGGGTTACTAAAAGATGGCAGGAAGGACCTTGAAGACAATACTGTGACCTTCACGGACATATGACGAAAGGAAGTACAACTGGTCCTCTGAGTGCAGCTGCACAGAGTGGGCCAGAGTGGTGGGCAGTGCCAGGGAGAAGCCCACCCAGCAGCGCACAGCTGTGCCCTGTCTCTGTCCCGTGGCTGTCCCAAAGGCAAGGACAGTTAGGAAAGGCAACGAGGTACTTTTCCATTGAAGTTAATGCAGCCAAGTGCATTGGCACCATCTCCAGTCCATCCAACAGCAACTAGTGTGCTCTCAAGATCTGGTTTCACAAGGTGTTTTAATTCCCTTTTAATCTCTTCGCTGAAGAGAACGGTTGTTGGACTGCTGCTCACCGCACACAATAGTCTCTTATGCTTGCATGTCCTTTCATCTGTCTGAAGATCTCTGGCTGGAAAGTGCAGAGGCGGCAGGCAGGCTTGAAACATTTATTTTACCTGGGCAATTGCAGCGGCACTCACCGAACTCCTGGCCTGCCTTGCGCGGGGAGAGCCCGGCAGGAGCGGATCCGAGAGGGCCTAGTGTCGGCTTTGCCCCCGCGCAGCCCCCTCACCGGGCCGCGGCCACAGCGCCGGCCCCACAGCCCCGGGGCTGCCCCGCTCCGTGCGGGCCCCGCGCCCCGGGCCTCGCCCCGCACCGCCACATCACCATGGCAACG
>VXBX01005198.1:435899-447796 GCA_013400415.1 Scytalopus superciliaris | reverse complement strand
CTGTCCATCGTGGATGGCCGTGGCCCAGCCATCTGCTCCCCTGGTGAGCACAAACACCAAACTGCCGCCTCTCACCGCCGGCTCCCCCGAGGGCTCGGGGCAGTACTGGGACAGAACCCGGTGGTATCCTGACTCACTGTCCCTGGGGAGAAAGAGCCAGAGCACCTTTCCTCAGCCCAGAGTGCTGATGGCTTTGATCCACACCACCACACTAAGCCCAGCTGGCATGTGCCATAAGCTTCAGGTGTTGGGAATTCAGTGGTTTCCGTCGCTGCTCTTTGGTGTGATTTGGAACAAAAGGAGCTTGGGAAACACTGATTTCCCAAATGCAGCTGCATTTTCATTGTAGTGATAAACATTCTTCAGATCAAAGTAATTATTAAACCCAGCCCTGAAGTACTGCTGGTACAATAGGACCAAAACAAATGACTTTCATGGGCTTTGAACCTGATTTTGGCTCAGCACAGCAGGGCTGGGAGTGGGTAATTGGAAGCTTTGTCCTGGAAACTAGGATGGGACAGCTGAGCACCCTCTGCCACAGGCCTGGGCAGGTCCCAAAATCTGTCTCTTCCCTTCCTCAGCTATGGCAGGATCCGTGCCTGTCTCCCAAGGCTGTTGAATACACTCCTGCAAACTGCCCAGCGATTCTTGCATGAGAGATGCCAGGGACCCACAATGTTCTTTGCAGCCACACAAGCCTTTGCATGTTTGTCACACACTCCACCCTTGCTGAGAAGTGAGTGTGGATCCCTCAGAATCTTCACCCAAAGACACCAGAGAACTAAACACGACTTTCTGAACAGAAATAGTGAGAGGAGGGTTAGACCAAGGTGGGACTGAACACTCACCGCAGAGCATCAGCACTGGGTTCATAAAAGCCCTGCTTCTGTGGGAGAAACAACAGCATCTATTTATAACAGTGCCTCGCCCAGCAGCAGTGCCACCTTATCTCCTGTCCCTCTGAACACCACACTGAGATATTTTGTCGTCACTTTTGACCCCATTTGTGACTCCACACCACCCAGACAGATGTCTGCTGCACCACACCTTAGCAGGAGGTACCTTCTGTTTCTTCCCCTCCCTTTTGACCTCACCAGGAAGCAAGTAACAAAATCTCTTCCCTTCCTCTGGTTCCAAGAAACTGCTGTTATTGAGCAAGGCAGCTGTGCTTATGCTCACAGATTTACTGAAGTGCTGGCCACAGGCACATCGAGCACAGCAAAGTCTCCCCTGCTGTTCTGACATGGTGAAGAGACAAAGATGCACCTCCAAAGGGCTGGAGACTCCCATCATTGAATCCCTTCCAGCCAGTGCTGAGCCTGCTGCCTGGGTCTGAACATCCCCACAGAGCCAGGCTGACAGTGCACTGGTTCTTCCAACAATACACTCTTCCCCTGGCGTGTCAGGGTCTGAGCCTCTCCCTGGAGCTCCCTGACAGCTCCATTCCTCCTTTCACAGACATGTCCAGCTCACCTGAAGCCTGAGAGGCTCAAAGCCAATGTACTCATCATTGGGAATGATGGACGAGATCACCTGTTGGGAGGACAAAGCAATGAGTGAATCCAGGCTGGATGAAAAGACTCCCAAACTTCATCCAAGACTAGGTACTCAGACCCATTTCCTTCCGACATCCTGAGGTCAGGCATAATGCAGAGCTGTGCATACAGTGCAGAAGGCAGAGCTGGATTCCCCAAATGGTCCCTGTTTTTTAAGTCTTTCCAAGGTTTCTTTGAAAGTACATGAATGAGTTACTTTCCCTTTCCTTTATTCCTATTGGAGCACTTTGGCTGACACTTCTGCTGACCATGCTGGTCACACAAGGGGTCAGAGAAATTCTCTGCTGGCTTGTGTCAGGGGATGTGACAAAGCACTTGTCTCCCAGGTACCCACCTGTCCCACTGGGAATGCAGGACTGAGCTGGAAGAATATGCTCCTCTTCAAGATGTCATGGTAAGCAAGAGGGCAACCATGGGCTCCCTGAGTACCTCCTTGGCCCTTTCAGACTTTAAAGTGACCAAGACTGGGAAGGGGTTTTAGTCCCAAAGTGCACTTTTGATAGAAGAGGTGGCAATTCTAACAAATTTTGGCTTCTGTATCCCAGATGCCTGGACTGGCTGCTCCTGGGTCACCCCAGCACAGTGGATAGTGCAGTGGCCAGCAGCTCTGGAGCTGGCAGAGGTAGGATTTTAATCTGCTGCTGTTAATGGTTACATGCCTGTTACCTTGGGTTTCCCCAGGAAATCTTTGGAATCCAGCTGTTCAACTTCCTTCTTTCGTGGTCTGAAAAGTTCCCCAAGGGGAACCTGCATGGGCTCTAAAACCAGGCGGTCCTGGGGTGGGGAGAGCAGATAAGGGAAAAGCCATCAATTAATATTAAACAAAACATCAGAGCAGTGAAAAGCAAATGCAGCTTCCCCTGGTGGGCAAGAGCAGCTCCAGGAAGACATTGGGGCAAAAAATATGGCTGTGAACATGACAAAGGGCACTGAGGCTCAAGAAGCACATGCAAACTGAGAGCTCAGGAGCCACTCTCTGGTGTGCAGTCAAGGACTAACACTGTCCATGGGGTGGCTGGTAGGGGGGCAGTCCAGGAATGTTTATTAAACAAATTTTTCTGGACAGTTTTCCTATTTGACTTCAAATGTTTTCTCTGTTCAGCCACTGAGTAACATGCTAATAGCAAACATAAACAATACACTGATGTAAAGCACAAATATGATTCTAAAGAGATGACCAGGTTAAAAACAAAGTGATCATCTCTTGAAAAGTATGCAAATAAGGAAGTACGAAGGTAGCAAACTAATGAACTCTCCAGGAAGAGTAGATCAGAACTCTGCAAATATTTCCTGATTGTAAAGGAGTCTAACAGGGAACTATTACTTTAAAGCAGCCCTAGAAATACTTTTGCACCCTACTTAAGCTCTAAATGAGATTGGCATTAATATCTGAGCTGCCACCTGAGACAGCTGTTCCTGAGGCCAAAGGGACTCAAAGGAGTCAGCCACTGTCACAGATCTGCCCTTGTAGGGGTTCTGCACCTAAGAGTGCACAAGGCAATGGAGTTTGCAGCACAGATATGAATAGAAATGAGCTCCTGAACAGGAGGGACCAGGAAGAAACCTCCCCAGCCTGAGAGGTCATCCCAGAATTCTCCACTATGGTGTTACTGGGCCATGAAGCACCTGGGGGTGATGGAGTTCCTCCATTACCTGAAGCACTGCAGGGCATCACATGCAAAGGGCTGAGGCTCAGCAGGTGAGCAAGCAGTGAACAGCCCAAGACAGAACCATCAGCACAGTCCTATCTCACGTGTCTGGACTGAAGCCCAAAGCACATGCCCAGGAACTCACAGGGAGGGTCTTACCTGCACCTGCCCAAGGGCCAGGTCCAGGATCGCTGTTCTTCTTTCAGGTCTCCACACAACAGCCTTCTCCAGGGTGACTCTGGCCTCCTGCCACTGCTGCAGGTGGCACTGCACTGCTGCAGTGCTGTACAGCACCTGGGTGGGCACAGGGGAAGGACTCAGAGGGCTACGACCAAGGGACACCCAAAACGACCTACTGCACTCAGCCAAGAAACCAGGCACTGAAACACCTCAAATACAGCAACAGGGAAGGCACTCTGAGCAGCACAGCTGGCAAAGCTTCATAGTCAGAGTGCAGAGAGAGAGAGCTTTGGGTGTCCTGGAGCTGCTGGCTCTGGTAAAGGCAAGGAGAGACGTGGGGGCACCGAGTGAAGACTCTGGTACCACACAGTTCAAATCTGATCCTTCCTGCATCTGAATGGCCAGGAAGCTTTCCTTGTGTTTCTTTCTGCATGCAACTAGGTGTTATATTTTTGTAATGTTGGCTGCCTGTCATTGCAAAATAACTTAAGTGAGACTATTTCATGTTCTAGTGGGCTGTGAATGTGCAAATTGTTGCTCATTACCCTTCAGCAGCATGTCAGCCTGTTCAGCAGTGAAGTGCAGGGTGTGGGAGTGTTGCAGACAGGGTGTTGGGGAGCCTTGGACTGTGTGCTGAATTAAGAGTGGGAGATCTCTCCTTGTCACTGGCTAGCAGTCAGTGTGTGGGAAACCTGCTGGGCTACAGGCAGAGACCCCAGAGCCACAGCTCGCCATCCTCTGTGACAGGGTTATCAGCCTGTGAATCGCTCTGTGCCTCTGGCTGCAAGCCCTGCTGGGCACCGAGGGGCAGCTAATGGGATGCTTCTCTTTACTCCTTAATCATGGCAGCAGAGGACTGTTTGGGGATGTGGGGACTGGCAGCCCTGAGCGTGTGCAAGAGCTGCAGAGATGCTCCCTCTTGGAGAGGCAAGGCAGCAGCTCTCACTCCATCAGAAGTGTCACGGCCTTGCAAGAGGCAAATATTTCTGGAGTTTCAAAGCATACGTGTATCTCCCACGAGAAGATCAGCCTCAGAATGTGAGAGGCCACGCACAGGGAGCTGATGGCACAGTTCTGCTGGAGGATTATGTTTGTGTCATTGGAAAAATGAGCTGCAGGTTGATGTAGGAGCCAGATACAGTGGAATCAGGACACTGAGTCTGGAGGACCAGCACTTGTCCTGGTGATGTGTTGAGTGAGGGACTGTGTGTTCACACCAGGAAGGGCACAAGCCTGCCCTGGATGGCCCCAGGGCACTTCTGCAGCCCTGCCCCTCTCAAAGGGAACCTGTCACTTCTAAGTGTGTGAGCTCAGAGAAGGCAGTGCCGTGGCATTGAAACTGTTAAAACCAGGGGGGTTTGGGTAATCTCACAGGTGACAAGGATAGCTTCTTCCTGCCAGGTATAAGGTGCATGAAACCTGCCTGATAAGCTTGACTGGAGTCACACAATGAATCCTCACTCCCACGGAAATAAGGGTTAAATACTCTTCCCTGTATCTGCTCTCCAACCTCTGCGTGTGGACCGAGGACAGAAGACAAAATGAGCTCTTGCAGTAAAGGACAGTTTCTAGGAGGCTTTTGCATTCCAAATATTACAAAAAACTTACAGTCAATTCAGACTTAGATCTTTCTAGAACAGAAAGGGGCAGGTTGACTCTGTGTCACAGCAAGAGCTGCAGGGTGAAGTGCTCTAGAAGTAAATTCAGCCTGCAGCAGGGGGTAAGTCCAGGCACAGAGGGACTATTAGGATCAGTTGCTGCAGTTGGAAAGTCAGGCTTTCATGCACCTGGATTTTCTAGAGTCTGCATTATGGACCAGTTTTGGTCTCATCTGTCTGTCTTTCAACCTGTTTCAGCCCTTAGAGTTGAGTTCACCAAACTTGCAGGCGCCTACATAAGTGTAAATTTACACAGAATCCAGACTGATTTGGGTTGGGAGGGACCTTAAAGGCTCATCCAGCCCCACCCCCTGCCATGGGCAGGGACACCTCCCACCAGCCCAGGTTGCTCCAAGCCCCATCCAGCCTGGCCTTGGGCACTCCCTGGGATGGGGCAGCCACAGCTTTGTCCATGTATAGAGAAGATAAAACCCCCTCAATATACAAATTCCTGTGCATTTGCTCTGAATAGTTTCATTTTCCAAACTGTGCAATTTGCCAAACTCTCCAGAGGTGACATTGTTTTATGACTTCTATGATTAAGTTACTTTAAAAAACAAAAGTGCAAGCAGAAATTTTTTACTGTTCTACTGTACTGTCTTGAGAAAGTCTTGGGTCACTGATACCTGCTGCTGAATCCCCCAAGAGAGGGGAGGATTGCTGGGCCAGGCTGACTCTTACCTCCCAGGCATAGAGGATGTGCCTCAGCCCCAGCTGCTTGTAATCGATGAAGGGATTCTGTCGTAAGTGGCTGAAGGCCATGTGATAGTCAGAGAGAGCATCTTCGTACCTGCAGCGCAGGAGGGACAGGAGAAACTGAGGCTGAAAAAGCTGCAGACTGTTTGAGAAGTTCAAAAACCAACCAAATAACGTGCTCTGCAGCCTGGGTGAGGAGAGCTGCACCAGAGAAGCATCATCTTGCTACCACTGACCATTCCCTGTCCTCCCCCCGTTGGTAATTAGCACAACATGAACGTGGTGTGCCTCCCCTCTGGGGGTACCTGCACTGTTTTACTGATTGGGATAAACAGGAGGCTTTGATCCCTGGAACAGATGCAATTCCAGGGAGAAAAATGTAGAGAACAAAGATTAGCCAAGGCTGTGAGCTTCTTGCCCAGGCTGCTGCTGGCAGTGCTGCCCCAGCACATGTCTGGGAGGAGTGAGGGCTGTGGGAATGCTGTGGGAACTCCCCTGATAGTGAGCAGTGAGGGCATGGCCAGAGAAACAAGAGCAGAACTTTAGAAAAGCTCTAAGCATGAAGAGGGAATTAGTCTGCATTTGCCCTAGCTACACAACTGAAATGCAAACAGGTTCCCATTGAAGCTGCAGATGGTGAAAGGAAGGGACCAGGAAGGGCTGTGCAGTGGGTCCCTGTCCAAGGGAAGGTGCCCAGGTTGGGGGGTGGGGTGGGAGCAGCATCTGGTGAGGGCAGAAACCCTGGGGTGTTGGTGGCCATCAGCTCTTTGGGCAGGAGGCAAAAGCAGAGCTCTGCAGTGTGTGTGCTTGGGGCACACGTGCTGTGCTTCTCCTGGCTGCAGAGCAGCTCCAGTGAGCCAGCCAGGGCTCCACCAGCCCCAACTGGGGCTCCACCAGTGCACACTGGGGCTGCACCAGCATGCACTGGGACTCCATGGGCAGAGGCACAGAGCCTGGAGCTGCTCGACAGGCCAGCTCTGAGAGCAGAACTGCTCCCTTTAACTCCCTCCCCAGAACAGACAGGCATCTTGTAGAAATTAAGGTCTGGAAAACATGGGGAAAATAACAGGAAAGAGAATAACTGAACCTCAAAGGTAAGAAGAGATCTATAAAATACTTCACGCACCTCTTTGAGCAGGGTGTCACTGTGATTTAACCATGGAAACAATGAGTAATCAATCCCATGACACTGCTGGAGCAATCTCAACATTTTATCAGCTGTCAGCAGAGAGTGACAGTCAGACACTGTGGGCAGACTACATTTTGGGAAGGCCAGACTCACATGTGTCATGTGAAGACACACCAAGCAGCCCAATTATATTTTTTTTTTAGTTCCTAAAGAAAATCTGAATGGCAACATATCCCCCTGGCAGCCCCAGGAGCCCCTGTGTGTACGGGACAGCAAAGTCATATGTCAGCCACCCCTGGGGCCCCAGAGTCTTGCAGGTCCTCAGAGATAAGACTTGCTGACCTGTGACATGGTTTACAAGGCCAAAGTGGACCCTGTGAGCTATTTAGGATTGGTGAACTGTTTAGGATTGCTGGAAGAAGTCAGTTTTAGAATCACAGAATTAGGTTTAGGAATAACGTGTGGCTGAGAGAACCAAGGACTGCACTGGCTGTGCAGGTCACTCACATTTCCAGCTGCAGGTGGACAAACCCTCTCTGAAAGTAGCCCACAGCCAGGGAGTTGTCCTTTGCAACAGTCTCGTTGAAGGCCTGGGGAGAAAAACAGCAGCATGTCCCGAGGCTCAGCAGGGTGTCCCTGTCACTGCCTGGGCACATCCAGCCCTGCCCCAGCTGCCCTGGCAGGGGCAGTCCCTGAGCACCTGGGCACGGTGTTGCCTGGAAATCCAAGGAAGAAAACTTCCACGACAGGCAGAAATAGGGTCTTTTACTAAAAGTTCAGCTAAAGCTTTAGCAATCCATGACGTGGGCACGGGGCATACAGAATTCTACAAATTTATCACCCTACTTAATTATCCTATCTAAGAAACATACCCAATGTCTGACCCATCCTACAAACCATGCCAAACCCCCCCTCCCGACACAGCCCTTTGGAATTGAGTCAGTGGTCTTAAGGACCACCTCTTCCTCCCCCACCCTCATCTTCATCGCATTATGTCTTCTATTTGGAGTTCTTCCAGCACCTCTTACCCCTCTTTATGCTACGACTAAATAATATCCTATTTTGACTATAACGTGTTCTAATAGCTACCTGAATACAGCCTAATATCCCTCCCTCAGCACAAAAACAAGCTTCAAAAATGTAACACAGAGGTTAAAATCTAACCTAAGTATTTGGTACAGGGGTTACAAGCTATTTTCAAACGCAAAAGACTATAAAACTATATTAAAATCTACAACTATATTAAGGCTTGTGGCAACAACGGCACAGAGACAGCTTTCAGGTCTTGGCTCTGTGTGAGCTGAGCCTCAAGCTTTTATCCCTCCTTGTTACAATGGACCGGACACACATGAGCTGCATTGGCCACCCAGCATCTTGGAATGGGGGAAAACTGTGTAGGCTGGAGCAGAGTTAACCAGGACAGCCCAGGACAGCAGGACTGTTCATGCTGGGGAAGGCTGTGTGAAGCACAGGGTGAGGACTGAGTGAAAGGGTGCAAGGGAGAGAGCTGCAGGGCTGCACACAGGGGTCTCTAAGTCGGTATTTCTGGTTCAGAAATAGACACAGGTAAGCACCAGCAGAGCTGGCAGCAGCTCGTGGCTGCTGGTTCAAAGTTAACTCCGTGCTGGGAAAGCTGTCTGAGTGTCACCCTGAGGTAAGTGAGGAGTGTCCTCCTGCACTTACCCCTTCAGAGACCTCATGGAGAGAACAGCTCCTGAAACCCCAGACCCCCTGACCCTGCTGGGTGAGGCTGTGCAGCAGGAGGGCAGGGGCTGGCTGTGTCTCCTGGTGAGGTGGTGCTGGTTTCTCCAACCCACCTGCCCAACTGTGCCATAAAACAACCATCACCACCAGCCTCTGACCCACACGGAAGCAGAGCTGAGCTTCTTCCCAGGCAGTGCCCATTGACTGGGGCTCAAAAGTCTCTCCTGGGCCCCCAAGTGTGACCCCAATAGCAACTGCCCTGCCCGGGCCCCCCAGCTCTGCCCCAGCCCCTCCAGCACAGCCTCAGCTCTTCTTCGTGCTGTTTAAGGAAAGGCTTATCTGCATCTCCTCCCTGGGCCCTGACAGACAGACAGAGGGATGTGCAGACAGGCCAGGTGCTGCCACAAAAAGGCTTTTCCCCAGGGCAGCTGCTCTTGTTTCCCACAGGCAGCAGTTTTCCAGCACCACAGTTCATCTTGTCAGTCTCGACTGCCAAGCAGCAAGTTTGCTCTTCCAAAATACACCCCCCTCGTTTCTAAATCCATCCCTTCACCGCAGCAATTGGACAATCTGCCTGCTTTGATTTAAAGCTACAAAGAGGTGTGGTTGTCACATTACAGCGAGATAAGTTCACCTAAAGGAGACAATTTTAGCTGATTTAGCTTGAGTAAAACTTTAGGTACATTGCCAAGTGCAGTTTCCAGTGTCCAATTCAAGGTCTCTCTGTTCCTATTATCTCCTTACTGGTTCCAAAACTATTCTGCAACACCTTGAAATTTCCTGCTTACCTGGGTTTTAATAGTATTTATAGAATCACAGAATTATTAAGGTTGGAAAAGACCTCAAAGATCATCAAGCCCAGCCATTGACCCAACACCACAAACTCACCACTAAACCACGTTTCCGAGTACAGTCTTTTAACTTCAGTCTTTTTCACTTTTCTATGGTTCACCCTCCCAGCCCTTTTCCTTAAAGCACCACTGCCACCTGCATTCCTGCAGGGCNTTTTCTATGGTTCCCCCTCCCAGCCCTTTTCCTTAAAGCCCCACTGCCACCTGCATTCCTGCAGGGCGAGCAGGGCACGAGACACTGGATTTTAATCCGAGTTTCAGCATCACCCCCTTAAAGATGGACACGGGGGAGCCGTGCAGCCCATCCCTGTGGCTGTGACCGCCTGTCCCCTCTGTGACTGTGACTGCCCATCCCTGTCCCTGTGACCGCCTGTCCCCCCATGCCTTCCCATCCCGTTCAGCCCATCCCTGTGGCTGTGACCGCCTGTCCCCTCTGTGACTGTGACTGCCCATCCCTGTCCCTGTGACCGCCTGTCCCCTCTGTGACTGTGACTGCCCATCCCTGTCCCTGTGACCGCCTGTCCCCCCATGCCTTCCCATCCCNTGAGTCAGTGGTCTTAAGGACCACCTCTTCCTCCCCCACCCTCATCTTCATCGCATTATGTCTTCTATTTGGAGTTCTTCCAGCACCTCTTACCCCTCTTTATGCTACGACTAAATAATATCCTATTTTGACTATAACGTGTTCTAATAGCTACCTGAATACAGCCTAATATCCCTCCCTCAGCACAAAAACAAGCTTCAAAAATGTAACACAGAGGTTAAAATCTAACCTAAGTATTTGGTACAGGGGTTACAAGCTATTTTCAAACGCAAAAGACTATAAAACTATATTAAAATCTACAACTATATTAAGGCTTGTGGCAACAACGGCACAGAGACAGCTTTCAGGTCTTGGCTCTGTGTGAGCTGAGCCTCAAGCTTTTATCCCTCCTTGTTACAATGGACTGGACACACATGAGCTGCATTGGCCACCCAGCATCTTGGAATGGGGGAAAACTGTGTAGGCTGGAGCAGAGTTAACCAGGACAGCCCAGGACAGCAGGACTGTTCATGCTGGGGAAGGCTGTGTGAAGCACAGGGTGAGGACTGAGTGAAAGGGTGCAAGGGAGAGAGCTGCAGGGCTGCACACAGGGGTCTCTAAGTCGGTATTTCTGGTTCAGAAATAGACACAGGTAAGCACCAGCAGAGCTGGCAGCAGCTCGTGGCTGCTGGTTCAAAGTTAACTCCGTGCTGGGAAAGCTGTCTGAGTGTCACCCTGAGGTAAGTGAGGAGTGTCCTCCTGCACTTACCCCTTCAGAGACCTCATGGAGAGAACAGCTCCTGAAACCCCAGACCCCCTGACCCTGCTGGGTGAGGCTGTGCAGCAGGAGGGCAGGGGCTGGCTGTGTCTCCTGGTGAGGTGGTGCTGGTTTCTCCAACCCACCTGCCCAACTGTGCCATAAAACAACCATCACCACCAGCCTCTGACCCACACGGAAGCAGAGCTGAGCTTCTTCCCAGGCAGTGCCCATTGACTGGGGCTCAAAAGTCTCTCCTGGGCCCCCAAGTGTGACCCCAATAGCAACTGCCCTGCCCGGGCCCCCCAGCTCTGCCCCAGCCCCTCCAGCACAGCCTCAGCTCTTCTTCGTGCTGTTTAAGGAAAGGCTTATCTGCATCTCCTCCCTGGGCCCTGACAGACAGACAGAGGGATGTGCAGACAGGCCAGGTGCTGCCACAAAAAGGCTTTTCCCCAGGGCAGCTGCTCTTGTTTCCCACAGGCAGCAGTTTTCCAGCACCACAGTTCATCTTGTCAGTCTCGACTGCCAAGCAGCAAGTTTGCTCTTCCAAAATACACCCCCCTC
The DNA here is from genome assembly GCA_013400415.1 of Scytalopus superciliaris. Lineage (NCBI taxonomy): Eukaryota > Metazoa > Chordata > Aves > Passeriformes > Rhinocryptidae > Scytalopus > Scytalopus superciliaris. Next base: position 436,529 of record VXBX01005198.1, on the reverse strand, counting down.
GTTTCTAAATCCATCCCTTCACCGCAGCAATTGGACAATCTGCCTGCTTTGATTTAAAGCTACAAAGAGGTGTGGTTGTCACATTACAGCGAGATAAGTTCACCTAAAGGAGACAATTTTAGCTGATTTAGCTTGAGTAAAACTTTAGGTACATTGCCAAGTGCAGTTTCCAGTGTCCAATTCAAGGTCTCTCTGTTCCTATTATCTCCTTACTGGTTCCAAAACTATTCTGCAACACCTTGAAATTTCCTGCTTACCTGGGTTTTAATAGTATTTATAGAATCACAGAATTATTAAGGTTGGAAAAGACCTCAAAGATCATCAAGCCCAGCCATTGACCCAACACCACAAACTCACCACTAAACCACGTTCCCGAGTACAGTCTTTTAACTTCAGTCTTTTTCACTTTTCTATGGTTCACCCTCCCAGCCCTTTTCCTTAAAGCACCACTGCCACCTGCATTCCTGCAGGGCGAGCAGGGCACGAGACACTGGATTTTAATCCGAGTTTCAGCATCACCCCCTTAAAGATGGACACGGGGGAGCCGTGCAGCCCATCCCTGTGGCTGTGACCGCCTGTCCCCTCTGTGACTGTGACTGCCCATCCCTGTCCCTGTGACCGCCTGTCCCC
>VXBX01005198.1:394723-434743 GCA_013400415.1 Scytalopus superciliaris | reverse complement strand
GAGCGGCGAGGGCGGCGGGCCCCCGGGGCTGGTGCTCGCCGAGGGCAGCACCCGGAGGGCCGGCAGCAGCAGCAGCAGCAGCAGCAGCGCCCCCGGAGCGCCGATTTGGGGCTTTTTGGAATAGAAATGTTCTCACTGCCGGATTTTTTTTCTTCTGCGCGGTAGCTACAGTAAGTACGGTAGGCAGAGCGGTGGTGCCGCCGCTGCTCTCCGGCAATTACGGTAGCANGTATTGGCCGGGAATGGCACAGGGAATGGGCAGGGAGTGGGGCGGGAACGGGGCCAGGAATGGCACTGGGAATGGAACCGGGAATGGGCCTGGAACAGGCAGGGAATGGCACCGGGAATGGGGCTGGGAATGGGGCCGGGAATGGGCAGGGAATGGGGCTGGGAATGGGGCCGGGAATGTCCCAGAGAAATTCCCGGTGCCAGGAATCAAATGAAAGGAGCTTGTGAGTAATTGAATACTGGGAGTGCAACAAACGCGGAGATTCAAAGCTGAGCAGTGTGTGCTTGGAAAGGAGACTGCCCCGGCATCCCGTCAGGAGAGGGGATTTCAGCACCTGGTCAGGTCAGCTGAGGACACGCTTGGTGTCACATCCTTGGAATTATCTGAGCAATTGTGCTCCAAGGTGACCCGACAGTTGAATTAAACAGAGGGCTCAAAAAGTCCCTCCTCAGTGTGTGACTGGGAGCTGAAAGGGAGTGGGAGCTCCTCCACTCCCCGGGTGTGTGCTCAGGGTGGGCCCGGGCAGGTTTGTCACCTTTGCTGAGGTGTTTGTCACACGGCTGGGGGGCACACGGGGTGACACACGGGCTGTTCCTGCTGTGCCTGGCCCTGGTTCCAGGTGGCAGAAGGATCTGGGTGCCACAGGAAGGCTGGAGCCCAGGAGATGTTCCCACCGCAAACGGGGGCACTGGGGGGATGGAGGGGCACCAGTGACACACAGGGGAGTTCACTGCTGTGGGAAGAGTTGATTGTGTGCCTTTTTTTTTGCTCTGGAGAAAATAGAGCTGCAGGGATGGTGTGTGTGCATGTGGATGTTAGATCAGGCTGCCGGGGCATCTCCAGTTACAGGAGCTCTCCAGTGAGATGGGAAAATACTGGAGAACTCAGAGCAGGCCACAAAAATGCTCCAGTTGTGGAAAATAAACCCTTAATGAGCTCAGTTTATTCAGGCACATCCAAGAGAAGAGAGTTCAGGAGTGACTCAGCCACTCTGTGGAAATCCATGCCTATGGGAAAGTTACCCTAGAGCTGGGTCCTGTCAGCCTTTCCAACAATGGGATCCAGTAAATGAGAGTCAAAGCTGCACAGATTCTTGTCAGTGTGACCCAATTTCCCAGCAGTGATGGAGATTGATTCCAGGAATGGTTCAGGGAGAGGTTAAAGGCCTGTCAGTGTCTGGAGCTCCTCAGCTCAGCCATAACAAAGCAGAGTCTTGGGCAGGGCCCTGGGGCCAGGCCGGGCTTGGGGAGCTCAGGGAGATCGTCCCCCCTGGGCTCTGCTCAGGCTGCTGGGCTGCAGAAATAGCAGGGGCTTGTTTTTCATGTTGCTGAGAGGCCAGTGTTCTAAATTGGGACAGGTTTAAGCAATCTTATGCTTTTGGATGAAGTTCTTCTTCAGGGGGGAATTCCACAGGCTGTTCTTCCCTGGGGGAGTTAGGTGAGTGTTTCCTCCTCCACTGTTGTTTAAATCATCAGTTTGGCCACAGAGAGCAGGCACTGAGGTGGGCAGTTTTGCTGTGCCAGGGCAGGGAATCCCCTCCCACACTGACTCTCCTGTCCACATGTTTTCAGTTGATCCAAATGGGAAGTCAGGAAGGGATTCCCAGCAAAAGCCACTTTTTAAGTCACCTTACAAGTGTTTCATGCTCAGCAAAAGCAGAGTTTTCCTGCTGGGACTTTCTCCTGTCATTGTTTGCCTCATCAGGTTCTTGTAAAGGGGTTTTGGGGAGTTTGTCTCAGTCATGGAATGGTTTGGGTGGGAAGGACCTTTAAAGCCCATCTGTTCCACCCCCCTGCAGTGAGCAGGGACGTCTCCAGCGGGATCAGCCTCCATGTGCTTCAGCACATGCTGCTCTGAAGGCAGGAGGATTTTTTAAAAGGTGTTGGATGACAAGGGCCAGCTAGAGGATCCACTGACTCACTCTGAAATTGTTGCTTTTAGTTAAAATAGATCTCTAAATCTCCCTGTGCTCCCGTGAGCAGCGAAACTGCCACTGTGCATTTTGGTGCCCTCTGGGGGCTCGCTGCCTCCCTGGTTTTTCATGGAAGCAGGAACCTGGCCATGGCTGGGCACAGCCTGACCCATCACTCATAGCCAAGACTTTGGATTCTCTGTGTTTTTTTCACAGTATGTGCAAGCAAAGGAACAGGAATAATCAAATTTTAGCACGTGGAGCACTACCAGCAAAATGCACCTTCTGGAATGTGGATGCTCCGTCAGAAAATCCATGTCTGGAGTTTCTAGGGCAGTAACACTCCCTGGGAGAAATCCTGGCACTGCCCTGCACCCCTGTGGGGGTGGGGACAGTTCAGCACTTGCAGGAAACTCCCCATCCCTCTCTGTGGTGTCAAACAGGCAGCTGGTCTGGTACCACATCAGGTCAGTGCATGGGGCACCTGCAGAGGGTCAGGGCTAAGCTGGGCACCTTCAAACTGCTCCTTTGTGTGGCAAACAGGGGTTGGCACAGCTGGAACAGGGGCAGTCTCTGCTGTTCCCTAAAGGCAGCCTGGGGAGAGGGCAGGGCCAGCAGGGAGTGGGGCCTGTGCTGGGAGCTCTCAGCTCTGTGATGGCACAGCTGGGGCCCTGGGCAGAGGGAGATCCCAGTTCACAGAGGGTCGGGTCTGTGCACTCACACAGCTGTGAATTAATAATTTAGCCAACCATGCACTGAATGACTGGCTGGTGTGTGATGTAGCCTGGGAGGAGAGGCAATGAGGGGGCACTGGCCCCTAATGACAGAGACATTTTAGTGTTCTTCTGAACCAAGTTTTAATAATTTGATTCAAGAGCTAATTACTGTGTTTATATAACATGCCTTTAAGTGAAACATCTTGTAGCTCTCTGAGGATTCTTGGTGCTCTGACAGCCCTCAGGCAGCTCCCCTGATAACCAGGAACACTCACTGAACACAGAGGAACTGAGCAGCCTGTGAGGAACAGAAATACATGAACGGAAACAGGACATGTGCTGAGGGCTGAACATCCTGCTGGTTCTCATTTGAATCTCCCAATTGAATGAATGTCTAATAAATAGATACAGTGTTGGAGGAACTGTGGTAGGTGTCAGTGATAAAAATCTTGCAGAAAAATGAAAGAGGGGAGTGTGTATATGTGGGGTGTCAGAAGGCTGTTTTCCCAGAGGATAAAAGTTTTCCTTCTTTTGGAATCCATGCAGAGATTTGGTGTTGCATTAACTCGAGCCTGGAAGGTGAGAGTCTTGTCCAGGTGTTTGAGGTCAGGAGTAGGGAGTCCTTTCCCAGCTATGCTCACTCCCTGCTGGGTGATTTGGGGCAAATGGTACCTGATGGGCTGCAGGTAAAAAGCAAGCAGTAAACCCTGCTTATGTCATTAACAACTTAATTAGTCTCAGCTTTGCCATTTGCTTGGGCTGTTGCTCTGGTCACAACCCTTGGTGCTGGCTCTAAGTAGGGATAGACCAGTTTGAGGGCTGAGGCAGTTGCTACTCTCAAAAACATTTCTGTAGCAGAAAAAAACCTCCTGTGTTGCTAATTTTTACAGAATAATCCTTGCAGTGTCTTCTCCAAGGAGTAGGAGGCCTGATGAAGCTAAAGAAAGATGAAGTGTTTTGGAATCTGATCAGACCAGGAACAGTTGAAAATCCTTCAGCTTCTGTCTGATCACCTGTAAAACCTGAAAGTCCTGTTCCTTCAGTGGCCAATATCCCACTGGACCAGGCTCTGTGTTCCCTGTACTTACCACTTTGTGCATCTTGAGGAAGGAAGTTGCCAATGAAGAAAAAGTGGATATAAATAATGGAAGAATTAAGCAAAGGAAAAAAAGTTCTAATTTATGCTGTGTAAACATTTGAACAGTAACAGCACTGGAACTGACTCTAAATTGGTCTCTTGGGAGTGGTTGGTGTTGGTGTCCTGGTCAGGAGCTGCTGTCCCTGCAGGCCTGACCTGCCCCTCTCATGGGGGTAGTGACTGATGTCAAAAATGCAGCAAAGCCTCTTTGTTCTGTCATAGTGGAGCAGCCAGATTGTCTGCCCAGTGCTGCAGTCCCTCACTGACTGTCTGTGAGAGCAGGAGAGGCTTGGGCTCTGCATGGGTTGCATGCATTTCAGTAATTTTCTCTTTATTACATCTCCAGCTCTGCCAAGGATACAGTCACTCTTCATGTTAAGTCTAAGCGTGTGGCTGCTGTAATTTTAGACTTTCTTGATTAATATAACACTTCTTTATTTCTCATTCCATGGTTAGTGGTACCCACACAATGTGATTTATTCTTGGCTGTTGCTCATCTTGCCTTCAAAAGCAGAATATCTTAGAAGGGCTTACCCTTAAAGCTTTGCATGTAACTGCAGTTCAGCTACTCATTTCAGAGGTTAATTTGCTTTACATTTTTTTACACTTTTTATTCTGTGCTGAAACTTCCCGTTCTGTGGTTCAAAAGACACTTTCTGGTAATTTTTGATTTTCACACAAATTCATTGAGCCTTGGTTACATGTTCATGGAGGAAAAGTCTCACTTTCAAAACAAGCAGGACACTGTCTGTCCACTGCAGATCTTTTGTCACCTCAGGCTGTGCTTGAACCTCCCCTGTTGTGTCAGGAGAAGAGTTGGCTGGAGCACAGCAGTGGTGTGAGGGATGTCTGAACAGCTGAGGGAGTGCACAGCAGGGACTGCACTGCTGGGGGAATCCTGGCTGTGCCAAACTGCTCCATGTGGCTTTTCCTGGGTTATACAATTGCGTGTACATTTTGGGAATGTATCCCTTGGGGACTAAAATCTCCCACTGTTACAAACTGGGAGGAAATGGGTTTTGGTGTGGCTGTGCTGGCCAGGCCAAAGCTGCTGTGTCAGCTGGAGCAGGGCAGGTTTTCCTGAGCCAAGAGCATCGTTTTCTGGGGCTCTTGGTGAGCAGTGGTGGCCACTGGGTCAGTCGGTGGAGGGAGGGGAGGTTTTCTGGTGGTGCTGTGTTTGTTGAAGTGGAGAACCTGTGTGGGTCAGGACACTGGTTCTCTGAGTGGTTCATCACATCAGCATGGTGTTCTCCTTGGTGTTTGGTGACTCTTACTCACTTAAAATCACAGGATATCCTGGGTTGGATGGACCCCCAAGGGTCATCCAGCCCAACCCTCAGCCCTGCACAGCCCCATCCCCAGGAGTCACCCCCCGTGCCCCAGAGCATCATCCAAACCCTCCTGGAGCTCTGGCAGCCTTGGGGCCATGCCCACTGCCCTGGGGAGCCTGGGCAGTGCCCACCACCCTCTGGGGGAAGAGCCTTTCCCTGAGATCCAACCCAACTCTGCCCTGACACAACTCCAGCCATTCCCTGGGTGTGTCCCTGCTCCCCCCAGAGCAGAGATCAGAGCTGCCCCTCAGGGGGGCACTGCTGTGGGGTCTCCCCACAAAGCACCTCATGATCTGAACGTTACAGTAAAGATGTTTGGCAGGACATAAAAAAGCTGGCAGTTGTGCAGGACTGGTTCAGGGAAGCATTTGCTGCCTACCAGTCTGTCTTCCCAAGCTTGCAGTGGCCCAGGTGGTGGCTGGGGCCGTGGGGCTGAGGTGCTGTGTGGGGGGCACAGACAATGTGCTCACAGGCCTCTTTGCTTCCTTGCAGCTCCGTGGTAGCAGTGGGAACCCCCAGACCTCCCTGTGCAGGTAACACCTTCTCTGTCCTCCTTTGGGGTGAGTTTGCTGGGTCTGGTCAGAGGTTTCTGATGGTCGGGGGGCACACTCTACATCTGGTTGGGTGGGACAGCACAGCTTCAGGAACTCCTGCCCCTTTCCAGTCTGTCTTGTAGGAGCTTGGGAAAGGATTGTTTTCACCTTGTGCTCCCAGGCTGGGTGTTGGGGGATCCCTGTGGGTGTCCTTGGGGCAGGACAGAGCAGGAGGGAGGGGCAGGAGCTGCCCAGGCTGCTCTGAGTCCACACTGAGCTGCTGTGCCCTTGTGGCACACCTGCAGGTGGATCTTTAAGGTGGAGGAACTGTCCTATTCTGATTAATGTGTATTCTGAGGATCAGTGTGGGGTTTGTTTCTCAAAGTAATACGAATTTGGCCTTGCATGATGGTTTATTGGTTCATGTAGGTGGGTGAAAGGGAACTGGACAGTGAACCAAGGAATGGACCAAGGGCTCATTGTACAAACATAGCCAGTCCTGCTTCATCACTGTGGCCTGTGTGACCACTCGTAGTGCAGGCATTGTTCAAATAATCAATATTTTATGGTACAGTGCTGTATAAGGGAATAGATTTATGAGGATTCTATTTTGATTTGTGAACTTCATTCATAATACTTATTTTTGTAAAGATTGATTTAACTGTGTTGAAAAGCAGTTTCTTAGAGATAAAGTGGATTGTGTAGAACTCAGGTTAATTTAAAAAGTTGCAGTGGATTAACTGTTGTCTGATTCAGTATCCTTTCTTCTTTTGGAATAGGAGAACTGTGAATTTTCCTGCCCTTCCCTTTGGTACTGATATTCTCAGTGATGGCTTATATGATCCAGGGCACTATGTCTGTGCAGGAGCAGTCCCCAGTTGGTGTGCATCCTCTGCTTTTCCCTTTCTGAGTGGAAACAAAGCTGGGTGTTTAACGAGAAGTTTCTGGAAAGGCTGATTTTGGGTTTTCCTGCTCACCTTTGTCTGTGAGTGAAATGCAGCCACAGCCTCGTTAGAGGGCACTCTGGACTCAGCCACGGGCAGGCCGAGCAGCCGCATTCCCAAACCAGCTCTCCAGGGAAAAGTCCCTGTGCAAACGTCCTTTGCCCCCAGAGCAGTGAGAGAAGCCTGAGCTGGACTGCCCTGGGTACTGATGATCCCAGGCAGGACTGCCTGGGCTGTGGGCTGATTTCTTGCTTGTGCTGTATGTGGAACATAGCAACAGTCTGTTAGAGAATTCACTGTAGTTTTCCAATTGTGAATTAATTAATTTGAGTAACGTGCTTTTCTCGTGGATTTTACCCCATAAAGTGCCCTGATCCTAAATGTATGTACATTTTGAAAAATTTTTTTTGGTTGCTATCTTTAAAAAAGTAAATACTTCATAACAGAAAAATTGCTTCAGAAACTCTTGGGTTTTAACACCAGCCCTTACACCAGTCCCATTTGTGTCTTTGACAAATAGCTTGCCATGTCTCCTTTCACTTTCCTTCTGTAAAAAAGAGGATAATGATTTTTAACTTGGAAGAATTAAACAAATACATAAATGTGTTTTGAAATCTGAAGTGTTTTAGAAATTTTTAAAAATATAATTAAAATACTGAACAAAGCAGGAGTCAGAGAAGTCAAATTTAAGACCATGATTATTGCTCAATTGCTTTGGTGGTGCTTCTGTTCTGGCAAGGTTATAGAGCCAGATCATTTGCATTACTTTTGATTTTTTGATGTTTTTAGCTTTATGTCGTAGGAGAAGCATTTTTCATATGCAGGAGTCAGATTGTCTGTAAACATAAACATAATCTTGCCTTTGTCCAAACATACCTTGTTTTGCTTTCACAAAACTGTACCAAACCGGCGGGACCCGAAACGTTTTCTGAGCAATTAGCACTGACTCACAGCCACACTTGGGAGGCTTGGCAAAACCCAGGGCATGTTTCCTAGGCTGGAGCCAGCCCTACAGGGCATAAACCTCAGCTTTAAGGTATGGCTTTGCTCAGCCTGTAAATTCCCCCTGCTGTGAGAGCAGGGCAGGTGTTTGCTGCGTTCTGCACTCCTTGGGCTGCTCGTGAGCCTCTCTGAGATGGGAGAGGAGGCACAGCTGGGGGATGTGGTGTGGCAGGAACAGCCATGGCCAGCTGACTGACCAGCTCCTGCCTGGGAAGGATCCCTTCCCCCTGGCACTGGCACATCTGCCTTGCCAGGGAGCTTTCCTCTGAGGTGCAGCTTTATTGTCTGTAGGGTAAAGACAGCAAGCTCTGACTTCAGAGGGGTTTGCCAAAGCAGGTTCTGTGCTCCAGCCAGGAGGCAGCACTTTGCTTGGAGCCCTGAGTCACTGCAGGGCTTCCATGGGCTCTGTGGGCCAGAAGACTCCACTCTCTCAATCAAAGCAGAGTAATAAGAAAATGTGCTGGTCAGGCCATCTTTTTCCTCTCCTAGTTTTTAATCTCCTCTTGCACCTTCCCTTCCTGTCCCACTAGAACAGCTCCTTAGCTTTTTGACAGAGAGGTTGCCTGCAGTAGAAGGAAAGCTGAGATGTTCCTGCTCAGAGGCTTCTCCAGCATTTTTCCCAACTGGAGAGTGCAGGAAGAGGCAGCAGGAGCTGAGCTGGGCTGTGGGGCCGTGTGGGTGGCTGCAGGTGTGTGGGAACCAGTGCTGTGGAGAGACTCCTGCAGCCTGAGAGGGCACAGGGTGGCACAGAGTGAACAGGCCTTACAGTCAGGTCTGGGAGAACCAGCCCTTGGGATAAATGTAGGCATTCCTGTGATTCCCAGCTCCCACCATGCCCCTGGGAGGGTGGCAACAGCTTCCCTGGGCAAAGGGAGTGGGCCAGGGAGAGGGAGCAGCCCAGCCCAGCCCCAGGGCTGTTGTGTGGCCCCTGGATTGTGTCAGGGAGCTGGGAATATGGCAGAGACAAGGCAGTCTGGGATGGCTTCCCAGTGACTGCATCAGCTGGAGTTTCTGAGGAACCTTTTATTTGTCTGACTGGCAAATGGATTTTAAGGTGGAATGGAATACACCGGGACTCCTCTGGCAGAGAAAACAGTTACTGAGCTTAAAGCATTTCACCTGTGAGACTGGGGATTGTGTCTTTTAATGGCTTATTTTAAGAGTGTTTCTTGTACTCTTGTGATTTCTGTATATGACACTGGGATTGACAGTGTGAATGACAGAGACTCCAGACAAAATCTACACCCCCTTGGTGTTATTCTCCATCCCATATCTAGATCCCACTCATGTTGTACCACAGTTTGGGTGTTCTTAAAAATGCTGGTAATCCAGGAGCCAGTGACATTACAGAACATAATTAAGAGGAGCTCCAGCCTACTTGCATAAAACACTTTGTTCCAGTTTTGAGTAACATCTCCTAGAAATATTTTCTCACAGAACATTTCTGTGGAACTGAAAGTTTCATTTGCTGGTGACTGATGGTTTGGTCTTTGTCATTGTTTGAAGACCAGCTGGTGTTGTGTGGTGATGGGTTTGCCTGGGTTGGCCAGTGCCATCCCCACGGCATGGTGTGATAAAGGAAATTAGATGCTGGTGTCATCTCTGCTTTAGCTCTGAAGTCTGTTCCAGGTGCAGTCTGGTCTTTATTAAAGGAGATGGTTGCAATTTTTGGTCCCATCAATAGTCACAGTCTGTGTCACACTTAAAAAGTTCTGCCAAACCCTGATTTTTCCCCTCAGCAGGATAGTGTCTGGGGGGACCTGGGGGCCCAGTGCTGGCTCTGGGCACTTGTTTGGAGCCTGGGGGTGTGTCTGAGGTTTCCTGAGCCCCTCCCTGCTGCTCACCTACCCAGAGACTGATGTTCTCACAGGGCAGGTTATTGTGCTGGGCCAAATTGCTGTGTGATAGGAGCAGGCAGCAAGAGCTGCAGAGGGTTTCCTGCTTAAAAAAGAGTGAAAAAACTCCTGCTAATAGAGACTAAGGGAACTGTGTTTATAAAAACACAGGAGAGGAGCTTAATGGGGAAAGCTTAAATTTAGGGCAGTTTTCTGCCTGATGTGATGATGTAATGGAGCAAGCACCTTTTTTTCCTTTCTTTTTTTTCTCTTACTTCAGTAGGAGCAATTTAGCCAAGAGCCCAGTGGTGCTGTCTGGCTGACTTGTCATAGATTTAAGCACCAGAAAGTAAATATTTTTAAGTAAAGCAAATGCAAAACTTTGGGCATATGCTTAAAACACAAGAGAANAATAATAATAATAATAATAATAAAAAGAAGTGAAAACACATGTTTTTTTAACAGCCCTATTACAAAGAAACATGGGATGACATAGAGAGAGGTGACCATCAAATGGTGACTGACTTGTAAGTAACTTCAAAGTGGTGCTGCTTCTAAAAGGGTGAAAAATGGCCCCTTCCCTTTCCCTGGCACAGTGAGTGTGGAAGCCCAGCTGTGACAGGAGGAGGCAGCATTATCTTTAGCCAGGATTTCCGAGGTTTTTGTCCCCAGCTTGTGCAATGATGCTAAACATGCTCCTTTTAGTTAACTCTAATTTCCTTCCTTTTTTTTAAAGGAGAATTTATCCAGAGGTGTATGTAATTCACATNGTGATAGGAGCAGGCAGCAAGAGCTGCAGAGGGTTTCCTGCTTAAAAAAGAGTGAAAAAACTCCTGCTAATAGAGACTAAGGGAACTGTGTTTATAAAAACACAGGAGAGGAGCTTAATGGGGAAAGCTTAAATTTAGGGCAGTTTTCTGCCTGATGTGATGATGTAATGGAGCAAGCACCTTTTTTTCCTTTCTTTTTTTTCTCTTACTTCAGTAGGAGCAATTTAGCCAAGAGCCCAGTGGTGCTGTCTGGCTGACTTGTCATAGATTTAAGCACCAGAAAGTAAATATTTTTAAGTAAAGCAAATGCAAAACTTTGGGCATATGCTTAAAACACAAGAGAAAACAAAACAAAAAATGAACAAACCCAAAGAAAGTCTTTTGTGTACAGTATCCAGAGTGATTTTAAAATGCCCTTGTTCCATGCCTAAATAAATGGTTGTTTCAGCCAAAGAGAAATCTTTCCTCATGATTTATTACACTAATTTAGATATAAGCCCTTTGAGCAGGATTGTCAGTTTACTAGAACAGCCTTCTTTCTCCTTTCAGATTTAATCCACATGTTGTTGTATCAACAGAGCCTNTTTCCTTCCTTCCTGCCTTCCTCCCCTGCAGAGAAGGAGTTTTTTCTTGGACCCCTCCTGTTTTCTAAATGGAGAGGAATTACTCTCAGGAAACTCATGAGTTTGGTATTTTCTCTATACTTGGTTTTGTGAGAAAACATTTATTTTGAGTATAAATGCTTACTTGATACCTGCTTGAGGGTTCAGAAGTGCATGTGAGAGCTGCTTAATAAAGCAGCTCACTCTACACCATTTGATTATTATCTGGTTTTGGCCCTTTCCACCCCACTGACTCCTGCAGCACCAGGAATTAGTGCTGAAGTGTGGTGGTGGACAGTGGGTCTGCCGGCCCCCTGAGTGCTGACATTAAGCTTGACAACTTTGTGGTGTATCCTTAAAAGAGGAAGGCACATGGATGGAGAAAGAATGTAAACAAGAATGTGGAAGAGATAGCTGGGGATAGGCTGCAAGTTACAACACTTAAAAGTTACCAATAAGAAGTTTTGTTACTGGAGAAATATAAGGGAAAGCACCTATCAAAAAGTGACAAGTAACCACCGCAACTGTATATAACGGTGTGTGAAAAACAATGAAGTGTGTGTGTGTGTGTTAGTTTGCTTGCTGTAAATATGCTGCTTTGCTGCTTTTTTTACCACCACAACAACACTGAAGAGTTACCTTAGCGCCTCCTGAGCTGGCAGCTTGGGGGGCTGAATGCAGCCAAGGGCAGAGCAGTTGCCCTGTTGATGTCTTTGGTGCCAGCCTGGTTCCTTCCAGCTTGTGCTGGGCTCCTGGCAGTCATCACAGTCTCTTTTCATTCTCTTTCAGATGTCAGCACAGCAGTTCCCACCTCAAGTGTTAATATAATTATTTGCAGTGGTGTGATTTTTAAAAGAAGCTGCTAATAATGTGTCTTCAAGCAGAAGGAATTTGTCTGGCATTTTAAAAATGTGGCACGATCCTATTCTACTTCTCAAAGTTATAGAAGAGAGTAAAAAAAGATTTACCCTAAAGACTTACATAGTGATGGGAAAAACAAGGTTGTGTCCTTGCTGCCTGAGGCAGATGCAGAGGTAGCCTGGCAGGGATACTGGAGTTCTGGAGAGGAGGGGTCTTGTCCATCAGGCAGATCCCTTGGGCCGCCAAGCTCTTCAATAACAGAGTCCCAGAATGCTCTGGCTTGGAAAGGACCTTAAAGCTCCTCCTGTCCCACCCCCTGCCATGGGCAGGGACACCTCCCACCAGCCCAGGTTGCTCCAAGCCCCGTCCAACCTGGCCTTGGACACTCCCAGGGATGGGGCAGCCACAGCTTCTCTGCCCAACCTGTGCCAGGGCCTGCCCACCCTCACGGCCAACAATTCCTCCCCAGTATCCCATCTCTCCCTGCCCTCTGGCAGTGGGAAGCCATTCCCCCTCATCCTGTCCCTATCTGCCCATGTAAAAAGTCCCCATCCCTCCTTTTTTCAAGCCCCCTTTGGGCACTGCCAGGGGCTCTCAGGTCTCCCTGGATCCTTCCCTTCTCCAGGTGAGTCCCCCCAGCTCTCCCAGCCTGACTCCAGAGCAGAGGGGGCTCCAGCCCTGGGAGCATCTCCGTGGCCTCCTCTGGACTCGCTCCAGCAGCTCCACATCTTTTCTGTGCTGGGGATGTCAGAACTGGGAACAGCACTGTAGGTGGGATCTCACAAAGGGAGAGCAGAGGGGTGGGGGGATAAAAGAAGACAAAGGCAGAATCCTTGGCAGCGTGTGCAGACACTGGAACTGGCAGCACCTTTTTGCAGAAGCCAAACTGGCTTGGCTGTGTGAGCATCCAGGTGAGACTGGCAGTGCTGGCAGTGTGTGCAGGCTGTCCGTGTGAGGGGCACCTGAGAGACCATGAACCCCTCTGGATGTTAACTCTGCAGGTGTTCCTTGCACAAGAAGGAAAACCCCAGCCCTGTGAGAATGGCTGTGGAATGCAGACGTGCTGGGGGGCTGGGTTTGTTTTCATGGCCTTGTATCACTGCTGCCTTTTTCTCACGGGCTGAGCATACCTCTGCAAGGGAAGATAAACCACAGATCTTAGGAAGGCTGGGCTTTCCAAGCTCTCTCAGGCAGTCTCCTGTCCTCAGGTCTCCCTTCTACCAGCTGAAGTTCAAGAAACCTTGTTCTTAATGGATACTTGGATTAGCTTTGTTTCCCTCTCAGTGTCTCAGTGTCCTTGGTGGTAGCTGCCCATATTGCTTCTCAAAACAGCCTTGAAACTGAATCATTTCCAGAGCAATGGTAAATGAAGGGATGATTTGGCTTGCAAGAACAGTTTCTTTATAGGTGGATTTTGCAGGGCACTGCACTGTGTTGTGCTTTCATCTAAAATATCCTTGCGCAATCTCATTCCACTTTGAAGTTGGCCATACTTTGAGCAGCTGATTGGATTGGAAACCTCCAGTAGTACCTCCCAAACTGACTGACTCTGTGGTTCTGTTTTCTGGTAGAGTTCTGGCAAAGATACTTCTTTTGGCTTCATTTCTATCTCCCCTCATGCTCAGCAGCTTTCATCATGTTCCCATCATAAGCAGTTCTTTAAACTGAAGCAATGTGTAAACATCAGGAACAGTTTCTAAACTGTAACATAAGTTTCCTTCCTTCATAGTTTAGACTTTTTTTATTCTGTCATATTCAGATGATATGAAAAATCAATTTTCCTTTATTGATACATATTAAGATCTAACAATCAATTTTTTTTGTTTTTGCCCTCAGACAGAAACATTTTACCATGAGGCAACAGAAAGCACGGTTCTCTAAAAGTTAATGGGTCTTGTTCTTGGGTCAGCTTTGGTGCTATGTACTCTTTGTTGGGAAGCTGCAGAAGGAAAGACAAAGGGAAAAGAGTGTTGTTATTAGGGATTTATAGGATTATATTGTTACTTCCTTTTGTGGGAGTGTTGCATTTTGAATTAAAGGCTGAAGTTACGAGAAAGATACTGTTTTTATGGATATTAGTACCTATTATCCAAACACTTCAAGTCATACTTAAACAAAATACTGAACAGCATAGACTTAAAATGTAAGCAGTTGTTTAAATTGCTTTGACTAATAATGGACTTAATAACGTGTCTTACTCCTTCAGGAACTGTGTGCTGGACAAGGGAATGCTGACAGTTTGCTGGCTCGCCTGGATTTATGATTTTACTCTGAGGGCAGAACAGGATGGCGGGGCAATTAAATGGAGTTACATACACCAAATGTCTAATTTATCACATATGTCCTCAAAACTAAAGCTGCCTGATCTCGTAGTTGGTGCCTGCTGTGTGCTCAGACCTTAACCTCTGTGTTTGGATTGCCAACGTGGTGCCAATTAGTGGGACTGGGCTGCGGACACGGAGGAGTATAACTCACTTCACATGGGCTGCCAAACAGCTCACAGATGTTAAGCTAATGGTTCTTGGCTACTACCAGCCTGACTTGATTTCAACCCAGAGGTGAAAGAATTTCTATCTCTCCCATTACCATCTCCCTTGGGCCATATTGTCCCGAGCGTTAGGAATTCCTTCAGTTTACTCTGGAAGATGATGTAAAACATTTCCCCTCTCCCTCAAACCTGTTCTCACGGTGTCTTGGATGTTGTTCTGTTTTGATGTTAATTTGCTGCCTTTTGGTATTTGTTGTCCTACTGGTATGTCTGAAGATGCGTGGTGAGTGACAGTGTGAGCTCAGACATGCCAATGGTGAGCAGGAGAGCTCTGTGCTGTGTGTGTGGGGTGGGTCAGGCACTGTCCCTGCAGCCCTGGCTCAGAGCTGGGATGGAATGTCTGTCCTACGATTGCTGTTACTCCTCTGAGTGACAGAGCCCATAGAAGGTGATGGGTCTGGCTCGCTGGGATCCTGCCTTTCTAGGTTCTCATGGCTGGATATCCTATTCTCAAACCCCGAAAAATGAGTAACTGCAGGCCCAAAGTTTTCCTCCTGGTGCTGAGTCAATGCTGAACAACTGCCTGGCAGGTTCTGGGCCTTCCCTGGTGGTGATTTAGAGGAGCAGGTAGCAGTTTTTACTCAAGAGATTTTACTCATGACAATTTCAAATACAGTATGATAATGGGGTCTTTGCCTCAGCAGCTTCAGGGACAGGGGCAGGGAAATGGGGGCTCAGCTGAAGGAACACTGAAGTAGCACTGAAATACTGACTGAGGCCTAAATGCCATTTCGTACCCCTCTGTACAGTCATCTGACATGTTTAATCAGTGTGTGCAATGTTAGGGCTGATGCTTTTTCTCTCTCCAGTACCTTTGCCTTTCCCTCTGTGAGGATTTAGTCTTTGACCTAAACATGTGGGCTGTGCAATTCTGGTCAGCAGTTTCTTTCCCTTGCCCGTTTCACACTTCAGTAAAAGGCAGTGTTATTCACATAACAGGTGTTTGAAAAGCAAAATTGTACTTCACGAGAGGCTTTCAGTTGTAGCTTATTTTCTTACTGACATGCTGGTTTGGGGTGTCAAACATGATCAGCATCAGCACCAACAGGAAGAGCTGGGTGAGGGTTAAACAACTGTCATAGTTATTTTTCAGTGAGCAATGAAAATAAACTGCTTGCAAGGTCCTGTCTTTTCTTTGCGTTTCTAAAGAAAATGTTTGGTTCAGTGATGTATTTGATTCTGAACTTCCAAAGAGAGCAGTTTTTCTAAGTTTCTTCATATGAGCAGAACTGTCCTGTGGATTGATCTTTCTGGATGGTTATGCATTTATTCATGGCAACAGAAGCAATGCAAGCAATTATTCTGTACTTAGATGATGAGTAAGAGCTAAATACAAATTACCTTTCCTGAAGTGTAATTAACTTTCACATTTTCTGTAGAACAAGCAGAGAACTCAACATGATAAACTGAGAAATAAGCTGAGATACCTGCTTTGCAAGTGGCAGGTTGTCAAGTGGCAGGTTTTGGGTGACAGGAAACAAAATGCAACAGCAGTTTCTAACTGTGTTGACTCCTCTCTGTGTCCAAATAAGTTATTCAGTCCAACAGGTGCAGCCTCGCTGTAGTGATTTCTTTTCTCTGGCTTTCTGCCCCTTCCATCCAGCTCTGTAGCATAAATTGGATCTTCTTGGTTTCTTTTCCTTTGAAGAGACTTAAGAAGCCCTGACAATCAATCAGGTTGGTTCTCAGGCACATTGAAATTAGATAATTGCTCGAGAAACACTTCCCAGCTGCTCTTGTAGAGAGCTGTTTTGGTTTATCTCTGAGACTTAAACCCACCATGTTTGCTTTGTCACTGAGAGTTTGCATTGTACAACATGCAGGTTTTCCCCTTGGATTGGCACTGACAGAACATGAAAAAAGGAAGCAAATTGGACCAGTTGTGTCTATTTCTAGACAGACTCTGAAATCTTAGGAAATAAGGTGGGTGACCTGGGGAATTTGTGAGACATGAACAGGGCTATAAGAAAGTTGGTGGAAGGAAAACTTCAATTGGAAACCCCAGATACTGAGTTAAAGGTTACCAAAAAAATGAGTGTTTAATACCCATAGGGGAATAGTTTGGTGTGGTAAAGCTAAATGTCACACCAGGAAAATAATTGTAATAATAACAGAATCCTTCAGATGAGAAATTCTTGTGACTTGTAGATAGGAAAAGTATAGAATAATACTGAGTATGGAGCCTTAATGTAGGAAACACAGTGGGAGAAAACTGGCACCTCAGTCCAAGAATGACATCCTTGGGAAACACCTGGTGAAGGAATCCAGAGAAGGGAAGCTGCTTTTGGCTTTCTCCTGGGAATTGTGCAGAACTTGGTACAGAATTGCTCTGTCAGTGTGACCACAAATGCACTTACAGATCCCACAGAAGTAACCCAAGCCAAAAACTTCAGTGAAGCCAAATCCCTTGACTTCCAAAGGGCAAGTACATCAGAATGAGGCAGCAGGTTAAAAAGAAACTGAAAGGAGCAGTACCAAGGGTGAGATGTTTGCAGGTAGTTGAAGCTGATTTACAGGCAATGTGCTGAAGTGCCCCAGCTCTGTCAAAGGCTGTGAGAGAGAGGAGTTCTGATAGAAGAAACAGGGAAGGAAGGCTGCAGAGGCATCCTTCCAAAAGCTGAAGTCATGACCAAGCAAGGAGGATAGAAAAGAACAAACACTTTCAAAGGCCAAAAACTTAGAGGAATAGCTTTCAGAAAGTATAAAAAGTAACACTTCTTTTCCAAATATGTTGGGAATAAGAAGCTTGCCTAAAAGTTTACAAAAACCCTTGAATATCAGGGTGTGAAAAATCACTTGCAGAAGGTGGAGCAGAAAGAAACACTGAGTTTCTGAGGCATCTACACTGCTCTTGGTTCCCTTACCAGAACCCATGTCAAACCCAACTATCAATGGAAGAATTTAAGAATGCAGTGAGCAATACCTGCCTGCAGGGACCAGGATGTCGGAGCCCAGGAGGGATCAGCAACCTTCCAGTATCTGGGGGGCCGACAGGGAAGCTGGAGAGGGGCTCCTCATCAGGAGCTGTAGTGATGGGACAAGGAGTAGTGGGTACAAACTGAAGAGGGGAAATTCAGGTTACATATTAGGAAGAATTCTTTACTGTGAGGGTGGTGAGACACTGGAACATGTTGCCCAGCCAGGTTGTGGATGCCCCTACCCTGACAGTGGTCAAGGCCAGGTTGGAAAAGGCCTGGAGCAACCTGGTCTAGTGGAAGTTATCCTTACCCATGGCAGAGGGGGTTGGGACTGTGTGATCTTTAAGGTCCCTTCCAACCCTTAACATTCTATGATTCAAGAAACTGTTGAATAATTACCACTTTTGTCACTTGTATGCAACCTTTCAATTAAAACCTCCTTGTTCCTCTTAGAGAACAGACTGGGCTGATAGGAAGCCAACTTGCAAGAGAGTTCCAGGGAGCCTGGGGAGCAGCAGACAGAAATCTGGCTTTGCGTTGGGCAGCCTCATCAAATAATAATATAGATTAGAATTAGTTGGCACATGATTATATGAGCGTGGAGGAGTCAGCATGTCTTTTGTAAAAGGAAGTTGCACTTGAGGAATCTTCAAGGACAAACATCTGGTTTGGAGTGTTCCAGTGGGTGTGGTATCCTCAGATTTTCAAACAGTTCTGACACGGTCTTTTGTCACAGCATCTTAAAGTAGTTGATCTTCCTAGGGATAAGAGAATGTTCTCTAGTAAACCAGTGACTGGTTAGAAGGTGAGAATATGTGTAACAGTGATGGTTGTTTTAATGGCAAGTGGTCCTGCCTCCCCCAGAACAGATTCTGGAGCAGTTTGCAAATACAGAACGTCTGGGCCTGAAGGAATGAGTGGGACACAAGATAAGCAGTCAGTCCCCATTTCCCTTTAATTCCCTGGCAAAAAGCAGGGCCATCAAATGGACACAGGAAGTTCAGTAAAAAGGAGACACTGCTTTGCCTGCTGAGCACGACATGGCAGCAGGAGCGACAAGGCTCTGGTGCTGAGAGTTTTCAGGAAAGTGGTTGGATATGTTCTCAGAAGAAAGATCAGCAAAATCTATTTCATACCAATACAGGAGAGCTGGCATTTGGAAATCTCAAACTGCAGGTTGCTGTGGAGTCAGGGCATGTTTTGGGGCTGGAGCTGCCCCGTTGTGGGTGCTGGTGCACCGGCAAGGTGTGATCGGACTCAGCAACGCTCACCTTTATTCTCTTGAATTGTGTTTTGCTCTTTCTGTGTTTTCCTGTTCCAGCTACTCCCTCCTCTCTCAGATGCTCCTCCTACAAAAAACCCTGAAGTTTGTTTTTTATGAAAACACGCTTTTTTTGTCTTTTTTTTTTTTTTTTGGTGCAGTACATTGAGTTGTTATGTGTGTAACTTAGTTTATTGTGTTTGTCTACAGACTTCTGGGGTGGAAAACAGAGCTGCTGCTTAAGGATTTCCATATGTGCTCAGCCATATTGTTCAGCTATATTGTTCACCTAATGTAACTTGTAAAAATAAACATCTTTAAAGTGTTATTTTTATGTGTTGGTGAAGAGTTAATGGAACTAGAAAATGTTCCAGAGCGGTGTTTGTCCCCACTGTGGATTGTAAAGCTGTGTCATGTCCTCCTACTTTTTAAGCAACCTACAGCTTCATGTCTATGAATTTGAAGGCCAATTAGTTGATCTCTCCAGGAGGCTTCTCTGAATACAGTCCTCCAGACATTTGAACACAGCACAAGACTTGAACGCTCGCAAGTTTTCCATTTATGAGTGAGTTGTTTGTTAAAAGTGGAGAGAACAATCCAGACCCTGCCAAGTACATGCTAGGCTTACACAGCCCTGCTGGCCTCAGACAGAATGTGTTGTCAATTTTAGTTTATTTAGGGCAGATTTGCAGAGCTGGTGTGTTGATACGACATGAGGGAGCGTGTGATCTGTCTCATCTGTGTCAGCTCCATTTCTTACAGGCTGCCTTGCACAGATGGCCTGCTCAGGGATGGTTTTTATTTCACACTTGAAGCTGAGGAAGCCAGGTTTGAGGACATGTGCTATATGTTGATTTAGGCACTTGTAAACTCGAGATAGATAACAGTGTTGGTGAAGGGCTCAGTGGCAGAGAGGAGTAGCCACCTTTGTCTCCTGAGTCAGCCCATGACCCTCCACCTTTTCTTATGGAGCAGGTAAAACTCTGCCTCCTGTTTTGATTCTGTCTGTGGAATTGAACCATTCATCACTGCAGGAAGTAGTTAATGGGAGCTCTGACGTGGAGGATGTTTGCTCCTTGTCTTCTGTGTGAAAACATGCTTATATGGGAATGAAGATTGGGGTGGGTCTAATTTTATCTGTTTTCTATTTCCCAGCTTTTCCGCCACTGGTAGAACTGAATGAAACAGGAACAGTGGGATGAGGTTAGAAGAGCCCAGTATTGAGGCAAAGTCTGTGGCCTTTATGTACAAGAAGAAATCAGTTCTAGGATCCTGCAGAGTGTGGGAAGAAACTCAAGATGCTCCAGGACCTTGTTAATTTCTCCTGGCTAAACTTGGCCATCATCTCCTTAGTGTGGCTGTGTGAAGTACTGAAAATAGGATGGAGATGAGGCTTTGCTTATCTCTTATTGCTCTCTACAACTCCCTGAAAAGAGGCTGGAGCCAGGTGGGGGTCTGTCTCTTCTCCCAGGTAACCTGTGACAGGACAAGAGGAACTCAGGTTGCTCCAGGGGAGGTTTATGTTGGCTATTAGGAAAAAGTTTTTCATGGGAAGGCTTGTCAAGCATTGGAAGAGGCCTAAAGGTCTTTTCCCACTTTAATTCCATGAGTTGTAACAATGAGGCATGGGGATGCTCTGGAAGGATGTCACGGGTTTTGTTGATGCTGGATGACAGTGTCAGGGGCACATGTGGCTTTGTTTAGGCTGAACTCAGAAGTGAAACTGGAAGATGGTCATCAAAATGAGAAAAAGAACTTGGATGAGAATTCAAATTGGTTTTGGAGATTGTTATTTTTGGTACTTCCTTTGCAGGAAGCTGCACAGAGTGCCCAACAGAGATGCTTGGAAGTAAGGGAATGGGTTACTTGGAAGAATCTCCTCAAAGGAAATCCTGCTAAAAGCACAGATTATTAGTAATGGGATGAGAACACTGGCCATGTTGGTGTGCCAGGTTCTGCAGGAAAGGTGCTGGTGCAGGGCTGCTTTGTGCCACAGAGAGGGGGAGTTGGGTGACCTGTGATGTGCCATCCCTTGGCTGAGGTCGACCTTCAGCTGGAAACTGAGAACCTGCTGGTCAATAATCAAAGAGAACAGGGTGGCAGAAGGAGCAAGGATTTAGATTCCTTGCCCTGGCCTGTGTTCAGGTTTGATGATAAGAGTGTAGCAATGTTCTGTGGTGGCTGCTGAGGACAGGAAAGACCTTCAGAACTGGGATGAAGGAAATCTGTTCAGTAATACCTTGTGAGAGCAATAGTCGTGGCTGCAAGAGAAATTTAGTACTCTTCAAGAATTTTAAGTTTGACCTTCTAGCTGTTCTGCACTGAGCATTTGCAAATGAAGGCTTTTCTGGGGCTCTCAACTTGGCCTGATTTGCAGAGATTTTAATGAGAATGGCAAAGCCACATCCGGGTATGGAAAACATACAGGGAGGAAATGCTTATGAAGGAATTTTCTCAAGTAATTCAGTCTGCAATTTCCATCAAGGAAATATCCATCCAGATAAAGTTTTGTAAAATTATGAGCAATTTCAAATTACAAGGACATTGCAGTCCTGTTTTGGGGGGTCTGTAAGTCTGGTCTATAATGATTTGTGCCTTCTCTGGAATGGAAAATAGCTTGGGATCAACTAGTTGTGTGCTTAGACAATGTTCACGTTTCATTATTAGCCTTTTCCTGTTGTGCTGTGTGTGTTGTGGTGTTTCATTGGGGTTTTTTTAGTCTCTTTTGGGTCCTGTTTTAAATGACATTCCTCCCCTGGGTGTTCCCACCCAGGGGAACTGTGGTGCTTGTGGTCCTGCATGGTGAGTTCAGTGGTGCTCTGAGTCTCTTCCCATTGCCTGGGCTGAGGCCTGGCACTGTATTTTTGGATTAAGAGGGGTGAGAAGTCCCAGAGAGAGCCTGAATGTTGCCCTCTGCTGTGGCTCTGTGCTCTCTACCTCAGGATCTGTGCAGTCAGCGGGGAGAAGTGTCTAGGCATGAGTCTAAAAGGCATGAGTTTTATCCCAAAATGAATGAACTCCTAGAAGTGTCCCTTGTCAACAGGACTAATTGGGGGAGATACAGATCTCTTGCACGACCTGACACAGAACCTGCAGCTGGTATCCCACAGTGGCATGAGAGAACTAGAGGAGAAAACAAGGTAACATACCCTGCCAAAAAAGGAGCCTGGCTAAAATCAAATCAATCAATTCAAATTGCTGTTGAGTAATCAACAGGAAATTGCTTTCAGAGCGAAATCTTTGAGAGCACTTTCCCCTTTTCCTGTCTGTTTTGGTGTTGGTTTCCATTCCCTTCATTGTTGTTGCAGCACTTGTGGGGCAGCTGCCAAGGTTTAACCATGGGCAAGCCAAACTCTGCCATGTGTGTAGAGATTTGCCAGAACTCCCCAGACAGAAGGGGTTGCAGAGCAAAATACGCTTTGTTTTTTCCTTCCCTCTCCCATGTGTGTTCACCCCAAAGCCCCCAGGGATGCAGCTGGATAACCCCATAGAACAGGAGCTAAATGGGACCCCTGGTGACTCTGCTGCCCTGAGGGAGGGCTGGGGGTCTGTGCAGTACAGCAGGAGCCTGTAGGGAGACCGTGACAGTTCCACCTGACTAAATCTGCATTATCTTTTAGCCAATATTTTGCTGAAATGGTTCAATAGATGCATATCCTGGATCTGTCTCAGTGAGTCCAGGGTGGGTTTTGAGCGAAAGGGAACATCCTTTCCTGGTCCCCAGGGAATGTGTCAGTGTGACATTCAACACCTGGACGCGCGTGTGTTGTGGAAATGATGTCTGAAGTGCTCTGTGTGAGTGAACTGAGATCTGACAGGGGATTCTTTGAGAGTTTGGGCCCCATCCTTGCCCAAGGTAATGGACTAAGGAGATGTTTATTCTTACTGGTCCTCTTTCTGCCCAAAAAGAAGCTGGCAGATACCCATGTGCCATTGAACCATCTGGAGATGGAAACTCCATTTCATCCTCTGGAAGATGGATATCTTCTATTTCCTGTTAGCCTGTCCAGATTCTTGGTGTTACTGGGAAATATTTGTGCCATTTATAAGCATTCATAAAAGGCAGTCTTGGATTATGGAGAATTCATACATATTAAAAAAAATATAAAGGAATATGAAGCCTAAAAAGATGAGAGTAGTTTAGAGTCCCTCTTTCATTGGTCTCTGACTGATAAGAGAAGTGTTGCTTTTCTTCCCAAGTGTTCCCAGTGCATCCTACTTTCTGGAGCTGCAGCCACAGCTCTAACAGTGCAACAACACCAGGGCTCCTAAATAATTCCAATACTAATTACAACATTTGAGAAATGGAGTAAATGCAGGACAGAAATAACGTGTGTTTTTCAAATACCCCCTTCTACTGAGCAGAGCAAAAGGAAAGGAAAACACGATGTTTTAGTGAACTGTTTACTTTTTAACATGGAGTATCAGCTCAGTTTGAGTCTGACCTAATAGTGCCCCTAAACAGGTGTTTCATTTCAGGTATTTCTTGACTTCAAACTCTAAAAGCAAATTTTGCAGACTGATGTGAGGTGCTTTGCTGGCACCTTAAGGAGCAGCAAGGGAATGGTATAAAGGGTTTGTGTGGCTTCCCTGTTTGGCTCAGTCCAGTCACACAGGCAGTACTGGAAAGCTGCTGTGTCTGGTTAATACAGCCTGGCTAAAATGGAGACCACAGCCCTCCTTTCTTAACTCCCTGTTGCTGGAGATTAAGCACATTCTTGGAATAAGGCCTGCCTGTGAGTTCTGGAAGTGTTCCTGCCTCTCTCCCCGGTGTGGCCGGGTGCAGCCAACCTGCCCAGTTCCCTGGAGAGCCCTTGACCAAATAGCTGTGGGAGGTTAAAAGGAAATGGATCCCTGAAGTCCTTTCCAGGCACATGCTCTCATTGTTCTTATAATTGGAAAGTATTTAAATGACAATCCGTGCTGGTGGCAGACTGCAGCTCTTCTATTCATTTGATATTTATTAACTCCTTGAGAAACAGCAGCATTAAATGAAGAGGGAATGTGCACTGCTCTGTTTCTCTGAGAACTCCCTTTCCATCATTTTGGGCAACAGGTCAAAATAATGATAAGGCACTGAGGGCCTCAGCAGAATTATTTAACTGAATTCCTACTCATTTCTGCCTTTGAGCAGATGACCTAGAGAAGTTTATTGGTAGATGCTACAATTAATGCCTGATGATTCTACTGTCTTAATGATAACAGGATTTATCCCATTGCCTCACTAACTACTGCTGAAATGCATGGAAAGGAGAGCAAGGTCTGGACTCTCCTACCAGCACTCAGCATTCATCTCTGATTGTCTTTCAGAGGGGCTCTTGAACATGGTGAGCCGTGGGCTGGGGTACTGGAAATCCATGTGCTTCCCAGAGCTTTCCAGAATGATCTGTGTTCAAATTCTGCTTAATCACAGAAGTGAATTAATTTGGTGTGCTTGTGTCCAGTTCTTTTTCTGGAAACAAAACCAAAAGAAATTGCTGGAATTTTTCATCTGATGTAACAGCCAAAAGAAAATAAGGGAAACTTCCCCAGAGCCTTTTATTCATAAAACCTGATCTTTCAGCATTCCTGAAATACCTGCTGATCAGAACTTTGTTCCTCTGAAAAATGGCCTCAAATTTAGAAGCCTGTCCATTCTCAACATTTAATTCTATATTTTGTTTCTTTGTTCTCAGCTGCTTTCCAGCTCTTGAGACAACTCACGGACTGGGTTTGATCCAGAGGCTCCCATCTGCTGCACTCTGTATAGAGCTGATTATTAGTGAAATAAAGAACAGGAGATGGGACAGATTGAGAACAATCTCTTCTAATACCAAAATTGTGGAGCTTCAAAATAACAGTGGAAAGGTCTAGATCTTCTAGATCTGTCATAAGGAGATACTTTTTCACACACCACGGAGGAGTTATGGAAAGCTTTGATGCAGAGTGGTACACGTGAATTCAACAAGCAATTGAACAAACTGATGGAATAAAATTCCATCAAACACTTTTACAAGCACAATCTCTGTCTCAAATTCCCCTGTGAAGCAGATTTCTAGAGAACTGGAGAGTGTCAGGGAAGTATCTCTTCACACCTGCTCCATTTCAGTGCTATTCCCTTGGCATCTGCTCTTGCCCAGCTATGGAGACAGGACATGGCTTGATGACCCTTCACTCTGGAAGGATCACGGGTGGGCAGGAAATGCACTGCTGTCCCATGAAGCATCTTCAGGGTCCTTCTCTGCAGTAACCCAGCTGGGAGATAACAGAGGGGATTGATACCTTTGGGGAGCAAAAAAAGAAAAGAGATGACAGAAAAATAAAGACAAGACAAAACACAGATCAAAGAGAACCTTAGGCTTTATCTCTAGGCAAGAAGGTTATTAAATACTCAGTAAAATATTGTTGCAGGCTCCTGTGAACCCTTGGTCTGAAGGCCAGAGCCTTGTTCTATACAGCACCAGTGTCAAGCTGTCCTGGAGTGCTGACAGAAACTTGGAATATTGACGTGAGGTTTGTGTGTTTGAGTCCTGGTTTAACATGACAGTTCTACACTAGTCCTCTGCTCCAAAGGCTAACGTCATCTTCTCCATCATTTTCTGGGATGCTTCACTGAGGTGTCAATAAATTCAACATGGAAAGGTGCCCCACAGGGGAACAATTCCTTCATAAAAGAAGGGAAGGATTTTTAATGGGGCAGTGTGTTTACAGCAGACTCGTCCCTGGATTAATGAGTTTATCCCTTTAGTAAGCACCTGTTTATTTGGATGTTGTGGCCAACCCCCATTAGTCAAGCAGTGAAAGGGAAGCCTTTTGGTTTCTCTCACAGCTGCATCTGAAGTGGCTGCTCTGATTCGGGTGTGCACATGGAGGGTACAACGAGAGCTGATGGGATCCTGGTAGGTGCTGGAATGGATTCTGTGCTGGTCACAGGGATGGGAACCCTCCCCATGGAAAAGCTGCTGGTGCTTCTGCTGTGCTCAGTGAACTGGAGTGAACTGGAAAGGATGAAGCAAACACAGAGAAGCAGTTTGGCCAGCCAGCCATTTTCCGTGTTTCCACTGCTGCCATCGGTCCTTGGAAAAGAGTCGCTTCTCCCACATGTGTCTTTAAATATTATGTTCTTCTGGTCTTTTTTTTTTTTTTCCCTTTTAATCAAGTTCAGACCTCTTGTTTTCCCCAAAAGCTTTATTCTGTGTCTCAGTTTTCCCCTCCTCAGTATCCCTGGTGAATTCTGCCTTACAAAATCTGTGGACATAAATTGACCCATCATTAATACGAAAATAAAGTAACAATGAAGAGACACTCCCAGATCCCTTTCAGTCTTTGGTGTGGTCTGTCTTACGACCATACCCATGGTAGTGAGGGACTCGGGGCTCGTATGTGGCAGTACTTAATGGCAATGCCACAGATCCAGTGGTGAGGTCATGGTCTTCTTTTCACAGAAATCGGATCTGGAAATTGTCTTGCTAACACGTTTAATCCATTTCCTTGCCATTGTCTGATTCTTTCCTGCAGTACATTTGTTGGTGGGATGCCCAGTCTCTCATAAAATACCCACGCAAAAGCGATTCCACTGTTTCCCTGAGGACTAATTCCTTATATTGATTCTCACTCTCTCAGATTTTTCGTTCCCAGATGCTCAGCCTACCTTTTGCTCTTCCTTCATTTCTGTGCTGCTGTGCCTGTTGGTGTGGTCGTTGGCAGGTCCTGTGAATTCTTTTACTCCTGATGTTTGTGCTGACCAGGTCGGGTCTCCCACTGCTGTGACTGAGCTCAGGTGCTGCTTCCACCTTGTCTCCTGATCTTATAGCAATCTGCAGCTTCCTCAGGAGGGGCAGCTCCAATCTCTGCTCTCTGTGAGCAGGGACAGACCCAGGGAATGGCTGGAGCTGTGCCAGGGCAGGCTCAGGTTGGATCTCAGGGAAAGGCTCTTCCCCCAGAGGGTGGTGGGCACTGCCCAGGCTCCCCAGGGCAGTGGGCACAGCCCCAAGGCTGCCAGAGCTCCAGGAGGGTTTGGATGATGCTCTGGGGCACAGGGGGGGATTGTTGGGGTGTCTGTGCAGGGCCAGGGGTTGGACTGGATGGTCCTTGTGGGTCCCTCCCATCTCAGGATGCTCTGTGAGTCTGTGATAGTGTTGGCTCGCTCATTGTGCAGCAGTGCCTGCCTGGTGAGGTGCCAGCATTTCAGGAGGTGCATTGTTGTGCAGGACAGTGGACTCAGCACAGAGCTGAGATGTGCTGCTGGAGCACTGGTGCATGTGCAGCCCAGAGCACACGTTTCCATGGATTCTGTGTCTCTCCATGTTCTGGGAACCCCCCTGGATGCTGTTACATGCTGCTGTGCTCTTGATTATCCATTTATTTAAGAATATTTCTCTGCAGTGCATTTAGTTTACTTTTTTCTCAGACTTCTTTATTTTTCATTCACAAGCTTGAGGTTACACAGGGTCTCTTTGGTGGCCTTCTGACAAAACATTTGAATAAGGATCATCTGCTCAATTTTTTTACATATTACCAGTTGTTCAGAGTCATCTAAGATGCAGCCTAGCAACAGCATCTTTCTGAAGCTTTCTAAATAAATATTAACTGTGTGATTTTGTATGATGATGATGATGTGTGTTTTGCCTGAATTTGCAGTTTTAGTAAAAATCCAAGTTAGTCCTTTCAGTTATTCCAGTAAGGTTTATCTTTCAGGAACCTGTCTCTGGTTCAATGATCACTTTAAAAAAAATCCTACGATTATTGAAATCAACCACAGACCACAAAGAACTAAGTTGTTGGTACTATTTTTGTTTTTCTAATGTAAATCTCTTGTTAATACAATTATGAAAGTAAGTGTTATGTCACAAGCTCAGTATGAAGCGTGTTTCAGGATTAAAAAGAAGTGTTACTTTTGACACTGCCCCCAGTGTTACACTGACATCTAAAAGCAGATATGGAGGAGGTGAGTGAGTGTGTAACACATTTATTTGTATGTCTCCATCAGAGTGTTACTGCCCACAGGTGTGAATGGAACCAGCCAGCAAATGCTTGCAAAGACAAAATATCCCATCTTTAATTTTAGCATATGTGTTAAAATCATACTGCTCTCAGCTAGAGCATTGGTGGTGTCTGAGCCTCGAGACAGGGGGCCTTTAGCTGCCTCCAGAATACTTCTTCCACTTCTCTGACAAGGTTAAATAGCAAAATATTTTTTCCCTTTCTGTTTATTTTATTTTTACTGGTCTCTTATTTCTTCTTTATACAGTAATATTCCTTGGTAAGTAGTCATGGTTGGCTGAGTTATCAGCATAAGCTGTGTGGCAGGTGGGAACTGAAAGTAAATTTACTACTCTGTGGAGCTAAATTTTTGCTGTTATAAAAGGTCTTGAAAGAACCAGAGGGAAACAAGGCAATTCAGTCCATGTCTTCATTGGCAGTGTGTGATGGGGGATGCTCATCACCTGAGAACTCCTGTTCAGCAGTGCCCTCTGCAAGGGAGGGAAGGCACAGGGAGTAAGTTTAACCCCCTTCTCTCTTCTGGGACTCATCTTGCTCGGGGTGGTACAGAGGGAAAATGTCTGTGGCTCACTCTCACTTGGTTTGTGCTCAGATGAGATCCAATGTGTGTGCTCAGTGAAAATACATATTTTTTAGAAAGGAATATGAAGACTGTGTCATGTAGGTGGCTTTGAAATGGCCAATTTGAAAAGAGTGATCAACAGCCCTTAACATCACTACACCAGATTTGCAAAAGCTCCCATAGCCAGGCAGTGCCACTGTTCCCAACTGGAGGTGCTGGCACTGAGGGCTGTGGCAGATCTGGCTCCAGCAGTGCCCTCAGTACCCTGCACGCTCAAAGTGCCATGTGAGGGGAGGGGAAGAACACCCTTCCCCTTTGGCAGGGTGGAAATGGGACTTGAGTTAATGAACTGAGCCAGGTGCAGAAAGAACTGCAGGTTTCAATGGCACAATCAGTAAAATACTGCTTAGAACCAGTGAGCTATTGAGCCCTGACTGGGATTCTGCTGACAGGGGAACTGCCCTGCTCATTGCCATCAGAGCTGATCCCCTGGCTCCAAGGCTGGTTTAAGTGAACTAAGATACTGCTTTTCTTTAGTGATCCCTTGTTTGCAGGAGGTGTAGCTGGACAAGGACATACTTGTTGTGTGCTTGGAAGCTCTGGTGTTGTCCCTGAGAGTCTCCAGTACTGAGGGCAGGCAGCCTTCAGGAAGAGGGAACCTTCCTCTCATCCAAGGCCACTCCATTAGTCCACACACAGTAGGAATTCTGTTTTATGAAGGGTCAGTCACGAGGGCTCCTGACTTTGCTTCTGCTTGGCTGTAACTGCAGGGAGGGAATTTGTAGGGTGGAAGCTCACCAGTCAAGGTGCTCCTGAAAAAGAGTGTTCTCTTCTGACTGTCCTTTGGCTGCAGGAGCTGCTCCGTGGCCACCACTGCAGCTGATGTGCAAACCAGAAAGAGGTTTCGTGCCTCTCATATACCCAGCCTTTCCTAAAACAGGCATACTGTTAATTCCTGCTGGAAGAAGATGTGTTGAAACTTAGTAAAGGTCCATTTTTAAAACCCTTTGCTTGATTGCAAGATAATGCTATTTCCTGCCCACCCAGGAGCATTTCCAGTCCTACCCAGGCAGGATGCATTTTATTTACTACATATTTGTTCTGTCAAACAAGTGGAAGTGAGATGTGTACCGTTCTGAGCTGAAGCTTGGGTAACCATTCCAAGAGTCACCTGAAAATAGAGATGGTATTACAGAATCACAGCCTGGTTTGGGTTGGAAGAGACCTTAACCATCATCTCATGCCATGGACAGGGACACTTTCCAGTGGGGATCACAGTTAACTTTCAGTGAAGTTGTGTTGATCAGATTTTGATCACATTGTAGTTTCTGTAATCCTCCTAAGCACAGGTTTGTAAGTATTTTTCTAGGGGTCTCAGTTTTTACTCTCTGTGTGCAGTGATAACCTGATATTGGAATTTTGGAAAAGCCTTACATGTGAGATGCTTCCCAAGTCTGGAAGCAGTTTTTAAGAATGATCTGGGACACAGTCCTTACAGAAAGACAAGCCAGTCACATGCAGTATTCCTAGAGGCTGGAAAAATGTGTGGCTGCAGTTTTTAGTAACAGTCTGTCAGTGAGATCCAGAAAAGTCCATTCTTGGCTGAGAGATTCATGTTAACTGAAGGCTTCTCAAAGAATGCTCTGGGAAGTCATTTCAGGATACATAAAAGTTGTAGCCTGGAAGGGGGCTACATGCATGTGGTTTTAGCAGGGGCAAAATTCCTGGCTCCTGCAGAAGGGAACATGATGTTCTCTTTAGAAGGAGGGCACTTACAGCACAGCTGCTCCCCAGCACTGCAGAGCTCAGCCTATGCTGTGCAGCTGCAAATAGATGAGAAGGGGTTGTTGGTTTGGTTTTTGGCTTTTTTTTTAATTAAGCTGTGGTCTAAAATTCTTCACATCAGTGTTTGTACAGTCTTATAGTTACAGTCAGTGTACACAAGCAGCACAAAAACTCCATGGGACCTGCAGACCAGCTGAACACCTTTGCTTTCTGCAGTCTCCTTTACTTTAGAGCAAGGGGTCTTGGCCTCAAAACTGTTCCTGCTCTAAGCCTGGGTGTGGATTATTGAGGAGTGGGCACTGGTACTTGCAGCCCTGGTGTGATAATAGTCAGGGGTGAGAGCTGGTCCTGGCAGAAGGTGGGTGGCAAACTCCTGCCCATTTCCATGTGTGGGGCAATAGCAGCTGTTGCTGGCAGCATTCTGCTCCCTTGGAGCTTTTCTCCCTCGTCCCAGATCAAGTTGGACAGAAATTTGGGAAGAAATTGGCATGTGCACTCCCATGGGATGTACCTGGCGAGGGCGGAAGCAGCTGGGAGCTCAGACTGTATCAAGATGATTCCTTCAATAGACTTTAAATATACTTTAATATATTAATATACTTTAAAAAAGGTCTTTTAAGCTGTCAAACAGAGTCTGTAATTTATGAAAACAAGTCTGGCCATCTACTTTCTTTCAGAGGGTTTTAGTTTGGCACTATAAGTTTCCAGCTGATAATTGATTATTTTCTCCTCTTAGTTACTATTACAATCCTCTCTGTGTTTGGATTACCTTAATGCCTTCACTTAATGCTTTATTTGCTTCATGTAGTCTGTGCTCCTCTTAATGGTCAGGACCCTGTGTGTTTGCTGAGGAGAAGTGCAAGACAACACCCTATTGAGCAGTTTGGTAAGGCCCTGGAACTTAGATGAACTTTAATGTCCCTTCCATCCCCAACTCTTCAGTGAGGATGATGAACTCTAGGCAGAGATGCTTTTATTTACCTCTGGGTGTTGGTATAATAGTAAGTGGGGTTATGACTTATAAACAGGTCTGTAGCAACTCAAAGGAATGATACGTGAATGTGTTGCTGATATGACTTGACTATTTCCCGGGGTAGTTGTCCCCCCCCAGTTATTGCTATAAGCACACGAGTAATCTCTTATTCTTGGCCAAAAGAAAAACTGTTGTTTTATTGTGACTTTTCTATTAATTTATAAAGGCAAAGAACTGTGCTGGTTTAGAAGTAAACTAGTGGGAGAAATGAATCCAGCTCAAGAGAGATTACAAATCAGAGTTACAAGTTGCTAAAAATAAATACAATGATACAGAGAAAAATTAGTTTTAATGCACAAAAACAGATGTGTAACCCAGCCCCCTGGGGCACCAACAGAATGGTGTTCCTTGGCCCCTGTGCTGAGCCCCAAGTGGGCCCCCCNAAACTGGTCCTGACCCCTGTAACTGGGACAAGAACGGTGGCTGGTTTTGTGCTGCTTTCCAGACTGATCGTGACAATAACACAGCACCATCTTGTTGCTGCAGGAACGTTTGAATTTGGAATAGGATATATATCTACTGAATGTTTCTTTAAGCTTTCAGGCTCTTTTAAATTGAACTTCTGTAGGAGTAGGTGTAATGCTGGCCTGGTGCAATAGGGAACTGTCACAGTTTGTGCTGCCCTGCTCAGCAATCATCAAATCAGCTCCTGAGGCTGTTCAAACATTTCAGAGAACCATCACTTCAGTTACACGTGAAAAAACATTAACAACTGCATACTGCTTAATTGTAGAATCACAGACTCACAGAGTAGTTTGGGTTGGAAGGGACCTTAAATCTCATCCCGCTCCACCCCTGCCATGGGCAGGGACACCTTCCACTGGACCAGGTTGGGCCAAGCCCTGTCCAACCTGGCCTTGGACACACTTCAGGGTGAAGAGTCCACAATTGTTACAAAGCAGATAAATGTCATGTTTAACATTTCTGATACATGGCTCTTCTTACTGAAGGATAAATAAAAGGGATAAAATTTCCATGCTTTGCCTGATGCTAAAGCTTTTATCCTTGTTTTTGGTAACCTGGCTGGTTTTATTACCCCTTCGTTATCACAGGGGTGGACACCAGCAGAAACCTCTTCCTTTGACTGGCACCATTATGGAGATGCTTCCTGCTTATCCTCTGGGCTTTGGAGGTGTGATTTTGTGCACCTGCCCAGGGCATGGCTCCCCAAAGCTCCCCTGACAGCCTCCCTGCACTACATGGGATCCAGGCTGGCTGGATGCTCCCTGCTGCTTTCAAACGTGTCTGCATTGCTGGCACATCCCCCACCCTCACACGTCGGCCCATTTTTACCTTTATTAGTGATTATTTGTATTGTTAAGTCCTTTTGGCAGGAAAGGAGGGCCCAAGGCTGCCAGAGCTCAAGGAGTGTTTGGACAACACTCTCAGGGACAAGGTGGAATTGTTGGGGTGTCTGTGCAGGGCCAGGAGCTGGGCTGATGGTCCTGGTGGATCTGCTCCAGCTCAAGAGATTCTATTATTATGTATGGTTCTAATAACTACTGCAACATTATTTAGGGTGATCTCTTGGAAGCATGTTTGCTACTGGATGGCAGATTCTGGGTTTCCTGTTTTTTTATTTAATTTTATTTCTAATTACTTTGCTTCTATTCCTATCCATTTAATAACATGACCTCAAGTAGGTTCTTAGTCGTGCTTTATTTAGCAAAGTATTCTGTCTCTATGTTCTCGGAGAAATTAGATAAGGATTAGACAGAAAGGCTCTTTAATGCAAACTGGGCCTTGATAAATCTTGTAGTTACTTTACNCCCACCCTGTACCCTGAGGGGTCAGGGGTGCCCTGGGAGCTCCTGCCAACCATCCATTAGTGACAGTCCATGGGAAATGGCACAGAGGGTGTAGAATACACAGTTTTGGTTATGCCCACACAGTGACAAACTGGTCCTGACCCCTGTAACTGGGACAAGAACGGTGGCTGGTTTTGTGCTGCTTTCCAGACTGATCGTGACAATAACACAGCACCATCTTGTTGCTGCAGGAACGTTTGAATTTGGAATAGGATATATATCTACTGAATGTTTCTTTAAGCTTTCAGGCTCTTTTAAATTGAACTTCTGTAGGAGTAGGTGTAATGCTGGCCTGGTGCAATAGGGAACTGTCACAGTTTGTGCTGCCCTGCTCAGCAATCATCAAATCAGCTCCTGAGGCTGTTCAAACATTTCAGAGAACCATCACTTCAGTTACACGTGAAAAAACATTAACAACTGCATACTGCTTAATTGTAGAATCACAGACTCACAGAGTAGTTTGGGTTGGAAGGGACCTTAAATCTCATCCCGCTCCACCCCTGCCATGGGCAGGGACACCTTCCACTGGACCAGGTTGGGCCAAGCCCTGTCCAACCTGGCCTTGGACACACTTCAGGGTGAAGAGTCCACAATTGTTACAAAGCAGATAAATGTCATGTTTAACATTTCTGATACATGGCTCTTCTTACTGAAGGATAAATAAAAGGGATAAAATTTCCATGCTTTGCCTGATGCTAAAGCTTTTATCCTTGTTTTTGGTAACCTGGCTGGTTTTATTACCCCTTCGTTATCACAGGGGTGGACACCAGCAGAAACCTCTTCCTTTGACTGGCACCATTATGGAGATGCTTCCTGCTTATCCTCTGGGCTTTGGAGGTGTGATTTTGTGCACCTGCCCAGGGCATGGCTCCCCAAAGCTCCCCTGACAGCCTCCCTGCACTACATGGGATCCAGGCTGGCTGGATGCTCCCTGCTGCTTTCAAACGTGTCTGCATTGCTGGCACATCCCCCACCCTCACACGTCGGCCCATTTTTACCTTTATTAGTGATTATTTGTATTGTTAAGTCCTTTTGGCAGGAAAGGAGGGCCCAAGGCTGCCAGAGCTCAAGGAGTGTTTGGACAACACTCTCAGGGACAAGGTGGAATTGTTGGGGTGTCTGTGCAGGGCCAGGAGCTGGGCTGGATGGTCCTGGTGGATCTGCTCCAGCTCAAGAGATTCTATTATTATGTATGGTTCTAATAACTACTGCAACATTATTTAGGGTGATCTCTTGGAAGCATGTTTGCTACTGGATGGCAGATTCTGGGTTTCCTGTTTTTTTATTTAATTTTATTTCTAATTACTTTGCTTCTATTCCTATCCATTTAATAACATGACCTCAAGTAGGTTCTTAGTCGTGCTTTATTTAGCAAAGTATTCTGTCTCTATGTTCTCGGAGAAATTAGATAAGGATTAGACAGAAAGGCTCTTTAATGCAAACTGGGCCTTGATAAATCTTGTAGTTACTTTACATACTGATTTTATTTTGGTGAATTTTGCCCCAGTATCTCTGTGATCCCAGCTCTGTCAAGCTGTTTTGCACCTTCACTGCCATAATGGATTTAATCATGGGCAGCTAAATTCCATTATCTGATAAATGCCAGTGGTAAAATTTGTCACAAACCATGAGAAGCCTTTCACAGGCAGGATCATTTCACTGAGCTCTGCTCTGAAGTGCACTAGAAATTAATTTACCACACCATTGCTAATAAAGCACACAGGATGATAACATTAGTCCAGACTGCCAACTACGTGCTCTGGATTGCTTTTGGAAACTGTGTTAACTCTTTTACCTTCTTCCCTAGCACTCTAAAAATACACCTGTGCTAAAAAAATAAAGTGCCACCACAGACAATCAAAGTTCATATAAACTGCTGGAAGGTGTGTGACACTTTGCATAGAACAAAATCATCATGGAATTGCTAAAGTCAGAAAACACCTCCAAGACCATCAAATCCGGCTGTTCCCCCAGCACTGCCAAGCCCACCACTAACCCATGTCCCCAGGTGCCTCATCCCTTCCAGGGATGAGACTCCACCACTGCCCTGGGCAGCTGTGCCAGTGCCTGACCACCCTTTCCATGAAGAAATTTCCCCCAGTATCCAACTGAAACCTCCCCTGGCCTAGCCTGAGGCCGTTCCCTCCCCTCCTGTCCCTGTTCCCTGGGAGCAGAGCTGGACCCTCACCTGGATCCATCAGGGACTTGCAGAGCCAGAAGGTCCCCCCTGAGCCTCCTTTTCTCCAGGCTGAGCCCCCTCAGGTGCTCCTTATCTTATCAGACTTGTGCTCCAGCCCCTTCCCCATTGCAAGGCTGGGACTGAGACCCTTGGTGAGCTGCTGAGTATCAGGGTTGGAAAGGTTTTGAGAGTGAATTTAGGTAAGTCCATTGAAAACGGAGGAGCTACAGTTGACTCTGCCTTGAGGCATGAGAGAAAGACTAGATGAGCTCTTAAGAGCCCTTCCAGGCCTGTTCTTCTCCAGTTCTCTAATACAGCTCTATGTTTTCATTGTTGTCCTCACAAGTGCAACTACCTGAGAAGGTGTACCAGCACTGCCCCGTGCAATTAAGTGACATACTGTATACTCAACACAAGCTTGTTGCCAAGAATTTTCCAACTGTTTGCAGCATGGAAAAAAAAAAATAAAGAAGCTGGAGCAAGCAATTGTATCTGTATTTCATTTTAAATTTCATCAAGCTCAGATTCATCAGAATTTGAGAGTGTAAAGGATGTGGAAAGAAGGTTTATTGTCCACCCAGCCATCTGGAGGGGAATATCAAAGGTCCCTGGGGATGTTGCATTGTGCAACAGCTAAAGCTCATGACTTACCTTTAGGAGCTGTAGATAGAAAACATGTGGAGGGTGAAGGCAGGATGTAAACAGTACAGCATGAAAGAAACACTAAAGCTGGCCTGGGTGCAGCCTGATCTTCTGAGATCAGACAGTGAGGGTTGCAGTTCCTCAAACAGGAAACTGGAGGGACAGTCCTCTAGTGGCTGTCTTTCCATTATCAGCTAATTGTTAGGCTGGCCTGATAAGGGGGAGACATTTGTCCTCTGGCTGCATACTTGTCTTTCCTGGGACAGTCAGTCAGAACCACAAACACAGTTTGTGTTCCCTCAGCAGTGTCCCTTCATGAGCAGCCAGTGGGAGCTCCTGCCCACTCTCCTGTCTGGTCCTGTAGGAGCACATCTCAGCCACTGCTTTGGTCCTGTGAAGAGTGAGAGAGGCAACCCTTACTTCAGCTCCCAGAAAGGGAAATCTTTATCCACGTTTGGGCCGATGGACGTCCTCATCAGAGCCAGATGTGTCTTCAGGAAGTCAGCAAACACAGCAATAAAAGATGCCCAAATGGTGACATTGTGTCTGTCATCGAGGCTATGGAGAGAAACAGGAGCTTCTGACTGATTTTTTTTTCCCCAAGGTCTCTTAATTATAATAGCTTGAATAGAATTAAATAGCAACTCATAAAGGCAGAAACAGAAGTGTTAGTCTTTGGCTGTTTTGCCCCCAAACAGTCTCCATCCAGTTTCTTACTGGTGTGCTTGTTGCTCTGCCCGAGCTCCGGGGGTTGCTGTGCAGTGCAGGGCTGGACCAACAGCTCCATAGTGCAGTGTTTATGTTGTATCAACATTCCTACACATTGGTGCCTTTTTGGTGTATCCAGCATGAATCCTGTTCCTGCTCCCACTCTGTAGGAACACTCACAGAGAGTCTTTCCCCTCTTCTGCCCCCTTGAATTTGGGGCTGTGCTGCCGTAGGGCTGAAGGCACCTTTATCATGATCTCAGGCACAATCTCACCGTCCCTTTCAGAGGGCTGTGACCCTTTTGCCTATCAGAGTAGTGCAGTACATGGACTCCCACCCACGGGTCTCCCCACTTCTTGTTCCTACTTTCCTTTATTGTGGGCAGGGGGTCACTGAACCACTATTAATGCATTTGACAAGGGGGATGTTCCTCTATACAGACATGTGTGACTTTTGAGTATCTGTATGAAAAGCCATTAGGAAAGTCATTGTAAATATTATTAAAAAATCAAAATCAGTTTAGAAGAGTCGGAAAATTTTGTTCCAACCCAGTTACAGCAGATTTCAATCTATTTAATAACCTTAAAGACACGATAACACCCTCCCCCCCCAGTGCACTAGACAGGAAAACACTGTCTGTTTCTGTCCATTTGCTTATAATTTGGCACTGGGAAATGTCTGTTTGCCAAAAGGTTAAATGAGTTGTAACCATTTTGCTTCAGAAGATTATGTGAATATAAAAGAATGATGTTTGTTCCTCCTGATGACTTGCACTTACCTGTTTTGCTACTATACATCTTGCCTTACAAGTGATTTCTTCTTCTTGGGAAAAATTCCATCACTGAAGTGCTTCAATCCGATGCTGACATAATTGTTGTTATTATTTTGCATGGGTTTTTTTCTTTCTGGAGTCTTTTAATGCCACACTGGTCATGGCTTTGTTTATCCTTTTGTCTGAGCCTTTGGAATGATGACAGTGTTCCCTCAGTGCCCTCAGATCTGACATTTGGATAGAGGGCAGAAAACTCCTTAGCAGAGATTTCAGAGAGATTTTGACTTCAATGAAGGATGAGCATCTGGAGACACAGGGAGATGATCTCCTTGAAGAGGACTCCTTGAAGGAGGCTTCCTGGTGAATAACACAGCTCTTGGTGCTTCACCTGTGAGGAACATTTAAAACCACCTGGGTAAGCTGAAAACCTATAAGGCTTATAACCCAGGAGGGCTTCATGGGTAAGTAAAGTCAAAAATGCAAATGAAGCTTATAATGCTAAATAATAATAATAGTTTTTAGTTCCTGAGGCTCAGCAATCAAATACATCAAAGCTGCAAGTTATTCTTATAGCCCTCTTGTACCAAAAGTAACTTTCTGTGCCTTCTCTCAGCACTGTGAGTGTCTCTGTTGCACATGGAGAAGTCAGAGGCTACACGAGGTTGTGCAGTCTGTGTTGGCTTTGGACAGCCTGTGTATGCAATCTGTATTTTATGAGAAGCAGGGAGTTCTGTGAAAGAAGAGGAGCATCCTCTGAACCCAGGCACAGATACCTGTGTGCTGGGGTCACACTGAGAGGGTATTTTTGTGACATGCTCAGTGTTTATTTTCTGCCACTCAAGAAAAGGATTGATTTGCGTTTTAGGTGGCCAAAATGGCTTTAACACCAAACTGAACAGTCACATCTGAGGAGAGGCCTCACAAAGGAGAGTTGTGGACTGGTAACTTCTCCCTAATGCTGTGGAAAGAGGGATTTCTCTGAGTCCACCTGTGACAGATGTGTAGGAACAGGATCACACTGACCTGTGAGTGAGGAACCTCCTCTTGGGAGATTCACAGTTACCTTGGACTTGACCAGTGGAGATCCAGTCCACCATGAGGGATGGCAGTGCAGCCTTCACCAACATCTCCTCTCTGTCTTTAAACCTGCAGCTTTCCTCTTTGTCTTGCCTGGCTTGAGTTTGACCACCTTCCCTTATCTGGAGCTCAGCTCAAAATTGCAGTGAGCTGCAGGGTGTTAATAATCCGTGTGTTGCTAACACTGCATCCTGCCCTTCCAGTGACCCCACATGGTCAGTATGGGGAGTCAGAAATGAAGATCATGAAATAGTAACAACATGTTTTAGGCAAGAAGGGACCTGGAGATCACTCTTGCCTTTTCTTCTCAAGGCTGGACCAAGTTCAGTTACACCAGGTTCCTCAGGGCTTGTTCCCCCTTGGATCTGCCACAGTCTCACCTGGCACCTGTTCAATGTTTGGCTTCTCCTGGGCATTTTATGTTCCCCAGCACCTAAGCAGAATTTCCCTGCTTGAAACTTGAGTCTATTGTTTTCATCTTTGCACAGGCTTCACCCTGGGTGCACTGTGGGAGGAGAAGCAGTTGAGATTTTCAAACCAAAAGATGTAAAAACTGAAGAAAGCAGTCCTGTCCTTTCCCTGGTCAGCCTCAGATCCTCTGGCTGATGGTGCCAGGATGTGTAGTGATGCCAGCAAAGTTTCGTTTGCATCCACCAGCAGCAGGAGAACATTTATAAGCAAAACTCTTCTAATTTCCTTCTCCTCAGGTTTGCAGCTCACCAGCAACGTTGAAGGAAATGGCAGGGAGCTGGAAACTGTTCCAGGGTGGGTGATGACAGGCTAACTGGAACCCTGGGAACTTCCTTGTGTTTGTGTAAATGGAGTTCTCTATTACGTGCAGCAGACCTTTCTGTGAAAGCCAAGAGCAGGAATTACCCTCCACCTGGGGGCTGATCTGCACTGGAGTGAGGAAGAGGATGTGTCTGCTTCAGCCTCCCACTCGTGATGTGCTGCCCGTCCAGTGGGGTGTCCCCAGTGTGGGACAGTGTGTGGCTGTGCTGCTGCTCCCAAACTGTCCTGGTGTCAGTGCTGCAGTGGGTCTCAGTTCAGGCAATCTGTGTTTTAAACGAGAGCACAGGGAACTAAAGAGGGTTGTGTTGTGCAGTTCCAAAATCGCTTCTGAGGGTGCTGGCCCTGTCCTGCCGGGCCTGCAGCATTTCATCCCACAGAGCTGATGTGCAGGGGCCACAGACCAACAGAACAGTCCAGTTTTTGGCATTCTTCCAAAGTTTTAACCCAATGATGTTTCTTGAATGGGAATTCCTTGCATACAGCTGGATGAAAATTTCTCCCAGTTTTCCCTGAAGCCACTTGAAGTGCCCTTCTCCAAAGTGGAAAATGACTCCTGTTAGTAGAGGAGTCACCTTCAATTTAGTGTGGTGAGCTGATGCAAGAGAAGAGGTGTAGGAAACAGTGCTGTGTGTTGGAGGTTTTCTGTGCCTTGTAATCACGCAGTAAACGCTCCAAACAGGGTTATTTTATCAGGTAGTTGCTGTTGTTTCTGGCGAGTTCCAGCTGGCAAAATGCACAGCTTTGGCTCTCCCAGTGAAGGGAGCCCTGCTGAGGACTCAGGGACTCCTGCACCGGGAGGCACTGATTAGTCCAGGATTGCGAGAACTCGTAAAATGATTTGGAGTTGCTTGGAGAAGTAAGAAATAAAATAAGAAACTAGAATGAACTGCAGATGTGTGTTGTAGATTTTAAACTGGGAATCATAAAACTGCTTGCCTAAGTTGAACCACATTAAGGGCTTGAGAAACACCAGGTCCATGGGAATCCTGTGCTGTTGGCATTGTGTCCACAAGCCTCTGTTTTTCAGGCTAGACACCACATTTTCAGCTAGAGACTTGTTTGGGTTCCAAGCAGATTTTT
>VXBX01005198.1:240294-393414 GCA_013400415.1 Scytalopus superciliaris | reverse complement strand
CCCTCGGCCCGGGGTCCTTCAGCCCTTCCTTTGATCTCCCGCTGCTCGGCCTTGGCAGTGACGCCTCGCTGGGGTGGGGGCCAAACTCCTGCCTCTCGCAGCATAAACCCCGAGTCTGGTGCGTATTTGTTGAGATGCTTCTTCTCTCAGCCATTGTTTCACCTTTCCTGCTTGTTCCCTTAACAACCACCCTTGCTCCAGCTCCACAGCCACTGCCCCACGCTCCCCCTGGCCGGCCGCACGCCCCAGCCCACGAACAATGCCGCTATCTCCGCTCCGTGCCCGTGGCCTCAATATTATTCTTCACTTGTCTGGGGTAAGAATGAGAAAGAAAAAAGGCACTTGGGATCTGTCCTGCCCTGAATGCCGCCCTTGTCAGCCCGAGTCCTTTCGGAATCCAGTTCCTGTCCAGTTTCTCCTTTGATCTCGGCCCCTGTGCTCTCCGGAGCTCTGGTTTGTGGGAGCGTGTGCTGCTCCAGCATGTGCTGCGTTTCAGGCACAGTGAGAGTGCTCATGTGCTCGGGCTTGTTCACAGATGTGCTCCTGTCCCAGCGAGTGAGAAGCCAAGGATTGTGGCTTAATTACAGCGAGGGATTGAGTGAGATGGGCTTTTGTGCTGAAGAATTGGGTTTTAGGGGTGTTACTTTTTTTGCACAATTAATGTATGGTGCAGTGCGATAAAAACAGTATTTAGATTTCTAATGCAAGGAACCTAAACTGAGGAAATGCCAGAGCTGAGGATGCCTGCACACCACCAACCTACCACAATGTGGGTGTGAGTTATGACAGGCTTTAATTACGTGACCACATACCAACTTTTTTTTTCACCCAAGAGCTGTTGCTTTTCCCAGTGTTGAAGATGGATGTGCTCAGGAGTGGATGGTTAAGAAAGCTCTTGTCTGCTGCAGCTCTGCCTCACTTGTCCCCCCCAGCCGGGGCGGGTGCAGAGGGCACGGAGCAGTGTATTCCAGGAGAAAAGGGCATTCTGCATTCCTACAAAAACCTGACTTCTATTCTGATTTCCTCCATAGAGCTCGCAGACAGAGGCAGCTGTCTGGAAGCTGAGCACACTCAGAGCAATTGTTCAGAGTTTCAATTAAATCGGCCCTGAAAGGAAAAGCGATGGGACTTGTAGAATAGGGAAGAGTAAGGATAGTGTCAGGGGGTGGGATTGGGGAAGGAGAACTTTGATGAGAAGATCCTCTTTTAGTAAATAGTTTATAACCTGTAGAACAATATCAGTGGATAGAGGGGGAGTTTTAAATGACACAAAATCCCTGCTTCATTTAGCTGTCTTACCCTACAATGTGCTGCTCTGCCTACAGTGTTTCATAATTTTTCCCACCAACCTGGTTGGGGTATTTTAGTTAAAGATACTCACTTACAAACACAGAGCAACACATCTGGGTGGACAAGCTGAATGCTTTAAAAACAATAAAAAATAAGCCTCGGTTCCTGAGCCCTCAAGCTGTGTGTGCACCTCATGGCAGTGGAAGTGTCTTGTCTCCCTCTGGATTTCAGTTTCCCATCTGCAAATAGAGCTAACACTGCCTGATTCACTCCCTTTCTCATCCCATGGCTTCCAGTCTAAGTGTGCTGTGTCTTGGTGCATCCCACTCTGTTTTGAAGGTGGTGACAGTGGAGAAGGACGTTTCAATTCTGCAATTCAGGTGCAATTCTGCAGAATTGTAGTTGTTCTTCATCTTATTTCATTCCTTACATAAAACTCCAAGTGAATGTACTGGTTGTATTTTCAAGAAAAATTATCCTGCTTTATTTTCTTTTCTTTTACTCCTAACTGTACTCCCAGCACCTCTCCCATTCCTGTATCTTCAGGGCAGGAGCTCTGAGAGCAGAGCAGGCAGTGCTGCCAGTGGGATGAGCTGTGAGCTGGCTGTTAGCAGAGCTGCAGATTTGTTCAGCCTGGAGGTTCCTCCTCTGCACAGGCTGGGGGGTGGCAGAGATCTGGAGCAGCTCTCTTTATCTAAAGGTCAGTTTAGAAAGGCTGAGACAACTAGGGGTGTTCAGCCTGGAGAAGAAAAGGCTCCAGGGAAACCCTGGAGCCCCTTCCAGTGCCTAAAAGGCCTCCAAGAGAGCTGGAGAGGGACTTTGGACAAGGGCCTGGAGGGACAGGACAAGGAATGGCTTTAAGCTGATGGAAGGTTGATTTAGATTGGATCTTGGGAAGAAATCCTTCCCTGTGAAGGTGGACAGGCCCTGGCACAGGTTGGGCAGAGTAGCTGTGGCTGCCCCATCCCTGGGAGTGTCCAAGGCCAGGTTGGACGGGGCTTGGAGCAACCTGGGCTGGTGGGAGGTGCCCCTGCCCATGGCAGGGGGTGGAATGAGTAGCTTTCAACCCAAACCAGTGTGGGATTCTATGAAACGACGATTAACCAAACCTTTAAAACAGGATGCTTTAGTCTGAGAATGCAGTCCTGTTCTCTGAGCTGGGAAGGTGTTGAGCACTGGTGCAGGTTGTCTCATTCCTGGG
Source organism: Scytalopus superciliaris (assembly GCA_013400415.1). NCBI lineage: Eukaryota > Metazoa > Chordata > Aves > Passeriformes > Rhinocryptidae > Scytalopus > Scytalopus superciliaris. Next base: position 390,923 of record VXBX01005198.1, on the reverse strand, counting down.
TTGGAAGTTCCTCTCCATGCTGCTGTCCCTGCTCTGACACTGCCTCTGGAATCACAGAGAGCACAGCCCTGCAATTACCACGCCACGCATAAAATTGGTATTTATTATGCCATACTTTATGCCATGTTTCTCCATTGTATTAAATATTTTTACAAGACCAAAAGAACCCAAACCCCACAGATGTAAGCATAGAAGAGAATTGTATGTTTCCAGAATTTTTGGCAGTGCTTTCAGTTGGGTTGGTTCTCAGTTTCCATGGTCTCCTTGTGCCACCTGACTGCAGGTGTGCTGGGTCCTCGGCTGTACCTGCTTCACCTGATGTTTAGCACTTCGTAAATGCAACAACTAAGAATGGGAAGTATTTTTTCAGGGGCAATACACTTTTGAAAAGGAAAATCCAGTAGGGTGGTTCGTTTAAGCCTCTTAAAACTGTTGCAAAACCTCTTGTTATCTGTTACCAAAACTGTGATTTCCTCATTTGGATTAATTTTGTAAACTTGTTGGATTTGAGGATGGATAATTGCTTAGCAGCATAAGGATGTGTGTAATTCCCAAATACTTGAGTTTATTACCTCTTCAACAACACTGTTTCTATCCTCCTTTGTCCCACAAAATTCCTGTGCTCCGTAGTGAATCCCACAGCCCCAAAAGGGTGGGAAATTCTTTTTTGGTGGTGAACAGCAGATTGAGTTCAAATTCTCATGTGTCCAGAACACATTCTTGCTGAAGCTTGGGCAGTTTGAAAAAAACTGATGAGCAATTTACTTTTCATTTTTTTCTTACTAAGCCTGATTATTGTTTTAATTATCCATTGTTATTGTTTGTGACCTTCCATTAGAATTGTTCAGTGTGAGTTTAGAAAGATTCCTGCTTTTATGTGTGGAGGGTGTGACTGGGAGGAAATGTTTGTTCAGATGGGTGGAACAATTTATCTTTCTTGTGCTTGCTTTGTGGGACATTCATCTTCAGTGAATGCTGCAGGATCACTTTTTGAATTGTTCATCACCTCCAAAAAGAAAAGGGTGTTTAAGATTTAGCAAATTGAATTGGCTGTTCCCCTAAAATCCCTGGGGGATCCTGTTTACTGGGAGGAAGTGCTTGCAGGACACAGAGGTGCTTTAATACCCAATTTTTAGTATATATGAAAAGAAGCAATCATAGAATCCCAGACTGGTTTGTGTTGAAAGGGGCTTTAAAGTCCATATTGTTCCATCCCCTGCCATGGGCAGGGACACCTCCCACCAGCCCAGGTTGCTCCAAGCCCTGTCCAGCCTGGCCTTGGACACTCCCAGGGATGGGGCAGCCACAGATTCTCTGCCCAACCTGTGCCAGGGCCTGCCCACCCTCCTAGGGAAGAATTTCTTCCCAGTATCCCATCTATCCCTGCCCTCTGGCAGTGGGAAGCCATTCCCTGTGTCCTGTCCCTCCATGCCTTGTCCCCAGTCCCTCCCCAGCTCTCCTGGAGCCCCTTTGGGCACTGCCAGGGGCTCTCGGGTCTCCCTGGAGCCTTCCCTTCCCCAGGTGAGCCCCCCCAGCTCTCCCAGCCTGGCTTCGGAGGTGAGACTGGAAGAAACTGGAGGGAAAGAACTGGGCAAACCTAAACTCCAGGGAAGCTTCCCTCTGGAATCAAAATCCTTTGCATTTGGGTTGTGCAATGTAGCCACAAGGCAAGAACTGAATGTGCTCTAATGAATGACGTATTAAAATTGTCATTCCCTAATTTGTAGTTGGTGCATTTCTGGTTTGTGTCTGGAGGAGTTAAATTCCTGCCTGGTGGAGTCAGGGGGTTGATGTGATGCTGGAAAGCCAGTGCTGCCAATGTGGAGTCCCTGACTTCAGTCACTGGGGGGCCCACTGCCGTGTCCATGACAACAGGCAGTTCAAATGCTTTGTGCTTGTCGAACCCCGTTCCTGGTTTAAAGGGCTGTTCAAAAGCTCCTGTTCAGTGTTTCATTTCTCAGTGTCGTATGGAGGGATGAGTTTTGGATCAGAGTCCTCAGGGTGCGACCCAGTGGGTATTGGAGCACTGCAGTGTCTGAACTGCACCAGGCATGGGAGACAGCGATGGAAAACCCTCTGGGTTCCATACAGATTATGTGAGGTCCACTAGAGATGAGGGAGTGTGAAGTATATGGCTGAGTAGCAATTATTCTGGAGAGCTTTGCAGATGGGCAGCTTAACCCTTGTGCCACAGTCCTGTGTGTCAGTAATTAAATCACTCTCAAAGGGATCCCTTAGTCTAATGCTGGTATTTTGTGGGTACACTTTAAAAAGTGTCTGATAGCTGAGGTTGTGCTTCCAGCTTCTTCAGTAAGGAGAACAATATAGAGCCACATGATTAATTATCTATGCACCTACTTAGTTTCTCAGTATTAAGTACTGTTCGATTTTTAAAAACTAGTTACAAACAGTTTTATGTTCTACTCAGTATTTATGTTGGAGTGGTTTGTTTGGGGCAGGGAAGAAGCAAAATATGCAGAGGGTTGACTTTTTTTAAAATAATGAGTTCAGTGCAATTACTTGATATAGAGATTAGATGTTTATTATTTATGTAAAAGTGACCAGTTTAAAAAAATACATATTTGAACAAAATAACTTAGATAAAGGCAGTAAAACTGTAAACTACAGAAACCAGTGTGTTGTTTCAGACCATGCCCATTTGGGAACAGGTTTATGTTCCAGCTTCTTAAAACCATCACCTCTTGTTTTAATCAGTAGCATGGTCGCTGGAAATAAACTGAACCCTCTGGGGTCAAGCCAAATGAATAATGTCCCACTTTTCATTAGAATCTCATTAGTTTTGCAGTTATGAGGTATCAATCAAAAAACATAAGCGAAACCAGCAGTTCCCAAAACACAGGGCTGTTCAGATTTCTGCTAATGGATGTCTGGCTCTCCATACTTCATGTCAGTCTGTGACTGGAATTCAGCAGGTTTTTAGGCTTGGGTGGCAATGCAGGTAATTTGTGATTCACAGGGATGTGGGTAGGTGGGAATTCTGCTCCCCAGTGCGTTCCTGGGGCTTTGCATCTGCAACCTCTTGGAGCACGTTTGGCTTGGCCTGAGGAAGATGCAGTTTTAAAGAATTTCTGCCACAATTGTGAAAAACAACTTTTTAAAGGCTTAATTGAAACTTTTTGTCTTGAATGTGTTTTGCAACACAGTGATTTTAATTTTAGTGAAATGTGGACATTGTGAAACTACAGAGATCTGAAAGTGGGCATGAAAATAAAGGAAACTTTGAATGTGTTTCCATCACACACAGTTTTTGCAAGATTATGTTAAACCAGATCGTTGCAAACACAGAGGGTGAGTGTTCATGTAGCTGGCTGAGATGCCCATTCCTTTTCCCTCCACAAGGTTCAGTCTTCTCTGCATATTCAGAAAGTCTGGATTACTTGGCCTTCTTTTCCTGTTGTGTTTCTCAAGCCAGTTGGAAGCTGGAAGAACTCACCATCTTCACTGCAGACCCTGGTTTCATGGGACAGATGATCAGTCATTGGACTCTTGTGGCAAAGGTGCATCTGTGAGATGAAGGGCCTGGCAGTCGTATCAAACATGAATTATATCAGTAGCAGCTTCATTTCCCAGCTCCCCAGAGTATCTTTGGTGGTCTTGAGCAGAAAATATTCTACTGTAATAGGAAGTTTGGATTTATTTCTGAGGCTGTGGTGCTGTGTCTGTAGTTGAGTCCTCATGCACATGAGCTTTTCTTTGGCCTGTCCCAACATTGCTGCTCTCAGCATCTGTTTCTTCTTGATCGGCCCATTTTCTGTTGCTGAGGAGCAAATCCCAAAGGAGAAGAGCAGGTTTGGTCTGGGGTCCCTCAGCACAATCTCATTTGTTGTAAGTACAGTAGTAAAAATGAGGCAGCATAAGGAGCAAATCATAGAATAGAGCACAGAATCCCAGACTGATTTGGGTGGGAAGGGACCTTAAAGTTCATCTCATTCCAAGCCATGGGCAGGGACACCTCCCACCAGCCCAGGGTGCTCCAAGCCCTGTCCAACCTGGCCTGGGACACTCCCAGGGATGGGGCAGCCACAGCTTCTCTGCCCAACCCGTGCCAGGGCCTGCCCACCCTCACAGGGAAGAATTTCTTCCCAGTATCCCATCTATCCCTGCCCTCTGGCAGTGGGAAGCCATTCCCCATTATTCCGTAGGCCCTCGTCCCCAGTCCCTCCCCAGCTCTCCTGGAGCCCCTCTAGGCACTGGAAGGGGCTCTCAGGTCTCCCTGGAGCCTTCCCTTCTCCAGGTGAACCCCCCCAGCTCTCCCAGCCTGGCTCCACAGCAGAGGGGCTCCAGCCCTCAGAGCATCTCTGTGGCCCTAAATGACAGAGAAGAAAGTTGGATGATAAAGTCAAATCATTATTATTAATGCCATGGGTTCAGAGGGAGCCTTGTTTTAATGTCATTATTCACCTGTGCAATTCTGTGCTGGCTGAGGGCTGGAATCACTGCAGGCTGTTGTTTACAGTGTGTGGAGCCAGGGCCAGAAACACTGTTTGATCTGCCACTGTGAGTCCGAGTGTTCCTGGAGCAGTGAAGGTGGCCTGGGGGCTCCAGATGAGTCTGGTGTGGCTCTTGCTGTGCTGAGACGTCCCCCTGCCAGACCACTGTCCCTGCTCTGCTCCTCTGAGCTCAGGGTATGGGGACCCCCAAACCAGTTTGGGTCCTGAGAAACCCTCAGTTGGTTAAAACTTGATGCTGATAATGCCAAGGTCACAGATTCATTCCGCTGTATGGACCATTCACTGAAGAGTTGGATTCGGTGATTCTTTTGAGTCCCTTCGAACTCAGAGCATTCTGTGATTCTGTGCTGTGTGTGGGCCAAGTTTTGCAGAGCCCTCCCACCTCTGCAGCCTTTTCCATCGCCTGGCATGGGCAAGACCCCTTCCAAAATTCCAAATCCAGGGATGGGCTGCACTCTCAAACAGGGAAAGCACAAGCCCACACAGAAGACAGTGAGCAGGGCAGGAACTGCTGCCTGTGCTGGGTGGGGAGTGGTGCTGCTGAAAGGCTCTCCCTTGGCTGCTGCTACCCTTGTGTGTCAGCCCTGCCTGCAGTGCCTGTCCCATCCTTCCCCCCCAGGTGCCTGTTTGCTGAGTGCTGTTGGGGACACCAACACCAGGCACAGACAGGGGGCTCTAGCCTGCAGAGCCATTCCACAGTCAGGCCTTCAGGACAAAGTTCCACTCGTTTGCTTTTTGGGGCTGTGTCTGCTTAACCGCGTGGCTTGTATGATAAATATAGCAGAGGATGTACAGAGCAGTTCAGGGAGAGCAAAATGTCTCTAGTTGAACCAAGTCCTATGGAAAATCACTTCCCCTTTTTAGTGCTACAACCAAAAGACAAGGTGCCTGCATTAATGTAATACCCAACATGTGTCACGTGTGAAAGTGGCACCTTCTTTCATACCAGAAATGCATTTGCTGGGCCCAAACACATTTAATAACTGAGATTGGAGGGCACATACAAGTCTGTTCAAAATCTGCTGTAATTTGACACGAACTTTGATTTCCTGCCAACCTGCAGATGTAGGTCAGGAAAAACAGGTACTTGTTTCTACAACTGCCTGATGGCTGTGGTAGAACTCGCAGGAGTGTTCTGTTTGCCTTTTTTTTTTTTTTTCTTTTTGAGAAAGATTTGCATTGATTTATAAATTTTTAAATTTAGAAAGGCAAACCAGTGTTTCACTTTTTCCAAAAGTTGCTTCATTCTTTCCACAATATGTGTTTGGAAGTCTGAATGCTCTTTTACTTGGAGAGCAGAGGGAGAAGGGAAGAGCTGGCCAGTTTGAAATGTTTTACATTTTTGAGAGAAGCACAGGCTGCACTAACAAGCAGTGGGAACCCTTCTCTCCAGAGTGCCCTGGGATGCCACGTGGCCTCATTAACTTGGCTACTCCAGGAACAGATTGAAAGCTGCTATTTTCGTGGATATTGTTTAAAACTTGGCTGCAGTGGTGAGGTGGGGAGGGCAAAAGCAAAAAAGGGAGAGAGAAAGAGCCTTAAGGCTGATATTGCTATTTTTTGGTTACAGATATGGAAAATGTTGTAATTTTGCTAGGATAACATCGTTTTGGTTTTGATGTATTCCATTTGAGATGTTTGCTTTACACTTGCTGAGTTTAACTTGGATTGAGATGAGGAACTTGTTCAGATTTGAGCATGGCTCTGTGAAGTCTCTCTTGGTGGTAGGTTAAAAATAGAGCAGTTTTGCATTATTTTTTCCCCTGCTGTGGTCTAGATGAGGTGCAAAAAGAAACAGCTTTTGCATTGTACGTGCTGTCTCCTGGGTTTCACTCCACCTTGAGCACAGGACACATGACTGTGTGTCTCCTTTGGAGGAGCTTTAAGCCAACTGGCAGCTTGTTCAAGGTAGGGCTGGGGAAGCTGGGACACCTGGACACCTCCTCGAGTTCCTTGGAAGGGTGTGCACATGGATGAAGTGTGTCACACACTGTGCCAGTCTCTGTGGGCCTTTCATTCTCCCTCTTGGCCAGGAGCAGGGCTCTAGGTCGTCACTGAATCACTGCCTGAAGTGGGTGTTGAGTATTCTGTGGAGAAGCAGGGGAAAGGATTTCTCCCCAAAGCTGGGCTGTGATGTGGGGTGTTGCTCAGGAGATCTGAGTTGTCCTTGTGGCAGCTTCATCCTCACTGTTCTCTGCACTGTCGGGTACTGCCTGGAAGGTTTGCCAAGGTTTGAGTAATCTGGGAATTCTGACAACACAACCAAGGATGGATTTGTCTCTGGAGGGCCTTGAGCTTTCCTTTAGAATCTCAGAAAACCCTGAGCTGGAAGGGGCCCACAAGGATCACCAGTCCAAGCCCTGGCCCTGCCCAGGACACCCCCACAATCCCACCTTGTGCCTTAGAGCATTGTCCAAACACTCTCGGAGCTCTGGCAGCCTTGGGACCTTCACACATTTGATGGGCACTGAAAGGTTTTCACATTTGGGTCTTAGCCTTCCTTTCCCATTGCCCCTCTCCTTCTCCTCCTCCTCACCTCCCATACAGAAATACCACATCTCCTTAGTCAACCCACCACCAGCATGTGACTCTCCTGAGATCAGTGGCACCGTGGTCATCACCAGTTCAGGCTGGTGGAGCCACATGTGGCCATTGCCACCAGAGCACACTGGAGGGCAGTGCCAGACAGTCCCTGCCAATGTCCTCAGGGCTCGGGGGACACACCTGGGAGGGCTGTGAGGGCAGCCCACCCACCTGCTCTCTGCTTCTCTCCTGGGTATGACAGCCCTGTGAAACCTGCATGTTGTAAAAGTGATTCATTTTGGTTTCAGGTACTGCATTTTAATTCAAAATGTCAAGTACTGGGTAGTCTGAATTTCCCACAGTAAATCAGCTGAGACTGCTGCTGGTGGTGTGAGTAAGAAAACAGACACTTTGATGAAGGAGAGCTGCCACAGGTAATGGCTTTTGTCTTGGTTGTCTCTGGGGTGGTAGAGCTGTGCAACTCTGCTGACAGGGGCGACAGGAGTGGGCTGTGGGCAAGATACTCCCCACCTCAGGAACACAGCGAGGGACTGTGCTGGCAAACCTTTAGACTGTGCGACCTGCCGAAACACTGTCCTCATTTCACATGAGAAAATAGCTGCCCTCTGCAGTGGCTGTTAATCACCACCAGAGCTGAGCTGTTCCCTCGGGTACCAGGGCTGGAGCTTCTCTGACTTTCCGAGTTTGCAAGGGCTGATGAGCAGCTTTTGCTGCTGGAGCTGCGCAGGTGTGAGAGCGGGCCTGGTGCCAGCTGACCAAAGCTTTGGCTGTTGCAGGCTCTTTCTTCCCTGGGGCCGAAGCCAAAAGAGGGCACTGGAAATGCTTTCAGTTGAGCATCTTTTGCCGTTGTAGATCAATATAGATTTATTTTCGGTTCTATCCAGGAATAACTTCTGTTTTCCCTCCTGATTGTTTGGCCAACCCTTCCACAGCCTGGGGACTCTCCGATGGCACGGTATCAGATGGATTGTTGGTGTGTCTGAGGCGTTATTGTCCTGGGCTTGGCTTCAGATGCCGCGTGCAGCAGCGAGCAGGGAGAATGACAGATGAGCGGGGGCTTCCCGGTGAGCGGGCAGCGCATCCCCCAGCTGTTTGGGAGAGCTGAGGGAGGGAAAAAGGAGAAAGGCAGATTATCCCATTATGTTTACAGGGCATCGGTCACACAAACAATGACTGTCCTCTTTGACAAGAGGATTGTTTAATTAGTTAAGGGTTTGATAAAGAGATGACTGAACATACAGTGCTCTGAAGGCATCTGCCTTTTAGTACAGCAGGCACGTCCTGCCTGTGAGTTCTGGGCTTTTCCTTTCTCCTGAGGAGCGCCGGAGGTCTCCAGAGCTTGTTCCAAGTCTCAGAGCTGGTTACTTTGAGCATATTAAATTGGGTTTCTGTTATCTGAGAAGCAAAATTATAAATTTAGCTGCTTGTTGTAATTTAAAGTTAGTTCTGAGCGTTCAGAAACAGGGAGATGATGTGAGTTATACTTGGAAGGATGTATTTTTTCATGTTTGTATTCTGGTATCATCAGTCCTCTTGTAGATTTTCCCGTGCTCCTTTCTTCTTAATTTTAATCTGTGACAAGCATTGCCAAGTTTAATTCCACGGACTCTGAACTGGACCAGAACAAGAATCTGTGTAAAGAGGTGATTTAATTATCAAAGGCAAGTGGGTGTGAAGCAGTGGAATTCCAAATGCATGTTGCAGTGTCTGTAAGTACAGTGTTACACTGGCTTCACCTTGCTTCTAAATTTGACCACAAAATCCAATTTGAAATACAAGAGTAATGAGTAGAGAATGGATTTGGGGTTTTTTTGCAATGTTGATGTTAGCATTGATTCTAGTCTGTGGAACTTCTCAAAAGCAAGTACACAGAATTAAAATCAATTTTCAGTAGTTCTGAAAGTGTTTCAGCCCAGCCATGAAATAGTTTATGTTTAATGTCCTGCTGCACTTGCCATGGTTTGCTTGGGTTTAAATTGGCATTTGCCTTTGTACCTTAAAACTGACAAGTAATTGTTTACAACACATTTCACGTAGGAAATGGAACTCTTTTTATGGACTCTACCTAAAATTTTCTGTTGCTGTATCATACTCATAAGCCAGCATTAGAAGCCACTTAGTGTCTGCATTATTCTTAAGGTATGAGCCTCCTGTTTATTTTTTCCTGGAGACTTTTCATGCTTTGTAGTGTTTTGTGGCCCCAGCACAAATCCTTCTGCTCTATCAGAGCATGTGTCATCAGCTGTTTAACCACAGCCAGACATGGTGTGTATGAAGCCTTTTAAATTCACAGGGGGATTGTGCCTCAGGATTAACTGTCCAGCGTTGGTGACAAACTGTTGCTGTGGCTTCCAGTTATTGATCTGTCCTTTACAAGCTTCCTCTTTGTGTGCTGAGTGGGACAGAGTGGGGAGGCTGTGCCGTGTGTCAGCGTCCTTCCTGCCGGGGGGGGACAACAATGCCCTCAGTGACAGGGGACAGTGATGAAGCTGCAGGCACTGCTGGAAGCAGAGGTTGGAATTTCTCCCCCTCAGACACCAGGATTTATTCTCTCAGTGCTTCTGTCTTCAAAGGGCTGCAAGTGTGTCCCAGATCTCAAGCAAATGAGCTGTTACTGCCTTTCTTCAGGTTAACTATAATGTGTAAACCTGGCTGCAGCTCGGAGCTTCAAAGATGTTATGGGGGCACAGGCACCTCTTTTGGGACCTCCTTCTGCTCATTCTTTATTCTTCAGCGTGGGGCCTGATGCCGCAGGGGAGCTGAGCAGGGACTTTACAGCTGACCCCTGCTGCTTGCAAATCTCACAGAAGCTTGTGGAGTCCTGTGGTGGTGCCTCACAGGTTGCCCAGAAAGGTTGTGGACTCCCATCCCCAGAAGTGTCCAAGGCCAGGCTGGATGGGGCTTGGAGCAACCTGGGCTAGTTGAAGGTGTCCCTGCCCACGGCAGGGGCTGGACCTGGATGAGCTTTGTGGTCCCTCCCAACCCAAACCATTCAATGATTGTAAATTCCCAACATAGCTTCCTAGAGCGATGTACAGTTATTCTCTAAGATGTTTTTCCTGCCAATAAATACAAGTGGCCTTCAATTCCTGTCAGTGAGCAGCTTTCTTCCTGCTGCACCCCTGTGCTGTCTCTGCTTCAGGTTCACTGCTGCCCCAGGCTGCTCTTCCCCTTTTCCACAATCTTAAGCAAAAAGAGGTGGCAAAAGCACCTGAAAGAAATTCAGGTTGAATATCTCATCAGCACAGGATGCCACTTCATGCTTTCATACCAGCGAAGATTGAGTTCTCCAAAGACAAACTTGTTTCTTTCCTTTTTTCTGGGGTCTCTCCTCACTGATACACCGTGCAGGGAGAGCTGTGCTGTGCTTCCTGCTCTGCTTTGTGCTGCATCTCTTGCATGAAAACTAGACAGGAGAGACATTGCTCTCCTGCTCACATTAAGAATCAAGGGGATGAAGATGTCAGTGGAGGTTTAGATTGGATCTCAGGAAGGCCCTTCCCCCAGAGGGTGGTGGGCACTGCCCAGGCTCCCCAGGGCAGTGGGCACAGCCCCGAGGCTGCCAGAGCTCCAGGAGGGTTTGGATGATGCTCTGGGGCACAGGGTGGGATTTTTGGGGTGTCTGTGCAGGGCCAGGAGTTGGACTGGATGGTCCTTGTGGATCTCTTCCAACTCAGGTTATTGTATAATTCTATGATTGTAAGTATTGCTGTGCATTTCTAGCTCCTGTGGCACTGTGGCAGCGGCTCTCGGAGCTGGAAGGAGGTTTCAGTGCCAGAGGTATTGGTCTCCTTGGGTGTTGCTGCTGCAGCCCCCTGGCTTTGATGGCAGCAGAGGGGTTCTCTATATCTACCCTCATTTGTTTTCTGTAAATCCTGACCTGTCAGTTCCAGAACTTACTGTCTGCAGGGGGACTGAGACATGTTCTCTGAGAAAGGGAGTGAGGGGACTTTTTCTCTGAGCTGTTGCACACTCACTGCTGAGCACCTTTCCTAAGATAGCAAGCAGGAAAAGTAAATGAGCACAAGGAGTTCAGTGATATCCCTGCCTGGCTTCCCAGTGTGGAGGGCTGGTAAGACACAGATGTGGAGGAAGGGATGATACTGAAGCCCAGGGAGAAACTTTCAACACAGGTTTAAAAGCTTCCAAGAAAGTTTGTGGCCATAGAAGGTGATGTGGTGCAAGCAGTGGGGAGCCAGGCAGGTGCAGTGGGGCACCTTCTGCCAGAGCACCCCGCTCTGCTGTCATCCTGCATCCTCCTGATGGTCCTGCACAGCATGCAACCTCCTGGGGGTTTGGGAAGGAACCTGAGTTCCCTTTGGCTTGCTTTTCAGACCCTGCAGTTTCTGGTAGGCATCTGCAGACTTAGAGTGGGGAGTGTTGCAGGGGAGCACCACAGGGTGAGATCTCTTCCAGTGGTTCCTTTGATCAAGTGAGGACTTGTGTGTTTGTTGTGCTTTGTAGCAGAGGTGCTTATGGCTTCGTGGCAAAGCAGTGCAGACACACTATCTTGATGGCGCTGACTTGCTGCCCTGTGAACAAGTCAATTGGATTGTAACATCCCAGAGCAGACATGGCATTTCATGTTCCATTGCAAAGGGGAGGAATCCCAATCTTTCCAGTGGTTGCCCACAGCTTTGCTGTTTCACTTTGAATTTGTTGCCAGTTGCTCAAATGCCAAATCATTTGGCAGCTGAAAATCAAATACTCCTGCCCATGCCTAAAGGAGAATATGTTGGTTCTAACATTTGTATTATTTTATGGGTTGATTCATCATTACTTAAAGGTCTTTCAAAAGGTGGTTACAACTATGCATAAACTGTAGTACTTTCTGAAAAATTAGACCATGATTATTGCAACTCTAATTACAGCTAATAAATCATACTGAGAAAAACACATGCCTTTCAGGTTAATAGTATTGTTTATGGCTGCAGAACAGTCCAAAAGCTGGGTAATGCTGCATTTTTCTCAACTTCTTCTGAAGACAGTGGTGGAGATGTGTAGCTATTGAGATCTCTTGATCTGAGCAGATGGTTTCACCCTGAGTGTGCATGTCGCTGCTCAAAACACTCCTGAAAATTAGTCTGAGCCTTTGAACTGGAGTGCTCTGTTCCCCAGAGAGTCTGACCGTCTGTGGGGGGTGAGGCAGGAGGAGGCTGGAAGGTAAACCCTTTCCTTGTGTATCACAATGAGAACCAAAGGGCAAGGAGGACACTGTTGAAAACCCATCTTCCAGACATGGAAAAACCTAGCTCCCTACCCAGGAGTTTCAGGAGTGGCTCCTCTGCTGGCCTTCCAGGAGTGCTGTGAGGAGAACAAAACCCCAACTTCAAAACTTGTTATTTTGTACAGGATCATCTCCTACTAACTTGATTACAAACCAATGTCCCTTGAAAAAGCCATTTATGCTACCAGAGATGACCTTGTTAATCCCACTGACGGCTTCATCACTGCATTCAGAGCCTGCTTTCCTCCTGCTTTACCTGCTGAATAAGCTTGGGGAAGGTCTCTAGACCTAAGCTTAGAAGGTCTCTAAGCTTATTCAAGAGATAAAGGATGAGGAACAACTCTCCATGAAGGGGTTTTGAAAGCAATTTATTGTCAGGCATGGTGGAGATAACAGTGATACAGCCTGGGAAGAGCTGGAAATTGAGTGCACAATGCCTGGTGGGTAATGTGACTCGGCTTGGTTCTGACTTTGTGGGATTTGACACTATCCCTGTGCTCCCACAGAACGTTGTTCCTCTTGCTGTGGGTGTGAGGAAGTGTACAAGGAGAACATGGTGGAGTTACTGGCCTCATGCTTCACAAAAACTTCATTGAATTTGACAAGCAGCTTTAATTGATCTTGGAGTCATCTGGTGATGGCAGTGACAGTGAAACTTGTACAGGAAGAAGCAGAGAGAACATGGACGTTGGAGGATTGATCAGGGGGTGTCAGTCCCTCAGGTGCCAGTGGGTGGGATTGCTCGGGACAGAGGACTTCCCAGAGAGTGGGAAACAAGGCCACCAGTGTATTGTAAGGTTTGACCTCATAAGGAGATCTACTGGTCAAGGTCTGAGGCCAGCAATCAGTAATCTCTTAATTTATATTCCAAGCAACAATCAGGATTTTCAGCCACAGCAGACCCAGTGTCTTCTCCACCTTTTCAGCCATCACCAGATGTTGCAGCTGATCTGTGCTGCAGTTCCTGCCTCTCCACCCTCCATGTCCTCCCATGTTCCCCTCCTTGCTGCCTTCAACAATGAGGATACTCCCAGCAGGAGGTGGGAGAAACTCATGGACAACGATGTGGGCAAAAGACAACCAGAAATAAGAGGCAAATCTTACTAAAATGAGTAGCTGCTTGTTGTTGACACAACATATCAGATCTCAGGTGAGGAAAAAACAGCAAAGAAAATCTAGGTCAAGCCTGATAAGACCCTGGAAATGAAAATGCCCATAGCTTGTGGGACTTCTGAACTGTGGCAAGGTTTCCAAGCATAGTAGCAGTGTCTCTGGGGGACAGCCAGGGAGCTGCCCCAGGCCTGAGAGTGGCCCGGGAGCTGTGCAGGCTGGAGCTGCTGGCTCCGCTCCGGCTGGGGCAGCCCCCGGGGCAGCGCCGCGCCAGGGCGGAAGGTGAGGAGCTGCACACAGCTGGGATCTGAGGGATTTGCCAGTAACAGGGAAAACAGAGGAAATGCTGATTTGAGAGGAAATCCTTGGATTATTCTGCTTTGATTCACATTTAGACGTGGTCTGGAGTGAAAGTAATCAAGGAGAAGTCCACACAGTGGAGCTTCAGCTCCTGTGGGTGAATGGGAAGGGGCACTGGGGAGAGAAGCAGATCAAGGTGGAGAACATTTATCAGATTTCTAAAATTACTCATCCATCCTGTAAAAGCTTTTTGGTTAGTTTTAGTTATAGCTAGAGGTACTGAAGCAAAGCCATCAGGAGAAGAAAAGTTTCAACACTTTTTATTTAAAAAGAAAAAAGAAAAAAAAGGTGGTTTTGCCAAAGACAAACCTTCTTCCTTCCCTCCTCCTGTAAGTGCCATGATTCATAAATTTCTCTCTGTTTTCTCTAGGAGTTTGCTGGAACATCTGTCAGGAGAGGATTGCATTTACTGCACTTTTACCAGCAAAACTGTGGTTCCCAAACTGTGCAGTGGAGATGTGGCCACAGAGTCTCTGGGTGATCCTTTGGGGCAACCTCCAAAGTGAGGGGTTCAGCAGAGACAGGAGTTCAGCCCATGTTCCTGCAGGCACTGCTGAGCTGTGTCAGTGCTCTGACCCTGCCAAGGCAGCTGCTTTTGGACATCACAGTCCCCTGCTGTGTGTTAGTGCTGCACAAGGAATGTGGCCTCGTAGCTCAGTTTCTCCAGCAGTTTTGTACAAATACTTTGACCCACTGTTCTCATTAAGATGCCAGAAGTGTGAGCTGAGGTATCAAACATGCAGGCACCCAGCCAGCTGTGCTGTCCTGGCAGAGCCAGGTGGGACAAACATCTGGCAAGAGCAGGGTCTTCAGCTGCCAAAGCCTGTCCAGCCAAGCCTTCCAGAAGTGTCAGACTCAGGAGGATGCTTCATGCTTTAAAAAAATCAGAAACTGAACATACTTATGAGGTATAATAAAGCTTCCTCAGCAATCTGGGAGGAAACATTCAAACCCTCCATCACAGAGCACTGAACAGATGTTAGTAATGCTGGGTTAACACCACTGCCTAAACTTGAAATCCCAGGGCTGGGAAACACTCAAAGCGTCTGAAGAACTCACACTGAAATAGCCCTGGCTCTGTTTTGGGAAGTGATGGAGCCCCATATTGAGTCCCCAGTGGTGTTTTTCTCACAGTGTTAACAAAGCTATTCTAGGACTGGAAAAAAGAAAGCCAAGTAAGCTCTTTTAGTGTCAGAGAGCTTAGGAGACTGACTTGTCAGCATTTAAAGTAACTATGCGGGATCTCCTCGTTAGAAGGATTTACAGGTTACTATTACAATCATCTTGATTATTCAGTCCACATATATTTTAAAGTTTTTAATATTATTTTTTATATTGTAATGGTTTTCAGCAGTGGCCAAAAACTGGAATGAAATTTGTGACATGTGTTCACCTGACCTGTTTTTCTGTTTGCTGAGAATTTTTCTTTACACTTTGATTCTGGTTGAGATCCTGAATTGCCTATTTCCAAAGTTGTTCCTTAGGGGTTTTTTAAGGTGCTGTTTTGGAGACAGAATAATCCTTTAGGATTCTTTCTCCTGAAATGGAGACCCTTTGGTAGGTTAAGTACAGCCTGCATGGGTTTGAAATAGCCCTTCCAAAGAGCCAGTGTCGGGGTCTGTCCAGGCTGTGAGCTGTCTGAGACTTACCCAGCATGTGCTGTCACGTCCTCCCGGCCTCCCCTTTACACCAGTGAAGAAAAAGCAAGAATCAGAAAAATGCAGACTATAACAAGGCTGAAAATCAATCTCTGAAGTTAATACATCCCAGACTATCAGGTTTCTGTTTCACCATTGCCTTTACACAGAATATTCTGCTCTTGGTGTTCACTGTTCCTCAGGAGTCGCCGTGTGCAGCCCAACAGGGTCAGGACGTGGTTTGGTTCAGCAGGTTGGGTGTCACTGGTCATGGTCAGACAGTGGGTTGGACCTGTGGGACATGTGACAGGGGTGGCAGGGGTGGCACAGAGCCCCCTGCCAGGCACAGCCCCAGCTTCCACGCCCTGTGCGTCTGCTCCTGCTCTGCCACTGATCCTCCTGCCCTGCTCGGGGACAGGGATGGTCACAGGGTCACAGCTGGTGAGGGAATCCTGCACCAAAAGCCTGGCATTGTGAGGGTTCACAGTTCCCTTCCAGGGATGATTCCGTCAGGTATCCCCAGCTGAGACCTGAGCCAGAACACTGTGCTTTGGATTATTGCCCTTTCCATTCTCCACATCAGTGTTGGTGTACAAAGCACCTCCTCTTTAGAAAGGAGAAGACAGAAGCTGCATGCCAAGTGCTGAGGGGCATTGGTGGGAGAAGGGGTGATAAATCCCAGTGACCCCAGAGACAGAAGAGTAGGACACCTCCCTGAGTGGGGTGTGCGTGGTTCCCGGGGCAAACCAAGGGCAGAAGGGCCAGCTGTGGTTGGTATAATTTTACAGACATATCTGGCCAAACAAATAAGAGAAAATTGAAGTTATGGAATGTTCATGTGGCAAAGGACACGTGGATGGTGTTCACTGCCTGCCTGTGTGCAATGCCCTGGTGGAGCCGGGCTGGTGGCTCTGTCAGCAGAGGGTGCCAGAGACCAGCGGCTCCTGCCGGTGCCCGAGCCTGGCAGGGCGCTCAGGTGAGAGCCAGCCCCTGTGTGTGCAGCCCCAGAGCCTGCAGGGAGCTCAGGTGAGAGCCAGCCCCTGTGTGTGCAGCCCCAGAGCCTGCAGGGAGCTCAGGTGAGAGCCGGCCCCTGTGTGTGCAGCCCCAGAGCCTGCCCGGGGCTGGGCACCTCCAGAACCACCTCTGGCAGCAGCACAGAGCCCAGCAGTGCAGCCCCAGGGGCACACAGAGGCTTCAGCTGCAAAGGTGGTTTCCAGGGTGAGTTTTCCAAGAGGCTGGAGGTGATGGCTGTTGTAAGGAGAGTGAAATGAGCAGGGGGAGCTGGGTCTGTGGAACTCTGCAGGCACGCAGAGAGACATGTTCTTTGATGTCCAGGGCCTTCTCCAGTGGGTCAGGTTTTGTTTAAGCCCTTGGTGTCACAACAATTTGCTTATTGATGCTAGGAACTCGGGCAGGGACTTTCATTGAAAATACATTCTTGTCAGACTGGTGGTTTTTAACCATGCTGAGGGGATGGCCTTGAAAATTCAACAGGCTTTCAGAGACATCTATTGATGTTTGGGCAGCTGCTTTCTGGTTTTAATGTCTGAGCTAATGAGGCAGAGGGTGTTTGCTGGAACAGTGTGGCTGTGCTGGCTTCTCTGTATGTGTTCTGGTTTGAGCCTTCACCCGTTCCAATGAATCTTATTATGGTAGTAATGGTGTGAAATGATTAAATTACAGCCATAAATGATCAGAGGTCAGTAATCACTTATTAAAAATTACATTAAAGTGAAGCGGAGAAAGAGGGATTTCCTCAGAATGAATTCCAATAAAATGAATGGATAGAGGAGGCAGCTTCAGCTGCACAGCCATGTCCTGGCCCCTTGGCTTCTGCTGTGCCAATGGTCCTGGTGGTGCTGAGCAGCCCATGGAGAGCTGTGAGATCCCGTGGAGCCCTGCTGGCTTTGGTTTGCGGGAGGGGAGGGGAGGTACCCTGGGGCTCTTTGTACAGGCCCAGTGTTGTGGCAGGCACTGCCTGAATGTTGCCTGGGTTTAACTTTCTTTTTTATTTTTTGCTGGTGTCGGTGTTTTTTTTATCTGTATCCTTATCACAGCAAAGTGAAGTTTCTATTTCTGAGTAGTGAAAGATTTATGTGATAAAGGGAAGTCTGTAAAAATAGGTGGAACTGCTGTTTGCATTTCACCCTGAGGTGCAAAGAGGCCACAGGCCTCTTCATCACTTCTTCTCACTCTGAAATAACATATGCTACAGAGCTGGCTTGTGGAAGGGCTCAGGATGCAGGTCATTTGGGGCATACTGAAGTCTGCAGTGCCATAATTTGAGCAGAGATTTTGGGTGGTGTAGCTTAGCTGGGGCATTACGGAGAATCAAGTGCTGGCTTTGTGACTGATGGGAGCTGAATTGAAGTTAACATGGGTGTAAGTACAGGATCTGTAAAAGTTAATGAAAATACACTGATATTCTTCAGAGGATGCTTTTGCAGGCACTCCTGGGCTACAGTTCCTGGACCCACCTCCTAACTCAGAATTTTTTTTCTTCAGAAGGGTCTGTAATGCTGGAGATCTCCAAGCAATCTGCAGCTTCCTCTGAAGGGGCAGCTCCGATCTCTGCTCCCTGTGAACAGTGACAGGACCTAGGGAACAGCCTGGAGTTGTGTCAGGGCAGGGTTGGGTTGGACCCCAGGGAAAGGCTCTTCCCCCAGAGGGTGGTGGGCACTGCCCAGGCTCCCCAGGGCAGTGGGCACAGCCCCAAGGCTGCCAGAGCTCCAGGAGGGTTTGGATGATGCTCTGGGGCACAGGGTGGGATTGTTGGGGTGTCTGTGCAGGGCCAGGGGTTGGACTGGATGGTCCTTGTGGGTTCCTTCCAAGCCAGGATACTCTGTGATTCTATATTTTTGCTGCGTGTGCCTCTATGTTCTGTAACAATAGAGCAATAAAAGGCAGATTGCAAATGTGAGATGGGCTTAAAAATCCCGGTATGGAGAGACCTACAAATAAGCCTTTCTTGGTAGTGTTTGTTTTCTTGTTTCTAAAGACTTAAGTTACTCTCACTTCACATTTTCAAATCTTTTTCCATACCCAGGAGGAATAGAAACCTACTTGTTTTGTATGGGGACATTTTCTGTGGAGAGATAAGATTTTTTACACAGGTTTTCACACTTTGAGGAAAACACCCGCTCTGGCAGGGCTTGAGATACCAGCACAGGAGCTGATCCCACAGAGGTTTAACAAATGTCAGGAGGGAGACTTGCTGCTTTTCTCTGCAGAGCTCCAGAGCTGAGGATCAGGAGCCCATTGTTCACTCCAGCCCAGCAATGGCCCTGCTTGAACTGAAATTGCTCAGAAGGAAACCAGAGGCTCCAGTTCCCTGTCTGGCGGTGGCTGCGGCCTCAGCTGTCACTGAGGAAGCAGGACATGAGCTCTGCTCACACTGTCCTAGTCGACAGGGAGGTCACTTGGCCCTTGGGGCAGGTGTGACCTGCAGGCAGGACAGGTGTCAGACACTGTCCATCCATCCCTCCCTCCATCCATCCTTTCTGCCTCAGCCCTGCATCAGTCAGGATGAGAGTGCACCATTAGCTCAGTTGGCTTAAATATGAAGCAAAATGCTCCTGCATGGCACTAGTCCTCAAACCAAGAGCTGGACAGTGCCCACACCTGCCTTGGAGGAAAGTCAGCAGTCCCTGGAGAAGCAGTTTGGCAGCTGTTTGCAGGAGCCTTTTCCTTTAGCTATGCGGTGCTGGGTTTCCACATGGCAATGTTTGAACCAAGCTGAAGACACCTGTACCAGCAATTGCCTTCTCAGGGGCCATCACTCCCCACAGCATCCTGCAGGGCTGAAGGTGTGCAGTTGTGTTCTCCATCTGGACACACTTGATTTAGACCTGAATGGGGCTGACCTAATGGAAAAAACTACAAACTTAATCCTGACCCCAAAAATAGGCAAGGAATGGGAAAATAGTTTTTTGAGTGGAGAACAGTGGAATTTCATTTCATGTTAATCCCTGAATTATTCTCATATGATGTCAAAAAGGGTTTTCAGATAATGTCAAGGTTGAAAGAAGCCTTGAGGAGAAATTGTAACTGTTTTTGTTTACTATTCAAAAGAATGGAAGTGGTGCCTCAAAGTGTCTTCTGGTGAGGAACTTTCACTGTAGTAAGTTACTGATGCCAGTGATGTAGAAAAACTGCAGAGCGGTGCAGAGCAAAGCTGAGGCAGAAACTCTGCAGCAAACAGGGGTCCCTGGGGAGTGAGAAATGGGGAACAGACTGGGGATAGGATCATCTTGTTCTACCCCCTGCCACAGACAGGGACACCTTCCATCAGCCCAGGCTGCTCCAAGACCTGTCCAGCCTGGCCTGGGACACTCCCAGGGATGGGGCAGCCACAGCTTCTCTGCCCAACCTGTGCCAGGGCCTGCCCACCCTCACAGCCAGCAATTCCTTCCCAATATCCCCCCATCCCTGCCTTCTGGCAGTGGGAAGCCATTCCCTGTGTCCTGTCCCTCCATGCCTTGTCCCCAGTCCCTCCCCAGCTCTCCTGGAGCCCCTTTAGGCCCTGCCAGGGGCTCTCAGGTCTCCCTGGAGCCTTCCCTTCTCCGGGTGAACAACCCAAGCTTTCCCAGCCTGGCTCCAGAGCAGAGAGGCTCCAGCCTTGGGAGCATCTCTGTGGCTTCTCTGGATCTGCTCCAACAGCTCTACGTCCTTGTTGTACTGGGGAACTTGGAGCTGGAGGCATCTCTGCAGGTGGGGTCTCACCTGAGCAGGGCAGAGGGGCAGAATCCCCTCCCAGCTGAATCACAGTTCCTCTGAAAATCTCAGGCATTACCCCTGGATAACAAGGTTCTGCTGTCCTCAGTTGTGTGCATCCCAAATGTAAGGAGCCTTCAGGTGGACTACAGAGTGGCAGGACAGGTGAGGTTGGGGATCTCCCACTACAACTCTATGCTCAGAGCATGGTCAGTCAGTGCAGGCTGCTCAGATCTGTGTCCAGTCAGGATGGAGACTCTAAACCCTCTCTGGCATCCTGTTCCAGGGTTTGATCACTCATACAGTAAATAAAAAAATAATATTTTTTCTTTTTCAAGTGTTTAAACATGATTTCCCATATTTTAGTTCATGCCCATTGCCTCTTGTCCTAGCACTGCGTATTCACTGAGAAGAGCCTGGCTCCATTAGATATCAAGATAAATGCAAAAGCTTTAGGCAATTCAAATGACACAGAGAGAATGAGCACATTCAGATTCAAAAGAACAAACATCAGAGCTGTGGTGTTTGATTTTGTGTGATGGCAGTGCTGTGCCTGCCACTGTCTGGGGTGTTCTTCAGTGTGCTGTGGGATAGCAAAGCCCAAATGTTTAGCTTGGGGTAAAGTAATGGCAGAGGGTGGGATTGAGCTGGTGGCAATGCATGCCTTCATCTGAGGTGGCTACCAAGATTCCCTGGACTCCACCAAAGAATAACGTGTGACCCACAGATGTCACCTTCATGTCACTCCTGATGGGATGCCCCTGTATCTCCCCTGGGTGGGCCAGGAGCCGAGGTGGTCAGAGGAGATGCAGGTGCTGCCTGTGGTGGGTGGATCACACACAGAGTGCACGTGGAGGGGCTTTGTGTCACCAGAGCAGCACCTGTGCTCCCTGCACGTGCTCTGAAGGTGCTTCTGGACTGACTGGGGATCAGCAAGGATTGCTCGTTGAGTCTGAAATGCAAACACAGGGGCTGGTTGTGGGAACAGAAGCTCACAGGTGTTCACATGGGTGCATGGTGGGATGGCTGCCCACAGAGCAGCTCTGCCTGCCCGTGGGGCTGGTGTGCCCAGCAGAGCCCTGTGGCCCTGTGTGTGTCCATGGATGGGTGCTGGCCCTTGGCTGTCCTGTGGCCCCCAGAGGCAGAGCACATCCCCCTTGGCTCTGCTCTGGAGGAGCTGCCTCATCACTGGGCTTGTTAAAGCTGCTCTAGATACAAGTGTGACCCCAGGACACTGGGAGTGAGGGGTTTGGTTCCCTGCCCCTCAGGTCCTGCTGGAATTTCCATACAATGACTTTTAAAGGGAGTGCACAGAAATTTTGTCTGAGCTCTGGGCATCCGCCCAAGCACGTGTTTGTTGGCTACTGTGCTGGGCTCTCACGGGGCACAACCTGGGAAGCCACTGCCTGTGAGTGGGGAAATTCTCCTTTGCCCAACTGCTGAGCAGAGCCAAATTCTTCAGAGTCCTGGACCATGAATTTGCCATTTCTGGGGCTTTGTGTCTTTGGACAGATCATGGACGAATTACAGCCCTTTTTGTTTTCTAGGAGACCAATGGGGTGTGTTTAGGCTAAAACATACTTGTTCCACTTTTGGTATCTTCCTCCACATACACCCTGCTTGTTTTATTTTTGGACTGAAGACCTTAAATAAGGCAAAGGCCCTTTGCTCATACAACGTGTTGAGGTTAACTGTGAGCCGCTGGATCACATGCAAGCCACTTGCACTTAGGGACTTGGCATGAGATGCTGCTAAGGGTGACTTTCAGAGTGCCGGGTAAGAATCTAAATCTTTTGAGTGCCCCTGAGTGAGGTACCTCGTGCTGAATGTGGAGGAGATGCTTTCAGAGTCACATGTCATCTGTTGAGAGCAGGAGGCCACCCGGATGCTTGTTCTGTGTCCTGCCTCACTGACAGTGCTGCAAACAACAAAACTGTGTACCCCCAGCCTGGTGTGCAGGGACTTAAATCACTTGTTGTTATTGCCTGTCTGTATTTTTCTAAGCATTTGTGTTCCACCAGCACACTCAGAGTGAGTATTCTCGAGGGGGAATTTCCTTCCTGATAAACAATCCTGCAGTGTGATTCAGCAGGAAGGATGTGGTGGTTAAGGCACTGGACTGGGATTTGGGAGACATGGGTTCTGTTCCCAACTCTACCACAGTCAAGATGTGATGAGTGGAAGGGCAAGCAAACAAAGAGGAGGAGCTGTTTTGCTGTGACAAAAACATACTTTCACGTGGCTTGTTTGTCTGGTTTGGGGTTAGATAGGTCTGGGGTTTTCATAGGGTCATAGAATGTGCTGAGTTGGAAGGGACCCATCAGAATCATCAAGTTCAACTCCTCTCCCTGTGCAGTAGTTTTGTTTGGCTACTCAAATAAACAGCATTAGGACTCCTCTTTGTGCAGTTCAAATCTGAAAACTTGTCTTGACCTATTCCAGGAATCCAGATGTGCCCTTAACTACATGTTGTTTTAATGTGCTGAGCTCTCAGATGCCACTTTTCAGTGTTTCTTGGTTGACCTAATTCAGTTCACCATTAAATTCTCTGATCTTCAGGCAATGTGTACTATGGCTCCTACACCAGCTTGTACTTGCATGTAGATTGTCCACTGTCTTGCTAGATTCAAGGACAGCAGAGCACACACGAGATACTCCCTTTGTCATACAGGGTGAAGTTCCTACAATTTGACAGTAACTCATTTTTCTTTTCAGAAGCAAGAGTTTGGGCTGCCTTCTCTGAGTTTAGCCCTCCAGCCTCAGCATCCTGATCTGGTGCTGCCTTCGGGAGGATGAATCAGGACAATGACTCAAGTGATCAGCCCACGGGTGAGTTTTCTGCTTCTCTAAGTGTTTGCCTGTTTTCTCCTGTTCATTCAGCATGATTTGCTTTCCATTTATTTTCTTAGTGCTATTGGAGGACAATGCTGAGTCACAAATAAAGCAAAACCTGTGAATCACTGCTAAATTGCATGCCCTGAAGGTTATTGGATCTTTGAGGTTTCCTGTCCATATCTGGATATCAGCATTCCTTGAATTCTAGTCCAGGTTGAAAAGTTTTTTAGCAATTGTTTTTTTAAAACTTCTCCCCAGTTCAGAAGCACACAGGGGTTTATTACTGTGTTACACAACTCATTCAGTTTTTAGCTATAGTTTAGTTTTCCCATTAGTTGCTTTGGTAATTGGTTTCCCTGTACAGAAAGGGAACACACCATTTTTCAGGTATATACCATGAAGTGTCAGTGTCAGATCCTTGCTGGAGAGATTGAATGGACAGGAATTCGTTACTTCTGGCTCAGACCTGCCATAAATTGCCTCTCCTCTTCCATCCTGCTCTTTGGTTGTGGGGATTCAGCCTCATTGAGTGCTTTTGGCAGTTTCTGCCCCGGGGCAGGGCCTGTGAGAAGTGGATGCCAGGGCAGTGCCTGTGGCCTCCCAGGCTCTGCTCAGCCTGGGCTTTTTTGGAAGTGTCAAGGGGCATTCTTAGCTCTGACATGAGGGCTATTTTTTGACAGTTCCCATTGTTCTCCACTCTTTGTTCATGGGTGAGGTCTTTTTGTCTGAGGCCTTTGTCAGAAATAGAGGCTGTTAGGAGAGCTGTCTGCTCACAGGTTTGGGGAGTGTTCTTTTGTTGTCAAGAGTCCTGAGAATTTCTCCCTCCCTTTTCAGACTCAATTGGGCAAACTGGCCCAGAGAGTATGTGCCTGGGGGGATTGCTGAGATACCCCCTTGCTGGGACAGCAAGGAGAGTGGTCCTCAGAGCCACCACCCGTGTGCCCTGCTTTTGCTGCCGCAGGCCATGTGGCTGTAGGCAGACCAACCAGTTCATGAGTTTGGGGTTCTGAACACCTGCCTACACTAAAGTCCTTGCTGTTGTCCATGGGTTTGAATCTGGGAGCTCAAGAATGGAAAATTTTAGAAAAATTCCTGTGGTAGCATGAACTACCTATTATGTAGTGGCACATACTTTTATTACTGTGAACAGGTGATGATTACACATCAGGATGTCATGGAGATTCATGAATCATCCACAAAAGGACAGTGGGGCTGGGTTTTTGGAAAAAGACTTCCGAGGCAAGTCTGTGTAAAACATCCTGGGTGCTCATGAGAAAGGTGTGGTCAGAATATTCATAGATTGCTCCTTGTGGCCTTGCTTTTTGTAGGGGTAATAAACACTGTGGTTTGATTTAGATACACTCTCCAACAGGCACAGGATCAGGCTGGCCAGAGGGACGTGTTTCCAGTGTGTCACTCTTGTGCATTTTACACCTTCTGCTGAAGTGCTTAGTCCTGATTCCTGTTGGAGCCAAGTCCTGGATTAAACAGGTGTGATCCACTGGTGATTTATCTCTTGGCTAAAGACAGGGATCTTCCACTTTGGACCTGCATTTGTTCAGCTTCCAGCACCACCTATTGAGTTTTACACTGTCAGTTCATTTCATTCTGAGCTGCCACTGGAGCTATACTTAGAGAGGAAGGATATTATAATCTTGTGAAAGATTAAAATATTGTTACTGTAATCCAGCTGGAAGGGGAGCACGTTTCTCAGGGTAGGAGACAGCCAAGGTTTTTCCCATTCTGTCCTCCCCTTGTATACAGGAAGGAAGTGCTGGCAAAGGCCCCCTGAGCTTCCTGTCGACTTGGGAGCACATTTCCAGACACAGCCTTCTCCTCCATCCATCACCCAGCCCGGCCAAACAATCGCGGCAGCGCGAGGGGAAAACACCCGGCTGGGATAAACACGGGGGGGCAGCGGGACCTGGGCATGGGCTGGCTTTGCCACGGGCTGGCTCTGCCACAGGCTGGGTCTGCCATGGGCTGGCACTGCCAGGGGCTGGCTCTGCCATGGGCACTGGCACGGGCTTGCTCTGCCCTGGGCGGGCTCTGCCATGGGCTGGCTCTGTCATGGGCACTGCCATGGGCCAGCTCTGCCATGGGCCGGCTCTGCCATGGGCCAGCTTTGCCAGCTGGGCACCCGCGCTTTGCTGCCCAGCCCTGGAGAACTGAGCAGCTCAGTAACCAATACTCCCCTTTAGAAGAAGCAGCTTAACAAAGGAAAAAGAGGGGCAAAGGAGGAAAAGGGCTGATGTTCAGCAAAGAGGCTGCACTGCCAGCTGTGGAGCCAAGGAGGGGGCCCGGGGTGCTCTGGGGTGCAGAGCACCCTGGGGTGATGTGTGAGTGACTGGGATGGAGGCAGAGATTTCTGTCAGGTGTTCAGGGCAGGGCAGTGCTGAGGCAAAGGCTGTCTGGGATGCCTCAAAGGAGGAGCAACTAAGTTATGTGGAAGCCTCACCTTTAACTGAATCACCTTTGCTGAGTAGGATTCTCTCCAAGAAAAGACTCAGAACTGAACTGGGATCTTTTTCCTTGTATCAGTGCTTTTGTTTAAATACTGCATTGCAGTATTTAGGTGATATTTTCAGATCTATCTGCTCTGTAACATTTTTTTAACCGTTCCTTAAAACTACTGTCTGGGTTTAATTTTATCAGTATGATTTTAATACCCTCACAAACTTTGAGCTGGGAATTTCTCCCTACAACCCCCTGAAAGGAGGTTGTAATGAGGTGGTGGTTGGTCTCTTCTGCCATGGTCAAGGTACAGGTTGAGGGGAAATGGGCTTAAATTGCTCCAGGGAAGGTTCAGATTAGATATTAGAAAAAACTTTTTCATTGAAAGAGTGTTCAGGTGTTGGAATGAGTTGCCCAAGTGTTCAGGAGGAGCCTGGATGTAGCACTTGGGGATATGGTTCAGTGTTGAACAGGATGGTGGTGCTGGTTAATGGCTGGGCTTGATTTTAAAGGAATTTTTCAACCTTAGTGTTTCCACGATTCTATTACTCCACATTTGAGGCATAATTCTCCTTACACATCCATCCAAGATGCTCTGTGGATAAGGCTGAGCACCTGGATTAGTCTGTCCAGGTGTGAGCATCCTCCCAGACAGAGCCTGATAAAATTGCCATGTTCTCACTTGGCATTTTCTGGGAGGTATTTTGGAACCACTGGTTGTTCTTTGTCCTGAGCAAGAAGACTGGCTTGTATGTGGGAATGGAAGGAGTGGGATGGAGAGGCTATGAGCAACCAAAGCCCTTGTGGCTGCCCTCCCTGTTTCACATTGCTGCTGCCCTGGCTGAGCTGAGCTCTGTGTTTGAGCCCAGCCTCAGGCTCAGCCAAGCACATCAACTGTTGAATTAGTGTGGAAATAAAACAGCTCCAAGACTTCTCCATCTGGGTCACTGGGGGGTTGGGGTGTAATTCAAGTTCAGAGTCCAGTTTAATGGTCAATTTGAAACTTCCCCTGAAATTTCAGCAGTTGCTCATAGTATAAGAAAATATTTTGTAGCGTTGCCTATTTCCTGAATTAACTGTTGCTACAGGATTCCATCAACCTTTCCTTGGACTTTTCTCCCTGAAAAAGCCTTCTGTCCGTAATTCCTGCAGCATGACCGTCTTTGCAGTGTGTGCAGTGAGCTCAGAGTCAAAACAGTATTTACTTAAAGCTTGGTTTTGGCAAAGCTGGGATGAAACTTGGATAAGAGTGTAAACTCTTGCATTAAGGAACAAGTGTGTTGTTTATTGAGAAGGTTTTTAGGCTGGAGTTATGGAAGTAACTGGTGAAGACTTCCCAGAAGCAAACTGTGTGCTCCTGAACTCTGCCCGTTCTGCATGCACACTGATGATGAGGTGGTGTATTTCTAACACATCTTTCTCTGCTTTTTATACTTTTTTATCATGTGAGAGCCAGCTCTGTGCTGGTTACCTGCAGGAGCACCCTCTCTGTCCAGCCAGATGTGCCTTTCTGGGGTTCTTTCATTCATCTTCCTCTTTTTCACATTTTTGTTGTCCTTTGTCTGGGCTCGCAACAGGCATGGGTTGGGCAGTAAGCTCCTTAAATGCCTTTATGGTACCCTATGGGGCAGAAATTATTTAAGATCTTTACAGAATGCAGGATTATGGAGCCCTCATTTAAAAGCTGAAGGCATTTCTGCAATGCTAACAATTATTTTTAAGTCTACCAGAAATGCACATGAACAACAGCAATTGAAAAAGAAGGGAAGGTAAGAAGTTACTGGGAATGGGATGGATAATAAACAGCAGTCCTGGCTGCATGGTTTTGAAAACATTACCCAAAAAACTGACCCATCTGGCCTAGAACTGGGGACTGGCAGATTTCCCCACTGCTCAGCACTGACTGTGGGTGCTGGCAGTTGACGTCAGCTTTGAAATTAAAAAGGCAAAGCACAGTAACCTGGTTTCAGGTCCTGCTGCAGTCCCACAGTCCCCAGTCTGTTGGGGACATTTGGCACTCTCATTTCCCTCTTTGGGACAGTATTAATCTTCCCCTTTGTGAAGCTGTTTGACTGTACATGGGAAGGTGCTCACATTAACACCATGCAAAATTTCTTGATTTCCTTCTAGAAAATAGTTGATTTTGTCTTTGCTTGTCCTGGCCATCCTGTTGGGAAGAGAAGAGGAGACTGAGAGGAGACCTCGCTCCAGTTCCAACTCCCTGGGGAGGGGCAGAGGAGGGGCAGGCACTGATCTCTGCTCTGGGGGGAGCAGGGACAGAGCCAGGGAATGGCTGGAGTTGTGCCAGGGCAGGCTCAGGTTGGATCTCAGGGAAAGGCTCTTCCCCCAGAGGGTGGTGGGCACTGCCCAGGCTCCCCAGGGCAGTGGGCACAGCCCCGAGGCTGCCAGAGCTCCAGGAGGGGTTGGATGATGCTCTGGGGCACAGGGGGTGACTCTTGGGGCTGGGCCTGTGCAGGGCCAGGAGTTGGAGCCAATGACCCTTTGTGGGTCCCTCCCAGCTCAGCACATTCTGGCATTTTGTGAGACATCACTTGAATGGGCAGCGGGTGCAATTCTGCTTAATTCCTGCAGGCACGGATCTCTTAGTTATTTTATTAATCCAATTGTGCACTGTGACAGCAATGGGTTAAAAAAAAAAAAAAAGACATGACTGCCATATGTTGTCAGTATCCCTTTCAAGTCCAAGAGTGCCAACCAGGTATCAACCCAGGAGCAACGTGAGGAACACGGGATGGCACAACACGATGGGATCTGCCAAGATCCCCGAGCCCCGGGAGAGGCTGCGAGTGCCGGGGTGTTCAGGGCTGGGGGACTGGGAATTCTCAAAGAAACGAAAGCAGGCAGGGACTGCCAGCCTGTTCTGACATGTGCTCGTGGCTGTCATGGTTCGTGGCTCAAGAGAAGAGAAGTCCTAGGGGCTGCCAAAGGCTTGGAAAAGACAAAGGAACAGGCTTGTGATAGTAAGTGTTGTTTGCCCAGGGATACAAGAACGCAGTGTGTCTGGGGAGAAGGATATTTAGATTGGATATGTGGTCATACAACTGAAACTGATGGAGAGTGAAGGAGTTTTCCAAGAATTGCCCACTGGTCTCAACATTCCTCTTTGCAAAAAGGGATGGAGTATAATAGTTGTTTCCTCACACTCTGGTTCTTTCACATAAATCTAGTGAAGACAAGGGTCAAATTAAATGCAATAGGCCCAAACACCTTCCCAAACTCTAGCAAGGTCCAGGTAGCAACACTGGTGGAAGAACATCCTTTGAAATCAAACAAGCACTAGTTATGAGAGAGACAGGAGTTGACTCTGTGTCCTACAGCCCAGGACCACGGCCCTGCCTCTTCATGCCTGTTCCCATGCAGTGCCCTGAGAGGTCACAGGATTCCCTGCATCCTTCCTTTCCTGCTCCACAGCCCTGACTCCTGTGTGGGGTGGGTGAGCTCTGGGGGCGCAGGGGGGGCTGCCTGCAGCACACAGCTCTTCCCCCAAGGTGTGTGCCCCGCACAGAGGGGTTTGGTTGGGAGCACCAGCCTCCGTGTGTGTGTGGGGAGGGAGGGCTGGCTCTGCCCTGCAGTGGGAACGGGGAGGCCCTGGAAACGTCCTGCTCTGAGGCTGGAGCAGGGGCTGCTCTGTGTGATTGTGCGTTCTTTTAAATTAAACTATTTTGCAAGCACTTCCTTCCTGCATTTCTCAGAAGGAGGGAGGGGGGTGTGCAAAGAATGTTGAACTGCCTTTGACGGAGGAGGAAAACTGAAGAAAACAAGAGATGCAATCCTAACTACTGACCTTTTACTTGAGCTTGGTGATGTTTTTCAGCAGCAGAGCCTCTGGGGAGTAACAGCATCCTCCTTGCTATTGTGCTGCCTGCCCAAAAAGGGGGCTAAAGTTCAGCTTTTATGATGTTCTCACTCTGGGCTTGTGGGAAAAAGGCCACATTCCCTTTCTTAGGTCATACGAGTGCAAGAGATGACAGAGTCCTACAGTCTAACCCCAGGGCAGGAGGCCAGTTCAGAATGGGACTGGGATAGACAGCTTGGTAAATACGCCGCCAGCTTTTTCTCCTTACGGAGAGTCACAGCAGGTGGGAGGGTAATTTACACTGTTAAATTAAAAGGCACTGATTTATTTTATGTTGGTGTGTTATTGTTTCATAAGAGCACACAGGTTGCCATTACTTGTGATGGACTTATTGTTAAATCCTTCTTTTCCACTTTGGTTGGCAGTTACTGGAAATTAATGTTATCTATGAGGACAAAAACAAGAGGCAAGTAAGCATAAAACAAAACCCCAACCTCCTCCCCAACAAACCACAGATTTTCAGGGACCTTCCACAGTTCCGAGTATTGGAATTATTGCAGTGGATGTTCCAAAATGGTGCTCTTTGGCCCTCAGACTGTTTATTCCCTGTACCTGGTAGCTGCAGAGACACTGGTCCCATTGCTCATGGGTTCAGATCAGGCTCCATGTCTCAGAGGTGCCACATGGTCTCACTGTTACCCCTTCCCTCAGCAGCATCTGGTGTTTCTCTCCATTGAGGTTTCCCCTCAGCCTTGTTGTTGAGGTGTTATTTAGCAGATACTGAGCTGGTGTTTCTACATGGCACAATCCTGGCTACACTTTGCTTCCTGAAATACTGAGCTGGGTCTGGGAGCAGAGGAGGCAGTTCTTTCTGGAAAAGCTGTCCATCTTGAGAATAAATTCTGTTTTAAAGTTATAGATACTGTTTTAAAGTTACTGTGAGGCACGTTTAAAAAATAGGTCTAGATGATGCTGACATCTGCCTGTGCATTGACATCCTTCAGCAGTGCTGCTGCCTCCTGCACAGGGTGCTGAGCAGCCCATGGCCACACTGTCCTGTGAGTTTTATCTTAAGCTGGAGCCTTGTCTTTTGCATGGGAGAGCCCATAAAACCTAACACTGCACCTGCCCTGCAGTCATTACAGAGCGGGTATCAGTACCCCTTACACTGTCAGGGAATGTGAATCTGTATGAGATAAAGAAATATGTGTGTGTGGGCAGAATGGAGCAAATGGAAGTGCTGATGGTCAAAGGACTTAATCACAGCTGCAAGGGGAAGGTCTTGCTCCTGCCCTTCTCTCTCATGTCCCCATATCCAGTCGTGGAACATAAGTCACCTTTTTGCTCTTCTGCTGATACCTTGGACCTTCCCCTGAGTTGCATCAATTCACTGGCCCAGATCCATGTTTTGACTGAGTTCAGTTTCTGCTGAGGTGAAGCAGAGGGACAGCTCCAATCTCTGCTCCCTGTGAACAGTGACAGGACCTGAGGGAACAGCTGGAGCTGTGCCAGGGCAGGCTCAGGTTGGATCTCAGGGAAAGGCTCTTCCCCCAGAGGGTGGTGGGCACTGCCCAGGCTCCCCAGGGCAGTGGGCACAGCCCCAAGGCTGCCAGAGCTCCAGGAGGGTTTGGATGATGCTCTGGGGCACAGGGTGGGATTTTTGGGGTGTCTGTGCAGGGCCAGAAGTTGGACTGGATCATCCTTTTGGGTCCCTGCCAGCTCAGCACATTGTGTGATTCTGAGAACAAGTCACTTTGCTTCTGGACAGCGTGTGTCCTAAGTAAAATGTCTTGGCACCAGCAAAGTGGTGAAATAAAGCCAGGTATTAATTCAAAATACTTGAGGAAATATGCACACGTCAAGCGCACCTTTGGGTGGCTGCTTTAAGGGAGCAGACCTCTTGGTGTTCCCCCTTAGTAATTCTTTCACCTCCCTGGGTGCCCCACGCCTGTGGCATGGAGGGTGTGTGACTCTGGTGAGGTGAGACCCAACTCACCCACCTGTGAGTTTTGTTTTGGCCTTTTCACATTGAGCTTTGCCTTTGCAGCATCTTCCAGTGACTAGCCCTCACTTTTGGTCAATACAAATACAAATACTCAGTTACCTGAGAAGCTTGCAGGCAGGTGTTTGGATTGTGGAGTCTGACAACTGTCTGTCATTTCTGGTTATCACGGAGAGTGTTGGGGGACAAATTAATCCTGGGAATACAGGCCTGGAGCTAAGGGAGGTTTACCACACACAAGGGATTTGGCCCCCCCAGTGTGAAGCCATGGGGCAGTGGCATTCAGCCGAGCCCAGGAGTGTGTCTGGTCAAGGCAGGCTCACAGCTTTTGAAAGTTGCTTTATATTTATCTGTCTTTCTGGCTTACAAGTATTGATTTTCATATCCACAAGGCAATGCCAGTGGCAGCCTGTCTGTGCAGGTGCTGGAGGTGCAGTCGTGCCCCTCTGCCCCCCTGAGCCTCAGCTCAGCTCTGGTGGCTGTGGAAGAGCCCCTGTCCCTGCTGACCCCCAGGGAGGTGCCTGTTGCACAGAGCTGTAGGCTTTGGCTCTACACAGCGCCCAGTTAACCTCATTTAATTTTGGCTAATCCGAAGACATATCTCTTTTCATTTTCTGCTGGATGCACTTTTCACTGAGCCACACAGACATCAGGAGGGGTAAGAATTTGTCTAAATTGTTTGTTTTTTCTTGGGGAAAAAGAAATGAAGATTTATTATCGGTTTTCCCTCCCCAGGGCTTTACCTCAGAAATATCTTCTGCAAAGCCATGTTTCAGTCGCACAAGTATGCAGGGAGCTATCAGCAATCCAGCAGGACGGGAGTTCATGCAGTTCAGAGCTCTCATGATTACAGAGGAGCTTTTCTTGGGATTTTTAAAATGTCCTAGACACAATTAGAGGAATTTCTCAGCAAGGAGAGTGCAAACTGGGGACTCTCTGGCAGATGTAATCACTCAAGGAAAACTTTGTTTGGCTTGGCTGCGTCCTGCCTTCGTTCCATGCTCTTTCATCCTGCCACCAGGCTTTGTCTCTCTGTCTTTGCAATGTCTCTCTGTCTGTCTTTCCCTCTTTCCATCTGTCCTGCATTTCGCCTCAGGCTGAATGGGACAGCCTTAACCTGGCTACTTCCAAGACAAACAGGGAGTCAGATGGAAAGAGGGGGGCCCTTGGCTGTCAGGAGGCTTTGCGGTCACTAACTTCCTAGAATTAAAGGCTGGGAGTTGATCTGTAAGCCAGCCAAGCCAGAGACAATGATTGGGTTCCCATTTTGTTCCTTTGATACTGACTTAAATATGTGCACCAACTGGGAAAACAAAATTTACATAAAATACATAGGAATGCACTTTCTCATACACATCTGCTCTGCCCTGTGTCTGCCAGTGTGGATAACACAGGTAGCAAAGCTCATCTGTTGTTTCCCAAAGGGCTTTGGGAATCAGGCCTGTTCTTAGAGAACTGATTTGTAACTGGATTCCTGGTAGCCCTGAGAAGAAGAGACTGGTGTGGCTGGAACCTGGGGGGGCGAGAGGAGGCTGCACAGGCTGTAGTGACTCAGGCACAGCCCATGGGGATGTTGAGAGTCCCCATGTCCCCTGACATCCAGAGGGCCTGTGCCTTCAGCAGGGACTGGGCTTCCCAGAGCTGCTGACACCAGCCTGGAATAAATAAGAAGTATTTGTTAAAGCAGATGGATCCATAGTGATGGGAAAATGAGAGAGGTCATAATTGGGCACCAATTCTTGCTTCCTTGGGGATTCTGCTGGGAGACTTTGGGTGAACTGCTCCACTTCCCAGTGCCCCTGTGGAAGAAGTATATCATCTTCCTGCTTTATGTCCTGTAATGGAGAGCCCAAGGTGCTATTTTGTAAGGTCTTGGTGGCATTGTTGACTGGCGAGAAAATGTTGGAGTGGTCCCAGTGAGGACTGTCAGGGGATTGCATTTGGGGGATCATCCTTGGCTGTGTGCAAGTCCCACTGGGAGATTTCACAGATCTCTATTTCAAATACCTTTGAAGCAAAGAAGGTGGTGGTGGAGTTGAAGAACCACTTGGGAAGGTCTTTAGGTGAGTGCAGCTCACTCATTCATGGCAGGGTCGGGTTGTGTAGGTGACTTTGCATCAAATGGGGTGATGGGTTTGTGTTGCCAGTGGAGCCAGAACAGCCTTCCTGATGGGTTTGCTTCAGAGCTCCCAGAGGTCCAAAGCCAGCGCCTTTCCTGCTGAGCCTGCTGCGAGCTAAAGTGGCTCATGAAATGGCCAGGGGAGATTTGCATTAGGTATTAGGGAAAATTTTTCACAGAAATGGTTGCAAAGTGTTGCCCAGGGCAGGGGTGGAGTCACCTTCCCTGGGAGCATTCAGAAAACGTGTGGACATGGCACTCGAGGACATGGTTTAGTGGTGAACATGTTGGTGGTGTTGGGTTGATATTAAAAGTCTTTTCCAACCTTAACAATGCCAAGATTCCATGATTTTATGCACTCTGTGCAGCTCCTGGGTGGGAAATGCTCCAGCTAGCACAAAGAAGTGCTGAAGGTGGGCCCTGCAGTCGGTCACATCTCTCACTGTGTGTTCCCCTCTCGGGACTGGGGCTGTGTGACAGTGCACAGGCACTTTGATCCTTAATCCCATGCAGTGCACGGTGCTCAACTTGGAGAGCTTTTTCCATCCACTTCCTCCTGCTCTGCTCCCTGCTGCTCACTTGTTTAAACAATTACTGAGTCCACTTATTTATTATCCTTCACTTTAATATCTGATTGTGCTGATTTTTAAGGCTCTTTGGGTTGTTTATTACACCATTATTATCCTAACCATGTGCCCACATGGGTCTGTGGTGGCTGAGGTGCTCCAAACCCCAGCATTGTTCCCAGCAGGTCTGTGGTGGCAGGTCCTGTGTCTGGGACGACTGTCCCTGTGAATGGTGGTGAGTGGTCTGGGTCTTCCATGGGATATGATGACATGCAAAAGGTCTTAATGAATATTTTATTTCAAATTATATGTGCATTTTAAATAGGCCAAGCAATGAACAAATAAGTATGTGAAACATGGCTCAGCTTCCCCATTTCACAGTTAATTCTTGGATAATGATCAATATTTATCAGTATTGATTTTCTTATGAGGCTGAAGACTGAGAAAACTTTAAGTCCAGTCCTTCGTAGTTCCTAAACAGGAATGACCCCATGGGAAGCCAGGCTGAAACATGCTGTCCTTCTCTTTCATATTCTGTTTAGCTCCATCCAATCCTGCTCCGAATGGTTTATGTAGAATCAGAGAACTGTTTAAGTTGGAAAAGCCCTTGAAGATCATTGAATCCGACATTCTCCCAGCACTGCCAAGGCCATCACTAACCCATGTCCCCAAGTGCTACATGGCTTTTAAATCCCTCCAGGGATGGTGTCTCTACTATTTCCCTGGGATGGCTGTTCCAGTGTCTGACCATCCTTTTGGTGAAGAAAATTTTCCCAATATTCAACCTAAACCTCCCTTGGTGCAACATGTATATTCCAAATACCTCCTGAAACCCAGAGGGATATCCCACTTCCAGCCTCTCACTTCTCCATTCCAGCATCCTTGCTGAATGCCCCACTCTTCCTGCCACACAGCAAGGCAGCCTCTGGAATTAACTTGCCATGCTGAACTTCTTTAGGTTTTTCTAATATACCTGTATCTAAGTAAACCTTATCCTTTCTCCCTGCTTGTGGTGTTCTTCTCCTCTCCTAAATGAATGGGATGCATTAAAGCCACTAAGTCACCTCCAGTGCCAGCCCCTGGTTTCGGTGCTATGGCTGGACATTTTGGGTGGGTGCACACAGGTGACAGGAGCAGGGGTGTGAAGGTGCCTTCCCCTGCTCCAGAACCACCCCTGGACAATGCTGTCGTGCTTTTTGGACGTTAGCTGGTGTTCAGCTTTAAGCCCCAGTGTGCTGCTGGGCTGTAGCAGCCCGTGGTGATCAGTGGGCAGGTGGTTAATGACCAGCCGTGATTGCAGCACCGCACTGCACTGTGTGACTTGGGCACAGGGCAGGCTCTGTCACTTGTGGAGCTGGAATGATGGGCATTTAAAGCACTGCAAGGTACCTGCAGGGATTATTCAGGTTGGGTGAGAGGCCCCTGAGCTGGTGCTCAGAGTTATACCAGCCTGGCCTCCCTGTGCAGCAGCAGGACTGTTGCAACCCCCATTCTCCGTCGCCCACCCCGCCAACAGGCTGAGCACGGGCTGGGGTCGGCAGATACTGCACATGGGGCTGTTCCTCTGGTTTTGTTCAGCAATTGAACTTGGTACCACACACTAAAAAGACTTTCCATTGGTATTCAGGGCTCATATAACAGCTCCTCAGGGTTTCCTGCGGGTTCCAAGGGAAAGGATCTTTCCATGAATAATTTAATCACATTCAGCACAGCAGCAGTGGGATTTTTTCCCCCAGAAAATCTATAACATCTCGTCAGTGACCTCCTATACTTTCAGAACGAGCAGTGTGCTTGCTTATCTCGCTCTCTCAGATAAACACCTCTCAGCATCCTGTTTTTCTTGTGCCATACGAACAGGAAGAGAGCGATTGTTTGAGATGTGCGTCAGCCAGAGCTGGAACCAGGCAGCCCCTTACCCTCCCCATCGCCATGGAAACCACCAAATCCCTTCAGACACACTGGTGCTGAGCTGACAGGTAGCCTGGCTTTTCCACTTAACCTCCCCAAAGCTACAACTTCAACGTGCAGGACCTCTCAAAAACAGGGGGGTTTATGTTATGTGAGAGGGTGCAGCTATAAATTTTGGAAGAGAACAGCCATTGCTACTATTGTGTTAAGCAGCAGTGAGATCTTTCAATTGGCCATGCTTTCAGTGCTAGAAACTGGAAAAGCTCTGAGGCAGCTCTGTAGTCAGTGGGAGCATTGTATAAAGTACTGGGTGAGGTTTTACCTGAGCCTGTACCATGTCCTGGAGGGAATGGTTTGAGCCAGCCAGCTTAGGGAAAAGCATCTGGCTGTTCTGCAATCACTCAAGGGTTACCCGGAGGAGCCTTCTGTGTGGAGGAAGCAGATTCAGGATTTGAGGCACATTTGGGAGTGATTGGAGCAGTTTCTGGCACCTCAGGGCAGGATTTTCAAAAGCAGCAGCAGAGATGTGGTGAGGAACAAAACACCTTGTTTGAAGATTCTTGTTTTCTCTGATAATGTTGAGTATCAGTGCTGGTCTGGTGGAAGGTGTCCCTGCCCAGGGCAGGGGAGTTGGAATGAGATGATCTTTAAGGGCCCTTCCAACAAACCAGCCTGTGATTGTACCAGAGACAGAGTTTAAACCTCCACTCTGAGTTGTCAGTAGCCATAAGAAGAAGAAGGAATTCTTTTTAACATAGGAATTTTACCATTATTTTCTTCAACATAAGCAAAGTGCTTGTGGAGAGCTTGACTCAGCCTGGACTGATTGGTCCACTTTGTTTACCTGAGCAAACATGTCCCCATGTCCCCAGGTGCCATGTCTGCACACTTTTTGAACACTTCCAAGGATGGTGACTCTGCCACTGCCCTGGGCAGGATGAAGCTGCAGCACTTTTGGCTCTGTAGAGGTCCTGGCTCCTGGTTTGCCCTGGTGGGGATCAGCACTGTGACCACACACATCTGCTTCAGAAAGGATCTGTGGATGCAGAAGTGAGGAACTGGCATAAGAAAAGGTGTGAATGTCGTTTAAACAAGAATCCAGCTACTGTTACTGATCTTAAAAAAGAGTTGAATAGCTTCAAAACACGTACTACAGCTTTTGAGAATTACCAGTTGTTTTTTTTTCATGTAAAAAACTACTTAGGAGAGACAGTTAAAGGTTAGATTTAGAATTTGGGGATTTCCAGAGATGTCTGGAAGGGAAAAAATAGATCCCCTTTTAGCTGTATGATAGTGCTGTGAATCTGATGCTGCTTTCCCACACTGCACTGCAGTCCACTGAGGCTGTTGCAGTTCATGGCAGTCTCAGTCTCTTCCTTAAGTAAGAAGTTCCCCCTTTTATCCTGGACAATATTGGCTTTCTTCCCCTTTGCAGGATTGATAAACTTGAAAGGAGAAATGGTTAGTTTACTGGAGTGATGTTTTAGATGTTGTTTTTAAACTCCTGTATTTCAGTTTCCATGGAAGTGCCATTAACTCAGTGCAGGGACATTGACTTGCACCCTGGCAGTGACAGATACTGCAGTTCCTGGGCTGAGGGGGTTGGTAGGACAGTGGGATGTGAGGAGCAGCTCATTCCATGGCACTGATCAATGTCCTCCTTCTGGGAACATGATGACTTGCCCCTCACCCTTCCTCAACACTGAGATGGTTTATGGGAACAGAAACTAATTCTCTTCATCACTGAAAAAATGCATGGAACTGGTGGCTAAAGGAGGTAAAAATAGCTTGGCTGATTCTTTGGAGGAAAATAAATACTGTGTGATGAAACTGTGGGTTTTGTTTCAACAGTTTTGAACACAAGAATCCAAGCCCTGGGTTGGGCTGGATGGGGATCCACAGACCTCAGGGCCTTCAGCTGCCCCTCTGGCTGTGCCTGGCCATGAGGATGGAGGGAGAGGGTATGAAAGGGGAAGGGAATGAGGGAGTGCCCTGCTGTCCTACCCCCAGCCTGTGCCTCAAGTGCCACAGACCTGGGTGCTCAGGAGCCCTTGGCACTGAGGGCAGAGCCCGTCTGACAGATGAGGAAACCATCTGAGAGTGTTGCCAACTACTTGCAAAAGGTTTATGATTGTTACATTTTTAGGCTTTTATGAAGTTGGATTTCATTAACTGCCTAGAAAGCAACTTCTTGGTGTTGTTTTTAGAATTGCCACTTATGTAAAAATAGCTGCCCTTGTCCTTGTCCAGGCAGGGCACACTGAAAGTGTCCCCAGATGACCTCTGTTTGTCTGAGGTCATGACACACGTAGTGTTCAGCGTGACAGTGTGAGATGGGCTCCTTCACTGCTGTGCAAGGGAAGGGCTGTTTCTGCTCCCCCAGAATGGGTCATCTCAGGCACTGGGAGGATGTCCCAGAGCTGGGGAACTCTTTGGTGAGGTGTCATTTTTATTTCTTGAGTTGGCACCAGCTCGGGAGGGCATCCTCTGCTGCTGTGCCATGTGTGGTGCCCAGATGCTGCAAGGGAGGTGATTTTACCCCTCTGGTCTGCTCAGATGAGACCCCACCTGCAGAGCTGCCTCCAGCTCTGGGATCCCAGCATAGAATGGACATGGAGCTACTGGAGTGAGTCCAGAAGAGGCACCAACAAGCTCCAAGGGCTGGAGCCCCTCTGCTCTGGAGCCAGGCTGAGAGAGCTGAGGGTTTTCACCTGGAAAAGAGAAGGCTCTAGGGAGACCTGAGAGCCCCTTCCAGTGCCTAAAGGGGCTCCAAGAGACCTGGAAAGGGACTTGGGACAAGGGCCTGAAGGGACAGGACAAATGGGAATGGCTTCCCACTGCCAGAGGGCAGGACTAGATGGGATATTGGGAAGGAATTTCTGGCTGTGAGGGTGGGCAGGCCCTGGCACATGTTGGGCAGAGAAGCTGTGGCTGCCCCATCCCTGGGAGTGTCCAAGGCCAGGTTGGACAGGGCTTGGAGCAACCTGGGCTGGTGGGAGGTGTCCCTGCCCATGGCAGGGGGTGGGATGGGATGAGCTTTAAACTCCCTCCCAACCCAAACCAGTGTGGGATTCTGTGATGTTGTTGCTCAGGTGTCTGTATGTGCTGGGTGGGAGAGGAATGTGAGTTCCCTCTGGGCTGATGTGGGGAGGGGGAGGCAGGTCCCTGTTTGGAGCACTGGGATGGGGTTGCTCTGGCCTGCCCTGCCCTGCAGAGCCTGGGGAGCAGCTCTGCTGTCTCTTCATTGACAAAAAGCACTAAGAAAACCAGAGGGCAACGTTTCTGGCTGTGGTGCTCAGCCAAGCGAGCCATCTCTTTTAATGAGAGTGCATTCTGTTTGATCTGTGCTTTTCTGGGGGGAAATGATGAATTTTAGCCATTATGAAAACAAAAGCCATGGTTATTTGTAAGGATTGTTTTATAAGAAGCATATGTGTCCTGTATTATTCTTGTGCTTGAAGTGTGGGGATTGTTTTCAGCTGGGAGGCTGCAGTAGAAGAATGTGAACTTCTGACTCACTGAGAAATCGAGCGTGTATGAGCCAAGTGCTGAGGGTTCCTATTATGTTTTCATAACTCAGATTTCTCAGAATGGAAGGGATCTCTCGTGCCCTTAGTTACAGAATGACTTTTTGCTGCCATTGAGAAAGGCTGCATTCTTTTTCTAGAGAAACTTGTCTTGCTTTCAGTACACTGTTGCTCTCCCCAATGTCCTTCATTTCCCTTGCTCCTCTCCAGCAGTTTCTCAGTGTTCTGCCTGTGCAGCTCATTCCCCACTGTATTTCTGTTTGAGCTCCTAATTCTGACTTTTCAATACTGATGTAGTTGGCAGCACAGACCAAGGTATGGCTTAACAGAGTGATCCAAGGAAAAGGTGGGCTCAGCTAATGGCACCTGAGGAATTCTGGCATTTCTCTGGAAGAACCAACTGAGACACATGAAGTAAGCATTGCTTGCAGGGCCAAATGCAGCCCTAACCATTCAGAGATTCTGTGCTTTGTGATAAACTCTTGCAAGGATATCAGAGAACATAAATTGGTAGGACTAATTCTATTACATTTAATTGCCTTCTGTCACACTAATAGAGTAGATCGAAAGCAGAGACTCAGTCAAGGAATTGCTGGACTGTACCTTGCTGTCCTACATGGAAGGTGCATCATTGAATTAGAAGTTTCTGTTAACCGAGTCTATATGAAAGATGGTGGAAAACCACCAGGAGATAAGCTTATAGATACTGACCTCCCTCCTAAAGTGAAGCAAAATAATTTCCTGCCCAGTGAAACAACTGTCTCAGTTGGATTGGAATGAAGCTCTGCCCCTGCTTTGAGCTGGGCTGGGGGACTCACTTCGGGCTGACCTGACTTTTCCATCTGGCCCATGAACAAAACAAAAACTGCCTCTGCAGTTCCCAGTGGTGTCTGGACCAGCTCATGACAGTGCATTAGGTGTTGTGGGCCCCTTCATTTCGGTGCCAGTTCCAACTGTGGGGAACTTCATCTGTTGCAGAGGGGCTGCAGGGGCATCCCTGTCTCCTTGGCAAGCAGGAGTCAATGACTGTCATGTAAAGAGCATCTCAGGGCTGGGAGAAAGGTATCAGTGCAGGCTGATGAATGGAGAAATAAGAAACTATTCATCTTAAAGGAGGTTTCTGGCGACTGAGAACAAGCTGAGGTTCATAGTCAGGTGATAACAAGTGAGATGTTTGGGGATACTTTCCCCCTCCTGTCTGATGCAGATCCTCCCACTGGCTGAGTTAGTGCAGAGGGGGAATCTGAATGTGTGAATGAAGAGCTGGAGGAACAAGTAATAAATGCCTTTCCTTTGGTGAACCTAAACTCACAGACCTCCCAAAAGGCTCTGTCTTTAATGTTAAAATTACAGGGGAGGTGTGTGGTGTGAGGACTTTAAGAGTGTGGTAGCT
The DNA here is from genome assembly GCA_013400415.1 of Scytalopus superciliaris. NCBI lineage: Eukaryota > Metazoa > Chordata > Aves > Passeriformes > Rhinocryptidae > Scytalopus > Scytalopus superciliaris. The sequence goes on along the minus strand of VXBX01005198.1, from coordinate 350,239 downwards.
GGTGTGGTTCCTTCCCTTCCGAGATGTGAAGGGCTCGGTGTGGTGGAGTTCAAAGCTCTGTTGATGAGAAAGTGGCAGCTGAAGTTGGACCTGGAGCCAGGGCTGGAGTGAGCCAGACATACTGCATAAAAAAGGACTCTGTCTTCTTGCTTCATTTCCGTGCTGTGTGAATTCAGCTAAACCCACAGCTCGACATCCTAAAGCGTATTTGCCTTTTGTGGGAGGCAGGGAAGGAATGGGATGGAAGTGGATGGGCTGGTGAGGGAGTTTTGGAGCTCTGGAAATGCTGCTAAAGCAGAGTAATGTATTGTTTCTGAAACGAAATAGTTTTGTGACATCTGATCCTCCTGTAAATGTGGCACTGTAGGATTCAGTGGTGGGTTGTAATTAGCACTGAAATGGATCGCTGTGCTGGCACATCCTCTGCAGAGATTGTCACCTGAGCCATTGTCCTGCAGGGACAGCCCTCTGGGAGCTTTTGTCCTGATTGGGAGACTCATCCCTGCAGTCAGTGGGGATTGGGATGAATCACCAAGAGATTACTCCTTAACCAAAGTGTTCTTGGGAGTAAACTGCTATCATTCCTGGAAATAACTGGTTTTGCTAAGAAACAGACTCTGCCATGAGATGGTATTGAAGAGCCGTTGCCCCTGTGGTGCAGCTGCTCCTGAAATAGGACTGGAAACTTGTGAGGAGAAATCGTCCCTGTTGGAAGTTCATCCTGGCCATAGTATAGCTGAAATGTGGGTGATATCCCTAAAAAAAAAAGTCAGTCTTCCTTAAGACAGCAGTCAGCAATTTAACTGGTAAGGAGAACGTGTCCAAGAGCCATCAAACTCCCTCGATTCACATTACCTGGCAGGTCTGATCAGTTCTTACATCCCCTTCCAGTGCCTAAAGGGGCTTCAGGAGAACTGGAAAGAGACTTTGGACAAAGGCCAGGAGTGCCAGGACAGGGGGGAATGGCTTCCCACTGCCAGAGGGCAGGTTAAATGGAATATTGGGAAGGAATCCTTCCCTGTGAGGGTGGGCAGGCCCTGGCACAGGTTGGGCAGAGAAGCTGTGGCTGCCCCAGCCCTGGGAGTGTCCCAGGCCAGGCTGGACAGGGCTTGGAGCAACCTGGGCTGGTGGGAGGTATCCCTGCCCATGGCAGGGGGTGGCACTGGGTGGGCTTTGAGGTTCTTTCCAACACCAAGGGTTCTATGTACATGTGAGTACAGGTTTTTACTGGATATACCCAGGATGGAAACACAAGAAGTTACTCCAAAAGATACAGGAATAAGCAAGAAGTTGCCCAGCTGTGGGAACAGACTTCCTAGGAATGCTCTGGAGCAGGAGGGTGGGTTCTCATCACCATAATTTCTGTTTTCAAAGGGATTTCCCCATTTCAGTCCCAGGTTTGCTGGAGGCCTCAGAGTTAACAGAGGGTTCAGGATCTCTTGAAGGTGATTCTTCAGCATGAGACAGGGATGGTGTGGCAGGACCAAGCACTGCTGGGACAGCATGATCCTAACTCTGAAATAAAAAGGGGTTAATCTTTGTCATACCTATTTTGACTGGTGACCATTAATTCTGGTGAAGGGGGCATCTTTACCCACTCTATGTCTATGGACCATGTTTGGTTTTGCTCTCCAGGCCCTGGGATAAATCCAAGTAAGCAAACATCATTGAAGAAGCCTCCCACAAAGCAAAAGGAGAGTGGCACTGCCATGTTCTGTGAACACCAACATATTCACATATACTTGCTTTTTCTGAAGTCTTCCTATTTATTTTAGAATCATATAACCCTCTCATTTTGTTTCTTTATTTTATTTTTTTTAATTCCAACCCAGACTTTTACAATGCATGAGCATATATCTGTATATTCTAGAATTGGTTTTGTGTCTTTTAAATGTCATTTCACATTGTTAGGAGATGTTCCATATGGAATCATTTTCTCAAGCTCAGAACTACTTAAACCAGACTGGAGGGTTTATTTATGTTATGTGTGCTCATTAAAAGGAGGCACAGCAAGAACACCTGGAAAGTTTCTGTGGGTTTCTATGGAAGGCATTTGGTACCTTTTTAATTAAATCAGCTTGCCCTTAAAGACTCAAGTTTGGTCCCTAGAAAATCTATCCGTTCATTTTTGCATCATTAAAGTGATATTATTTCTGTCCTCTCAGCCTGTTGTTCTGCAAAACCAGCACACACTTGTGAGCTGCAGCCACTCCTGAACAAAGCTGAGACAGAGCAGGTTTTGATAAGAGACTGATTAATTCTTGCATAACACACTGTTTGTTGGTTCTCGACTGCAGTTGAATGGACACGGTGTGGCTGTGCCTGTTGTGCTGCTGCAGCACAAGCTGGCTGGATGACTCTGCTCACCCAAGCCCTCAGCTCATGCCGAGCCATTGATGTATTGGAGTTTTTAAGTCCAAACGGGCTGGCTGCCCTTCAAGGGACACAGAAATTTCTCAAATTTTTATTTTCCTCACAGAAAAATATCTCGGATACATCAGAGATGAACAGGAGTTTTCACAGAGAACATATTTCTGGGATTTATTGGGGCAGAAGGCATACAAGACAATAAGTAATAGTAAAAATTTGCTGATTGTTTACTGGATGGGTTGGATTTGTTGGATATTCTGTTAAAGATGTATTAAAATCCCACTAACTTGCAGGCCAGAGGTGTAAGCTGTCTGCTTAAAGAAAACATAACCATTTTAGGGGCAGCTCCAATGTCTGCTCCCTGTGAGCAGGGACAGACCCAGGGAAGGGCTGGAGCTGTGCCAGGGCAGGCTCAGGTTGGATCTCAGGGAAAGGCTCTTCCCCCAGAGGGTGGTGGGCACTGCCCAGGCTCCCCAGGGCAGTGGGCACAGCCCCAAGGCTGCCAGAGCTCCAGGGGGGTTTGAATGATGCTCTGAGGGACAGGGGGGGATTGTTGGGGTGTCTGTGCAGGGCCAGGAGCTGGACTGGATGGTCCTTGTGGGTCCATTCCAACTGAGAAGATTTAATGATTTCATGATTCTGTGATTCAGTAATCAGCTTTTTCTTCTTGACCTTTCCTGTCCGTGACTTTCGGCTGTGACAGTTTGGGGTCTGTGACCCTTCATTTCAGTCGCTTTAGCCTTTTTGGGGGTTCCTTTTGTTCTCATTCTGTATCTTTTGCTGACTGTAATTCCAGGTCTTGGGCTGTGGGGCATTTAATGGCTTTGGATACAAAGAGAAAGTGTCAGAAGGTTTTCTCCTTGGAAGTTCCTCCCCTGGGACTGGATGTCTCACTCTCCTCAGGTGAGAGACACGAGCAGGCTCAGTCGAACATGGGCTTCTCTTGTCAGGCTGTTTCAGCAGTGCTGGTGATTAGAGGAGCTGAGTTTTGCAAGGATGTCCCACACACCTCAGCAGCAAACCCAGGGCTGGCTGACCAGCCTGCAGGCACTGCTTTTGTTGTGATCACAGCAGGCTCTGAGTGATGGATGCACAAAGGAGAAGGAGAGAATGAACAGAACATAGTTTATGGCTTTTCTCAAAGGTACTTTTCTAACTCAGAAATATAAGCCCTGTGGTTTATATGGTTTTGAAATGTAACCACAGATCTTGAGAACTGGAAGACATTTGATTTACCAGCTCCTCCAATTTTGGTACCAGATTCAGGGCAGAGCTCATTTATTTTCAGAATGAAAAATGTTGAAAGGAAATATATTAATGTCAAAATGTTTAAAACAGGAACATGCAGTTGGGTGAAACTGTCAGAGGAAGAACTCCAAGTTATTTGTGTTTTGATGGACTGGGCACAGATGTGTCTTTTAGAAATCTTCACTAAGGTTCTATAACCTTGTTTTGGTGGGGCTTTGCCAGGTATTTTATGGTTTGCAACTCCCTTTTTCGGAGCTGTGAAGGGTCAGTGTCACACTGAGCACTTTCTCTTCAGCTTGGTGTAGGAACTAAGTGGGCTCAGCTGCTCACAGCTGGGGCAGGGACAGCTGCTGCTCTCTGACCTGCCACACTGAGGGGTTTTTACTGCCATGCATCCTTGTTTTGTTTGTTTTGCTCATTGAATGTGCCTTGCTAATAGCTGGGGATCTCCTCAGGATGTAGGAATCTCTGCAGGATTTAACTTCTCTTTAGCACTGAAGATCCTGGGCGTTCCTGGTTGGCCATAGGAAGGTGTTTTTCTGGCCATGCCCTATCCTTGCTTTGTTCTTGTCCTGAACTGATCCCAGATATTCAGTTTGGTTCTGACCACTTGGTTTTTAGCCACTCTGCTTCATTCCTCCTCCTTGGATTTCTTCCTCGCTCCCTTGTGTGTAGAGCAATTGTCTACTCTCCAGATTTGTCTGGAAGGCTTTTTTTTTAAACTCCTTGTAAGGTCCAGTTGTTTTTCCTTGGATATCCTTGCATTAGTTTACTGCTGCTTCATTCTTCCTGGATGTGGATGAGCAGGAAGCTGTCTGGTATTCCAGTGGGAATATAGCAGTAGTTATCAATTCTTCATCGATGCCAAAGAGACTCATTTTTCACTCTTTATGGGTGCCAGGACAATCATGAGGAGGCTGGTCCTCCAAAGAGGTTCTGCAGGATACAGAACAGATTAATTGTTCATTTCTTTCAGGAGACAAAGAGATGTGAACCTTCACATTTCCATCTTCTGTCCCAGCTGGAGAGTAACTGTATGCAATAGCTGAAGATGCAGCATTGAACTGCAGCATCCCTCCTCTCTGGTGGGATGAGACAAGGGCACGATGTGGCTTTGCTGTCCTGCTCGTGTTTGGCTCTGGGAGCTACTGCGTGTGGGTTATTTTGTTCTGTTTAGCCTCTGACTGTATTTCATTCTTAGATCCTTAGAAGCCTTACCAGGTAGGGAAGAGAACAGCCCCGTTCAGGCACCAGTGGGTGGTTTCTCAGAGTTTCTTTCCATCTTCCATCCCTGCCCTCTGGCAGTGGGAAGCCATTCCCCTTGTCCTGTCCCCCCATCCCTTGTCCCCAGTCCCTCCCCAGCTCTCCTGGAGCCCCTTTGGGCACTGCCAGGGGCTCTCGGGTCTCCCTGGAGCCTTCCCTTCTCCAGGTGAGCCCCCCCAGCTCTCCCAGTCTGGCCCCAGAGCAGAGGGGGCTCCAGCCCTGGGAGCATCTCTGTGGCCTCCTCTGGGTTTGCTCCAACAGGTCCATGTCCTCCCTGTGCTGAGGAGCCCAGAGTTGGCCAGTGCTCCCAGTGGGGTCTGTGGGAATCACTGAGCTCTGGGTGTGTCCAGGGCTGGGGGCTGGGCAGGGGAAGGTGCTCCCCATGTACCTGTGCCTGCTCAGGCCACGCTGGCACCACGTTGAGCTGCTAAAATTGACTGGAGAGACATTTCCATCCGTCTGGGTGTCTCAGACCACTGAGTTCGGGTTTCAGCTGCAGGGAGGTAAGGCAGGAAAGAGTCAGTAAAAAAAGGGCTGGGTTTGTTGATTGAGGTTTAGAAAGCTTTTTAACAAGTTGAATTATTGGCTGTATCTGAAGTGAAACACTGCTCTCCTAACTGCTCTCATTTCCTGTATCATTCCAGCTCGTTCCCTGCATTAATTACAGCTCAGATTTACTGTGTATTTGGTTACACACTGCATTGCATTCTATTTTTTTTTTTCCTATGTGTGTATAAATTTCTTTGGGAGTCAGGCCAAAAGGAGAGTGTGCAGATATGCACAAACACATGGGCTGAATTTGACTGTAATTTGCTAATTTAGTGGGGAGTAGGGATCTGGCTTTTCTTCTGTTTTGGTGTAAAAAGAGCCTTTTCTTTTTCCAAAGGAGGAGCAGTAGCTGAGAACAGCCAGTGTTCAGAGAGTTCAACATTTCAGAACAGCCAGAGATGAGAGAAAATATTATCTTATGAATTGCAAATGTGGCATTTTTAATTTGGCTGGTGTTTCCCAGAGGTTAGCAGATAATGGGAATACTATCATCTCTTGGCTTGACCAGTATCAGCTTGCTACTTCAAATATTTTATAAATGCAGTGCCTCAGAGTTCAGTTGGATGAGGTAGAGCATTTCACAGCTGAAGAAGTTTTTTGTGACCTGAAATATGAAGTGTGATGGGATACTGAGCATGAAATTTGACACTTAGAAATGAGCTCATTAGGAATTGTAAAACACAGAAAGTGATTGAAAGGATGTTTCCTTTTCAGTTTAACATTTTTCTTTTGGCTGTATGAAAACATAAGAGGAGGTGCATGAGGAGGAGTGGCTTTGGAGAGCTCATTCAGATTTCTAAATTCATTCTTCATGTTTAAACTGTTGATGCCATAGACAATTTTCATTAAGAATATTCTGAGTCATGGTTTTGTAAGCAAATGGTTGTGTGTTAAATAGAATCAGATATCAAACATGTTACTGCTTTTAAAATGAGTTATTTCTAAAAATATGGTTCAGAAATACCGGTATGATGAATAACACTGGTATGATGAATGATAATAGACACTAAAGAGCAACTGAGTACAAGTTCTGCAAGAACTAGGTGAAAAGTAAGAGGAAAATTCCAAATAACCTTCTTTTGAAATGTTGGATCCCTTTTTGTTTAGCACTGCCACTAATCACAGCAGCATTTCATCTTCCCTTTTCCTCAGACACCACTTTGCCTGGATCCCTACAGAGCCCAGCCTGTGCCCAGTGCAGCCTGGCAAGGGCAGACCCCCCTCCTGCCCACAGGGCTGAGCTGCCCCCGAGCCACCCACTCCCTCCTCCAGCCCCAGGCTGCCAGCAGGTTACACTTCATTAACAACAGCCGTTCATTAACACCCCACGTGCTGATCACCCTTCCCAAGGTGTGCAAGGAGTTCACTCTTCCAGGACCGTTTTGTTTCCCATGCCAGGGGGTGGGGGAGAGAGGAGCAGCAGCAGCACAGCCCTGGAGTGCTGGAGCCCCTGGGGGTGCTGAGCTAAAGCCGTGCCTGGATGGTGGCTGTGATTAGGCTGGGGTTTGGAGTGCAGGGGTTTAGCACTCTAATCCTGACTGGCAGTTGGAAGGTTGGTGGTTTCCAACACAGTGCACGGAGTAGCTGATTTCTCTCGGGTGAAACAATGCCCCAGTGTGTCTGGGCTGCCTCCACAGAGCCAATAAATCTGTTTTGTTTTGTTTTTCTCACTCCTTTTTTCTCTCTCTTTCCCCTCCTCCAGGCCAGGACCCACTCCTATTGCTGAAAACCCTTCAGCTTCTCTGGACAAAGCAAGAGCTGTGGAAGGTAAGGCTGAGCCCCCTCAGTGACATGCAGAGCATGTCCAGGCAGAGGTCAGACCCACGGCCCTTCAGGACTTCCTTTCATTCCAGCACATGGGGGAAGAGCCTGTGCATTTGCAGCTACAAGTGAAAAGCAAAGGTAGCTCTGTGTGATGGGGAGCAGCTCAGGGGCTCCAATAAAAGAGGTGGAGTTTACAGGGCTGACTTACAGAGAGGGAAAAAAATCAAATTTGCTTTTGTTTTGTTTCAAACACTTTTTTTGTCCATTAAATGGAGGATCTTGGGGGAAGAATATTTCTAGTAGCTGAAAAAAATGAGGGTTGAAGTCGGTAGAGAAGTGCTCTTTGCCAAGTGGAATGATACAAAAGCTTTCGTATTGAAAGTATTTTTTTTTCTGATTTGGTTTGGTTTTGCCTTTTAGAGTGGTGAATGCAATTTACACTGCTTGTTTAAAATTAGTGCTGTATTTTTATACAGCAACCTATGGGCTCTACATGGAGATTTCTCATAGGGAGTAAAATATATTTTGTCTAAATTTGGGCAGTGGAAAACTAACAAAAACAGTGGCTGCATCTGAGTTTCCCATGTTTAAGTCTCCACTGTTTGGGTTCACAGCTGAGGTGGTTTCTTTTCTAAAAGACTCAGGGCCCTGCAGCTCCCCAGAGAACCACGTGGAATGTGTCCTGTGTGGAATGGCCAGCGTGGCTGAGGACCTGGTGTACGTGCTCCATCCTGGATGTCTGGAATGTTTAGTCATTGTCCCTGTCTGTTGCACTTAGACTTTCCATTACTGGTAGTCTGTGAGTCCCAACTGGAATAATTAAACAGCTGGAAACCCAGTGTGAGAGGTGCCTTTCCCAATGGTCACTCACCAAGGTAGACTTGAGCTCAGCAACTCTGAAGCTTTGAGCTTTGCATCAAGTTTTCTTAGAGCTGGAGGAAAAAAACCTAGTATCCTTTAAGTCATAAGATCAGTTAATCCCACAAAACAACAGTAGGAAAGGGTAATGATCAAAATTTCTGCACTGGGTACCCTGGGATTGTGTGGATTGGGAAGGAAAGTACTTTGAAAAGGACAAAGTCTCCCATGTCCTTGGGCAGAAAGCACCAGAGCATTCCTGCAGGGAATGGAAAAGCTGGGGGATCCCCAGGACTCACACTTGCAGATCCATATATTGTTTGTTTCTTTCTGTAATGGTCATAGAATCACAAAGTCACACATTGGTTTGGGTTGGGAGGGACCTTAAAACTCATCCCATTCCACCCCCTGCCATGGGCAGGGACACCTCCCACCAGCCCAGGTTGCTCCAAGCCCCGTCCAGCCTGGCCTTGGACACTCCCAGGGATGGGGCAGCCACACCTTCTCTGCCCACCCCATGCCAGGGCCTGCCCACCCCCCCAGCCAGAATTCCTTCCCAATATCCTATGTAGCCCTGCCCCTGGCAGTGGGAAGCCATTCCCCCCTGTCCTGGCATGCTATTCCTTGTCCAAAGTGCCTCCCCAGCTCTCCTGAAGCCCCTCTAGGCACTGGAAGGGGCTCTCAGGTCTCCCTGGAGCCTTCTCTTCTCCAGTGAACACCCCCAGCTCTCCCAGCCTGGCTCCAGAGCAGAGAGGCTCCAGCCCTGGGATCAACTTACTGGCCTCCTCTATATTCATTCCAACATTCCACGTGGTTCTTGTGTTGGTCATTGCAGTGGGATGCAGCACTGCAAGACAAGCAGGCTGCAGCTCCCCAGTGGCATTTGCAGGTCTGTTCCCACTGGTCCCACCCTCCAGGCAGCACCATGATGGGGTAAGAGTGTGTTTCTCAACCTGGAGGGTGCATTTCTGACCCCCAAGGAACCCTTTTTGGAGCAATGAGGTGGCCTGTGTTGGGGCCAGCTGCTGAGGGGAGCTCAGCTTGAATGTCCCAGTGGGTTTTGACACATGCTGGTCATGTCACTGAGATGGGCTGACCCCTGCCCAGGATCGTGCACCCCCAGTGGCTGCCCTGCCCCCTGTGTGCAGCTCAGGTGTGTTGTGCTGCTGCTGCCACCCAAATGTCCAGCCCAAGTAACTGAGGGAAGTTGGCTTAAATAAAGCTCAGGAGAATGGCAGGAGCTTCTTTGACTCTCCACTGTATGGGCCTGTAAGTGGGTATTGTCTGTGAACTTGGGTGAATCAGCCCTTGGTCTCAAGTCAGTGACCATGGACAGGAGGTGTCTGCCATGGCATGACGTCAGTTCTGGAATGTGGGTATAAGAAACGGTCATTTCCTACATAGGAAAGATGGTTTTAGAATAACCAGGAAGCATCAGCAGACTGCCCAGGGCTGTGTGACTGGAAATAAGGGACCAAAGCTGAATGAAGGAGTGTGTAGTTTGAGCATCAGCAACATTTTCCTATTCCCATGATTTGTCAGGCTGTAGAAATCCCCCAAGGAGTATTCCCTGCCATGGGAATCAATTGAAATGGCAATGGCAATTACACGTTTGAGAGGAATCTTTCTTTCTCTGGCAAGGGGATGAGCCAGGCAGCACAGCACTCTTTCCTCTCTGATTTAGGTGTCTTATGCCCTTTCTGCTCTTTGCTTTTCCCCCTCAGACTATACACACCATGCCTGAAGGGCTCAGCTTGCTCGGAGGGTTGCAGAGAGGCTTCTTCCCAGCTCGTCCCAGTCTGGCTGGCAAGAAGGCCAGACTCAGTCCAGTTGAGCATAGTTCGTGCTGCTGGTGGTGGTGTCAGTGCTTGGGAGCTGCACTGCCTGTGCCAGCAGGACCTGGTGCCTGCTAAAACCCATCCTGCCAAAGCCCAGGCTCAGGCTCCTGCCCAAGGAGGAGCTGAACGGTGTGGTGGGAGCTCTGAATGTGCTCAAGTGGGGCTTTGGGGGGGAAAAGCCATTTCTAAGCAGTGCAGTTGAGTTGGCTAGTTGCTTTGTTTTCCTTTGGCTGTTGTATTGGATGTTTGTGGTTGGATAAGAGCTTGGCTTTGCCTTCCACTGCATCTCCCAGTGAAGTCAGAGCCCTGTGTTTAACATCACAAACTCTTGCCACAGGGAAAATTACTTACAGCGAGAAATCCCTTATCTGAAGTCACATCTTTGTTAGTCATCAGCTTTTTCATACTGCCTTTGATAGTCTAGTGAGAAAGAAACAGTTTCTGTTGTAAAGGATAGGTTCTGTGGTTTTTCCAGACATGAAAGACACTCTGGAAAATGACTGTCTTCCAGTAAATATTGTTGATGAATAAAAAAGAACAAATTCACTGGCAGATTTTCTGTAGATTTCCTTTTGTTTTCCATGTCATTCCTGAAACTTTATGTTGTTTCCATTGGAAGCTCCGACTGGGGCCATGATATACAGTAAATTACAAATTCTGGCTGCAGCAGGAATGAGCATCTTTTGGATTTGGCTTTTTAAGCAGAAAAGAAATAGAGCAGCTGCTCTCAGTGATTTCTTGTTTTCTGTCCCTGCGTTCTCCCTGCTCCACGCTGGTGCATGTACCATGCAGTGAGAGGTCCTGTGTGGGTACTGAGGATGCCACTTCCTCACCCTGCCAACCCTCACAGCTCCTTGGAAACTACTTCTAATGTAAACATTATAGAGATATTGCTCAGCACTGCTAATTTATCACTTCTACCAGATGGGTAGTAAGTAGCCTATTAACATTCACAAAGTGAGGGTCCAATTCCTTCACATTTCTAAACACATCACCCTGGGATTCCCAAGATTTATGGCATGGAGTTTTCCCATGTTCCAAGCCCCTTTGTAGGGCCTGTAGGCTCTCAGAGGTGTGCAGGGCCCAGCGTGCAGGGGCTGTAGGTGGTCAGCAGAGAATACCCTGCTCAGGGAGGTTTGGGGAAAGGAGCACAGGCTTGAAGGAGGGCATTCTAACAGAGTTTGAACTCAGATATTTCATTCATTTTGATCCTGTGTGCAAGATCCAAACCATTTTGAGACTCCCAAATATTCTGATTATGGGGAGGAGCCATTGTGGCTGAAGTGGGGATAAGGACAAATGCGCGAGTTTGTGGTGCAGAAATGAGGAGATTCATACTCTGTACTCCTTGTAGGTCTGTTAGAAGATGAGCAGGTTTTTGAGTCCTGTTCTCTACCTTCAATATTGCCATTTTCCTAATAACACCCCTCTCTCCAGCTCACTTCTTTTCTCCCCCTCCCCCAAATCCCAAGCCCCTTTGTCTGCCCCGCAGAACAACTTCTCTGTCTTTATGGGATAATTAGTGTGGACAATTGCTGCTTTTCCCATTGGGTTTGAGGTGCAGTGAGCCATGAAGGAATCTGTAATGACATGAAAAGTCACTGGAGGCGCGGATGGTGGCTGAATAGCAACAGTTACCTCTCTGAATAGATTAAATTAAAAAAATAAAGCTTTGTGTTCAGCTGGGGGAAGGGAGGATTCACTAATCTTTTTGTACATGACAATGTGGTTTTGTATCTCGGCAGCTCAAGGAAGAAATCAGGCGGGGCTTTGCCGGACTGGAGGACCCTTTGGCAGGACTCCTGGCCATGCTGGAGAACAGCAGTGATTGGAAGGGGAAAGGGCGTTCCCTGGGGTATTACATCACCACGGAGCTGCAGCTTTGGATAAAAGAGCATCCTGCTGTTCCACAGGTTAGAAGACAGTCGGGAGAGAGGAGAGAGCAATTGATTGTAATGTGCCTCAAGTATCTCCAGTTTCACTTTATTCCATAGTCCAGCATCTTCTCTCTAGCCTTATACACAGTGTGACAAGTGTGAAACTCATGCTGAGATGTTGTTATGTGTGGCATGCTGACTTGAAAATGAAATCATATTGGAGGCTGTGATGCCAAGCTCTGTTTCCCCACCCGGGTTGGTATTTCCGTCCCTCCAGATCAAACCACTTTGATCGAGCATTGGTCTTGAAGCCTTTTATTGATCTTGCAGGAGGCTGGAGGCTCTCCCACTGGAACTCACATCCCTGCTGTCAGGATAAACCCAGTTGCAGTAATCTGCTCTGTGTGTTCTTCCAGCTCTGCAAATAGAAGCCAGTTACTGTAGGATTGCTTAACTCCTGTCATATGGTGGGAACGCAGAGAATGGGAACAGTCTGCCTTTTCAGCAGCTGAATGATTAGTTCTGTAATGTTGGGTCATCAGATTATACTTCCTAATGTTTACCATTCCTTCTGCCTTCAGATGTTCTGCCCTACTGAGATTTTCTCTTTTCTGTAAGCCTATGGCTCTGAACTGCAGGATACTTTTATATTTGTGTTGCTTCCTTTCACATTTTTCCAAATGGCTCTGGTCAGATGTCGAGCTCTGCCATTGCAGGATCTGCAAAGTGCAGCAAAGTGCTGGTGGCATTGAAATTCCTCTGTCATGAGTGAATGATCGTGTGGGAACACAAGGATTAATACCTGTGTCTGTGCATCTTTTCTTGGTGCTTTTGCTTTTCCTGCCCTTATTGCACTCAGGGGTAAGCCTGGGAATGAAATGGAATTCTTATGCCTGATAGGTGAGATCTCCCTTGAGGGGAGTCGCTGGATTCAAAGATTTTTCTGCTGGGAACTAGAGAGGAGAATTTCTGAAGAGCTGTGTTAGTTCAGAGGGCATTTTTCCACTTTCAGGTTTTACTTGCATGAGGCCGTATCCCTTCTCCAGAATTACCCCACAAACTTTTCATGTTTTTAAATTGGATGCTGTGAAAAAACCATGTGCCATATTGTTCTGATTTCTGCTAGCAGACTCCATGGGGAAATCGGAGAATCCCTTCCAAAGGAAAGGGCTTATTCTGTTTAAACAAGCAGCATTTCCAACTGCCATTGAATCACAGCCATCTTTACTAAACCTGTGTTTGATTTTTGTTTTGGTTTTTTGAAGTCTGGCATCCAGCTGAAGAAGCTGCAGGCCCGTGTGCTCGGAATCCTCTCCCAGTGCCCAGCTAATCTGCTTGACCCCCTGATCAGCATTTACCAGCTCCACACAGCAGACCGGAACTATTTGCTTGAGCATGTCAGTCATCTTTATCTCAAGGGCAATTACAAAGAGGTGGGTCATGTCTTTCAAATAAATTTACCTTCCCAGCTCTCTGTGAATGTCTGTGTCCTTTTTTTTTGGATGCATTTCAATGTGAGCTCCGTTTCATCCCAGCAGCTGCACGCTGTGAATGCTGCAGCTTAGCAGGCTCTTCCCATGCAGGGAGCTGTGTTCAGCCTCAGCTTTTCTGCTGGCTGAGTACAGAATGCCAGGGAATCCTCCCTCCACTCCTCTTCTGACCTTTGAAAGTAATAGGCTAATAGGGTTTAATTTGGAGAATTTAAGGGATGGTTGTGTTCTTTTTTGTTTTCCTTCTCCTTAGCAAGAAAAGAAGGGATTTTAGTAGCTGGTCATAGACCTGTGCTATCTCCAGCCTGCCTGCAGCCAGAGGGCTTGAAAAACTCACTGTTCCCACATGATTGCCCCAACCTCAGTTCTCAGCTGGAGGAGTTTTGAAGCCTCTTTACCATTGAGGCTCATACTCAAACTGTGTAACTGCTCCTGTGTTTGAGTCTGGGTGGCTGACTCAGGCATGAGTTCACCACACCCAGTGGTTCCAGCACTGCAGCATCTCTGGCATCACAGAGATGCCTTGGTGGCCTTGTGAGTTCTCATGTTCTCCTGAGCAAACTGCAATAGTGCCAGTGCTTTAGATGAGATATTAGGAAGAAATCCTTCCCTGTGAGGGTGGGCAGGCCCTGGCACAGGGTGCCCAGAGAAGCTGTGGCTGCCCCACCCCTGGGAGTGTCCAAGGACAGGTTGGATGGGGCTTGGAGCAACCTGGGACAGTGGAAGGTGTCCCTGCCCATGGCAGGGGGTGGGACTGGGTGGTCTTGAAGGTCCCTCCCAACCATCTTTCTGTTTTAAAGACAAAAAACTAGAGGTTTGTGTTTCTCCCAGAAAGGTGGTTCACTTGGATGGTGTAGAACAACTTGATCTTGTTTAGCAAAAGAAAAATCTCAAATAGCATTATTAAAAATCCTGTTCTTCAGTAAAGCTACATTCACAAGTCAGATCCTTGAATTCCATTCTTGTTGGTTTCTTTGAATACTGAAACAAAGATATTTTGTGTTTGGCTCAAAATTTGCAGGTAGCTACTGGAGACTTATTCTTGTGCTCAAAAAGTTTTTGAATGTGAGCGTTTGACAATTATAACAGAAATGTCCTATTTGACTATATTCAAGTAGGATTTTTAAGTTCATGGCTCCAAAGATATTTGTTGTTTTTATTAGAAGTATAGTTCTTTCTGGGTCTGGTTTTGGAAAGCTCTAAATTGGTTTATGTGGGATTGTTTTTCTGTTCTTTCTTCCACAGCAGAGCTCATTTGCTGCTCATTCCCAGTGTGAAGAACAGGAAACCTCAACAGCTTCTCACTCTCAGCCATAACTTTCTTCTAGTTTTGTTTTGTTACCAAAAGGATGAATAGAACTATCTTCAAAAATAACAGGAAGTCTTTTACTGCCCTTGTGGACTGAACATACCTGTGTTCACAGCAATTAACCCCAGGCTCTGAGCTCTGTAGTGGGCTGTGGCTGTCTGTCCGTGCTGATCTTTCCATGTGAAACAGTCACATGTAGGATTTTTGGCTCTTCAGTCTCTCACGTGAGAGGACAGAAACCCATGGAAATCCTGGCTGTCATTATTTATTTTCTTGCTGTGTTTGCAATAAGACACTGGGCATTTTACAGTTCGGTACTTAAATGAGCTTATAAAAAAAGGGAGAGCAACTTTTACAGGGGCAGAGAGTGATAGGACAAGGGGCAATGGCTTTAAATAAAAAGAGGAGAAGTTTAGATTCAATATTAAGAGGAAATTGGTGGCTGGGAGGCTGGGCAGGCCCTGGCACAGGTGGGCAGAGAAGCTGTGGCTGCCCCATCCCTGGGAGTGTCCCAGGCCAGGCTGGACGGGGCTTGGAGCAACCTGGGCTGGTGGGAGGTGTCCCTGCCCATGGCAGGGGGTGGGATGAGATGGACTTTAGAGTCCCTTTAAAGTCCCTTCCCACCTAAACCAGTCTGTGATTCCAGGATTTATTCTGGAGCAGATTTTTCCCTTTGCCTGTGGTGTGCAAATCATGGATTTCCACCCCTCTCCCCTGAGGGTTAAGGCTCCTTTCCCTCATGGAGGTTTTGGAGAGAGTTCCCTTTGGGAAATGAGATCCCAGAGCAAACTGGGGATGGCCGTGGCAGTCATTTGTTTCTGAAGTGCCTCCGGCCCTCCCCAGTGCCTGGTTTTCGTGTTGCTGGTGGGAGGCTGAGCGGGCTCAGGGCGCTGTGGGAGGGCACTGGGGGCACAGGAGAGTCCCCAGCTGTGCCCAGGCAGTGCCAGGCCTGGGGACAAGGGCACTGGTGGAGGTGACACAGTCCTGGTTCAGCAGCACCTGCTGGGGAGCACCGCCTGCTGATGGCACTGGTGGGTACAGGGACCTGGGAAAGGCAGGGACATGTGAGTGGGGTTTGAGGTGTCTGGGCTGTTTGGGGTTTTACCCGTCCCTTTGTGGACAGGGCATCAAAGCAGGGTGAGGGGCTCCCAGCTCCACACGGTGTGGGATGGAGATGGGAGGGTTTGGCTTTCCCACTCAGGGAGCTCCTGGGGAAACACAGCAACTTTGTCCCCTTCCCAGAATCCCTCCAAAGCTGGCCATGGCTTCCATGTGCCCTCCACCTGGGCTGTGCTGCCAGGTGGACATGGTGTGGGAAGGGCACTGGGTGCTGAAGGAGGTGCTGTGGGAAGGGCTGTGGGGCACAGGGTGTGGGAAGGGCTCCGGGCTCTATGGGGTGCTGTATGGGAAGGGCTGTGGGGCACACGGGGTGGGAAGGGCTCGGGGCTCTATGGGGTGCTGTATGGGAAGGGCTGTGGGGCACAGGGTGTGGGAAGGGCTCCNATGAGATATTAGGAAGAAATCCTTCCCTGTGAGGGTGGGCAGGCCCTGGCACAGGGTGCCCAGAGAAGCTGTGGCTGCCCCACCCCTGGGAGTGTCCAAGGACAGGTTGGATGGGGCTTGGAGCAACCTGGGACAGTGGAAGGTGTCCCTGCCCATGGCAGGGGGTGGGACTGGGTGGTCTTGAAGGTCCCTCCCAACCATCTTTCTGTTTTAAAGACAAAAAACTAGAGGTTTGTGTTTCTCCCAGAAAGGTGGTTCACTTGGATGGTGTAGAACAACTTGATCTTGTTTAGCAAAAGAAAAATCTCAAATAGCATTATTAAAAATCCTGTTCTTCAGTAAAGCTACATTCACAAGTCAGATCCTTGAATTCCATTCTTGTTGGTTTCTTTGAATACTGAAACAAAGATATTTTGTGTTTGGCTCAAAATTTGCAGGTAGCTACTGGAGACTTATTCTTGTGCTCAAAAAGTTTTTGAATGTGAGCGTTTGACAATTATAACAGAAATGTCCTATTTGACTATATTCAAGTAGGATTTTTAAGTTCATGGCTCCAAAGATATTTGTTGTTTTTATTAGAAGTATAGTTCTTTCTGGGTCTGGTTTTGGAAAGCTCTAAATTGGTTTATGTGGGATTGTTTTTCTGTTCTTTCTTCCACAGCAGAGCTCATTTGCTGCTCATTCCCAGTGTGAAGAACAGGAAACCTCAACAGCTTCTCACTCTCAGCCATAACTTTCTTCTAGTTTTGTTTTGTTACCAAAAGGATGAATAGAACTATCTTCAAAAATAACAGGAAGTCTTTTACTGCCCTTGTGGACTGAACATACCTGTGTTCACAGCAATTAACCCCAGGCTCTGAGCTCTGTAGTGGGCTGTGGCTGTCTGTCCGTGCTGATCTTTCCATGTGAAACAGTCACATGTAGGATTTTTGGCTCTTCAGTCTCTCACGTGAGAGGACATAAACCCATGGAAATCCTGGCTGTCATTATTTATTTTCTTGCTGTGTTTGCAATAAGACACTGGGCATTTTACAGTTCGGTACTTAAATGAGCTTATAAAAAAAGGGAGAGCAACTTTTACAGGGGCAGAGAGTGATAGGACAAGGGGCAATGGCTTTAAATAAAAAGAGGAGAAGTTTAGATTCAATATTAAGAGGAAATTGGTGGCTGGGAGGGTGGTGAGGCCCTGGCACAGGTTGGGCAGAGAAGCTGTGGCTGCCCCATCCCTGGGAGTGTCCAAGGCCAGGCTGGACGGGGCTTGGAGCAACCTGGGCTGGTGGGAGGTGTCCCTGCCCATGGCAGGGGGTGGGATGAGATGGACTTTAGAGTCCCTTTAAAGTCCCTTCCCACCTAAACCAGTCTGTGATTCCAGGATTTATTCTGGAGCAGATTTTTCCCTTTGCCTGTGGTGTGCAAATCATGGATTTCCACCCCTCTCCCCTGAGGGTTAAGGCTCCTTTCCCTCATGGAGGTTTTGGAGAGAGTTCCCTTTGGGAAATGAGATCCCAGAGCAAACTGGGGATGGCCGTGGCAGTCATTTGTTTCTGAAGTGCCTCCGGCCCTCCCCAGTGCCTGGTTTTCGTGTTGCTGGTGGGAGGCTGAGCGGGCTCAGGGCGCTGTGGGAGGGCACTGGGGGCACAGGAGAGTCCCCAGCTGTGCCCAGGCAGTGCCAGGCCTGGGGACAAGGGCACTGGTGGAGGTGACACAGTCCTGGTTCAGCAGCACCTGCT
Organism: Scytalopus superciliaris; assembly: GCA_013400415.1. Taxonomy (NCBI): domain Eukaryota; kingdom Metazoa; phylum Chordata; class Aves; order Passeriformes; family Rhinocryptidae; genus Scytalopus; species Scytalopus superciliaris. The sequence goes on along the minus strand of VXBX01005198.1, from coordinate 332,440 downwards.
GGGGAGCACCGCCTGCTGATGGCACTGGTGGGTACAGGGACCTGGGAAAGGCAGGGACATGTGAGTGGGGTTTGAGGTGTCTGGGCTGTTTGGGGTTTTACCCGTCCCTTTGTGGACAGGGCATCAAAGCAGGGTGAGGGGCTCCCAGCTCCACACGGTGTGGGATGGAGATGGGAGGGTTTGGCTTTCCCACTCAGGGAGCTCCTGGGGAAACACAGCAACTTTGTCCCCTTCCCAGAATCCCTCCAAAGCTGGCCATGGCTTCCATGTGCCCTCCACCTGGGCTGTGCTGCCAGGTGGACATGGTGTGGGAAGGGCACTGGGTGCTGAAGGAGGTGCTGTGGGAAGGGCTGTGGGGCACAGGGTGTGGGAAGGGCTCCGGGCTCTATGGGGTGCTGTATGGGAAGGGCTGTGGGGCACAGAGGCTGGGAAGGGCTGTGGGCTTTGGGGGGTGTTGTATGGGAAGGGCTGTGGGGCACAGGGGGTGGGAAGGGCTCGGGGTGCGGGGCCGGGACAATGCCGGGATTCAGCAGACCGGGGGTAATGCAGCGCGAGCGGGGCTGCGAGAGGCCCTGAATAGGCCAGGCTGTGCTGGAGAAGAATGAGGGGTAGGCAGAAGGCAAGCTAGTGTTTCATGGTCATCTTATGTTACACTTCAGCCTTTCAAAGAGTGTCTGGGGCTGGTTGAATGAACCTCTCTTGCACTGCGAATGCGGGAGCCCCGAGACAAAGGGGACTCTTGTCACTCGCAGGCCCCTTTGGGGAATAAAAGCCATTGTCACATGAACAGGGGCAGTCTGGCAGGCTGTGCATGCTTCAGTGCCCCATGATATCGCTAAGTCTCAGCAGAAATCACATTCAGGGCCCTGTCAGCTTTGATTAGCGGGGTCTCATGACTTAATGTGCTGCGATATTTCATGTCTAAGGGTGGCGGCTGTCTTTCTGGGGGATGAATGCCCTCTATTGTCCACTGAGTTATTTTATTTACATTTTTTAAACAGCTTATAAAGGTAAAAAGATAGCTGTGCTTAAAGAAAAAAAATCAAATTCCTTTGCTTCTGGATCAGCAGTGAGTGCTGCTCGGGTCAGATACAGTGAAACTTGTTTTCACCATCAGCATCAAAGTTCTCATCTTGTTTAACAGCTTTATAGTAAATTCTGAACAGGTGGCAGTGGAGCTGGGTTTAGGAAGGAAACAATAAATAATCTTTTTAGCCTCTGACAACCAGAAATATTCTTGGGCCTGAGAGACCTCCCACTCCAGCCTCTCTGTGTCAGTGACTCACAGCATTTCTCTCCCCTTCATCTCTTTGGTTCTTAAACAAGAATATTGGACAAAGATAGTAGCATTTTATTTTTAACAGGCTTTTTGGTTGCTGTCCATTCAGATTTCTGCGTTTGCAAAAGCAGAGTATATTTTCTCTACTAATGTTTCATCCATTAATTTCTACAAATAATGAAGGTTCATTCCATATGTTACATTTGGTCTTTGGTTTGCTCTTTCAATTAACATAACATGGATTATCTGTTGGAGTTCAGTTGTTAAAATTTGTCATAAAATATGTTGGAGTACCCAGAGAAAAAGCTGTTTAGACCCTTCATCCATGGTGCTGGAGTACACACGGTGTATCTTTGCAGATCTGTCAGTAGAGATCAGTGTTAGCATTGATTGATCACATTAATGGATAATCAGATTTTGGATTTCTTCACTCTGACTTTTTCTGAGCAGTTCTCAGGCCAGGGAAAATGTCTCTGAGGCTGCTTCTTGCCTCCATTCACCACCTTAATTGTACAAAGGCTTGTTCAACTTTTACTGTGTTTTAAAGCATTTGAGTTTCTTTGTTTCTTTTAAATTGTGAATCATAATGGATAGGAAAACCTATGAGCAGTTGTTTCTCACATAAAGATGATGATGTCTCAACCCTGTTTTCCTATAAAGTTGCTCTGTTGCTAAAGGACAGCTTTAGTGGCACATTTCCTGCCAGATGATGCCCCTCCAGAGCAGAGGGAGCCAAACCCACAGGCCCTGGGCCACTGTCACCTGCTCCTGACCCTGTGGCTTCTGGAGTGGCTCTGCTCTTGGCCTCTGCCTGGGGAATGGTGGGGAAGGAGCTTGGATGATGCTGGGAAATCATAAATGAGATGGTAGTGCCGTGCTCCTCCTGCCAGCACTTCTGGACTCTGGGAGAAGCCATGGGGATGAGCAGCAGATCCAGCCATGCAGAGAGTGTGGGTCTGGTGAAGGGGAGTGGCCTGAGCACACAGGAGCCTTGGGCAGTGCTCCAAACAAGGCACTGACCAGTTAAACTCTGTTTGAAACTGCTGAGTTATCTGAGGAAGACAAATCACAGAAGTTCCCTCTTCCCCTCACCCGTGCACAGACATACCCTAACCTTGACTTCTACTTCTCCACCTCAGATTCTTTAGCTAGGAGTAACCTGTCACTGCTTCATGTTGATGGTCTCACTCCTTCATGGTCTCTTAAGAGTGGACCTGAGAAATCTCGTGCTTTCCTCGTTTCTGCAGCCCTTCCCTGAGCCAGCTGTGTGTGCCGAGTGCCCTTCGAACAGGAAGCAATCAACCATCAGACCTGATGTCATACACTGTGCAGGGATGCACTCAGAACTCCAGCAAAGCTGATTAGCCTCAAGTTTGAAATGAGTGATTCCAAAACACAAACCAGATGTGCCCAATGATTAATACCTGGTGTGCCTTTTACTCAATTATTTCTGCCATTATCAGGGCTTTGATCACTGTGATTTTCTTGGAGGTGATGCTGGATCCTCCTCTGCAAAGTCTGGTTCTGTTGTTTGGTTTATTCTATGGGTTTTCAGAAATTCCTTTGCCCTTGGTTCAGAAATAGTGCACTAACTCAGGCACAGACATATTTACCCTTGTGCTGTCCCAGCTTGCAGCAGAGCAGGAGTCATCAGAAACCAGTGGTGTCTGTCGTGCATCATCACTCCCAGCAGTTCTACCGAAGAGGTTATTCCTCTTATGCGAACCCCACCGTGGGAAAATTGCCTAAATTGTCAGTGTAGACACCACCCAAGTGCACATGCCCTTGCAGATAAGATCTTGTGTGGCTTCCTGCACCTCATGCTATACGTGGAAAGAATAGTCATTTTTCGATGAGACAGAGCCAATTGCATTCAAAACAAGGCAGAGGAGCAGGTATTGGGGCAGGGTGCTCCGGGCTGTGCCTTCGCTCTGAAACACTCCCCACTTTCCCATACTCTTGGTGTTGCAATCGCCTGACAAGAGGAGTGCTCTGGTGTTCATGGCTGGGCCTCAACATGTCAGGTTTGGGAAACCTCCCCCATCCTTTGGTCAATGCACCTACACCCAGTTTAGGTAGAATTCAGTGTAGCTTTGAATTCTTTCCCAGCCTCAGCCAGACCTCTGCTATATTTTAGGTGTTTGTCCTCTTTGGGAGACAGAACTATTGCAAAATGTCCAAAGAGGATTTTTGTTTTCACCATCATTAAGTCAAAGAATGACCCAACGCTGCCTGAGGATAAGAAGACTCAGGAGCTTTATCAGCATTTGGATCAGGCAGTGGGCCATCAACTTTTCTTCTGTGGCTTCATCACGTACCTCTCCCTTTTACACTTGGGGGTTCAGGGCAAGAGAGGGACCAGCCTTCCCAATGTCTGTTGTCACCTGAGGGTTTTAATACAGATTGAACACTGTTATGTGCAGCAATAATGCTGATTATTGCTGTTATTAGATTACATGCTAGAAACTCTGTGTGTGTGAAACGTGTTTTTGTGAAAAGCCTCCTTCTACCACCAGCCACTCTTTGGAGTTTGAGGGGCTGAGTAGACTCTGCTAAGTTGCCAATGTCTCAGCATTCCCAGAGCTTCCCCATGTTCCTGCATTCTGACTCGTTTTTTTGCTCTTAATGATGAGCTGGTGAACCGGAGGGGTACGTGCTGCTCAGGGTTTGTGTTCCCTGCTGATCCAGCCTGAGGATCTACACTCGGATGAGCATCTTTGCCACCTTCCAGCTCCCCTGGCTCACCTTCCAGCCCAGCCGGGAGTGCAGCACTGAGATGGGGAGTGCTGGTTCTGGGTGGGGAGGGGGATTCTCACCCCTTCAGTTACAGCCTCATTGAAGTGTTTGTTTTCTGGCTACAAAATGAGCCTGCGAATGAGGTGTTGCTTTGCTGGAGATCTTATCGGCTATAAACAGACTGTTAAAAATAGGGTCGTTTTACACAAAACTTGTTTGTGGAGTGAAACAATTCAAAACATGATAATAACAAAACAAAATCTTAAAATAGCTCGAAGTTGAGACCACAGACACAGCTGCCAAGCACTTTCTTCTTTATTACAGTTACTCATATCTCTTCTCGTACTATTCCCATTGTAAACACGCTGATGTTATCTCTCCTGTCCTGCCTGCTCGCAGCCAGCCCGGGGAACTGCACGCTGCGATCCAGCCCGGTGGGTGTTCCAGGGGCCCAGGTCATGCTTCTCCTTCCACATTTGGTTCCAAGCATGGACAGGGCTGCTGGTGTTCCCTGCTGAGGGAAGGTTCTGCCAGCAGCACAACTGGTCTGGCTGCTCCATCACCTTCTTGAGCTGGAGGATGTTAAATTCCTGTTAAAAACCAGCTTTAGTAAAGCTTTGGCACAGGCTGCCCAGGGCAGTGCTGGAGTCGCTATCCCTGGAAGTGCTCGAAAAACACATGGATATGGCACCTGGGGATGTGGTTTAGTGGTGAACATGGTGGGAGTGCTGGGCTGATGGTTGGGCTTGGTAAACTTAAAAGGTATTTTCCAACCCTAAGGATTCCATGAATCTGTGTGTGATTTGCTTTAAGTCCCCCTGGCAGAGTGGGGTCTGCCAGCCCTGGGGTGGGACGGCGAGGGCTCTCCCTGCTCTGGACAAATGACCATCCATCGCTCTACACCCTTTGGAACAGGGTGGAATATCCAACCAGGAAGAGAGGAAAACCCAACCTGACACCATGCATGTTCATCTGATTATGTCACCTGCACAGTTAATAGAGCTGGAGATAAAGCTCTGCCATTTAGATAACAGTGGTGCAATTAGGTTAATCTGAAATTAAAAAGCCATTAGGGAGCCGCTGGGTGTTGCACATTAAAACTAACAGTACAGTAAAGGTATTGATGAGATCAAATGGGGAAACAAGGTTTGGAGAGTTGCAAATCTTTCTTTTTAATGATTTTTTTTGATTCAGCGAACTCAGTTGCTGGGTGGAAAACAAAACCAGTTGCCAAAGCTTTGGAGACCCAAGCCCTTTCTCCAGATCCAAACCAGAAGTAGCACCCTTCAACTTATCTACAAGTTGAGAATAATCACTCACCTTGAACTTTGGGATGTTAAGCTGATAATCTGAGAGAAAAGGAACTTGATGCTTTTAGAGCAGAGGAGCTGTCGACCCCCAGGAGGTGGAATACTTACAAAGTCTGGAGTAAGAGCTTTGGCCAAGGTTTAGTTGGGCTGAATGATGCTCATGTGCCTTTCTGTTCAGTACCTGTTTGTAGCAATCTCTGCATTAATGGTGATTCCTGCTTTTGTCACTTAAAGCTCCTCTGTTGATTTCACTTTTGGGGATGAAGCCTGGACTTTCAGTGTTAAAGAAAACAAAACTCCCCTAAACCTCCCAAAATCAAACACAAAACAAACAGAAAAAAACTAATGTTTTCCAGGTGCTAACTGGAGCAGAAGGATTTAGGAGCTGAACTTCATGATGTGGGTTGGTTCTCTGCTTTTGCACACTCAGTCTGTGGTGCAAGGGATGAAATACAGGCGTGAATTCCCTAGAGAATAATGTAATCCGTGGCTTCTGCTGTGAGCGAGGCTCGGATGGGCTGTGAGGTGTCTGTGGTGCTTGGCTGGCTCTGCTGCCAGCCATGGGCCCAGCTGGGTGTCACTCATGCTGGGAGAGAACACAGAAAACTGTAACACTCCAGTTACTGGCACCATCCCCTGTATTAAAGCAGCCCAGTATGTGTCTGTTCTGTTCTCACACACTTCAGAAATGAGACCCTATTAACTGCTGTAAATCCTAATTCGTCTCTGTGCCTCCTAAGCCATGCACAGCTAGAGCATCATCCATTCCTGTAATCCCCAGCTGGGATGGGACAGGCAGTGGCTGAACCAGTTCTCCTGAGCCTGAGTTCCTGAGTTCACTGATTTGTAGGCACTTTGTGGATGTGGCAGATCTTGGCTTATCAAAGATTTGGAGATCCCACAAAAGGGAGAAATACAGTTCTTCCCATCTTGCGGCCTGTGGTGAACCTTAGTGCTTTCAAGAGTGTGGAGTGACACAGGAATTAGGAAAACTGAAACCTCCTTATTTCAGGATGTTTTAAGTCTTGACTTGCTTTCACAACAAGAACTTCAAAGGCACGGTGAGATCGTTAAAGTTAGCTCAGAAAGGTGTGCTGGGTCAGGTGTTTTTTACCATGGCATTGATAGGAAGTAACCATCTCAGCTGGTTTTGTCCAAGTGCTTCACTTTCTCTCTCTTTCTGCCTGAAAATGTGGTCTTTAATTTTTGCTACAGAGGATGTTGCTGCTCTGGATATGCAGCTCTGACAGGAGAGTTCTTATATGTTTGGAAGTCGAATGTCTGTGGCCAAATGTCTTTTTACAGGATTTGTGCTTGACAATCTAACAGAAATAATTAACACATTAAAAATGTGTATAATAGCATTTATATTTCACTTTGGAATAGTGCCCATTTTTCCACTGTGGGGTTTTTCTAAATACACAGTGGTTTGTATTTATATTTTCTAGGCAGCCATACTGAGTATGAAGCTGAAATTACAGCCAGATCAAGATGTGGAGAAGGTGAGTCATTTCCTCTGCAGGCTCCTCTGTCATCAGATCCACCTTTTGTTCAGCAGGACATCCATCAAGGCCCTCCAAGTCATGCTGCCTTTCCCCTGAGTCTTTCCCTCATTCCCAAGAAGTACCTGTTACATTGCTGATGCACCTTTACATCCAGAGTAGGCACAGAGATGGTCTCCTTAGGCCCCCTTCCAGCCTCCTGCCCTGTTTTTCTGGCTGCAGCCACCATTACAACAAATGCTCACTGTGTTCAGCACCAGGATGGAGGTCAGTGCTTCTGCTGCATTGAAGCTTTGCCAAGATTTGTGTTGAAAATGTCACAGTACTCTTGTAGGCAGCACTGGTGGGCCAAACAGAGTGTTGGGACTTGCCCACCGTGTCTGAGATGCAGGGAATGGGACAGCCCTCTCCCTGGATTTGGTCATGGAGCCCTTCCATGCCTTTTGTGTGCTCCATTGGCATCAAAGGTCATTTCTTCTCCTAGATGTGCACCCCGCTGCTGCTCCAGGATAAAGCTAACGTGGTGGAAGATTATGTGGGAGAATACCCTGAGCTCCAGAGCAAGCTCCTGCAGATCCTGGACACGTGGTGTGAACCCAGTTTCAATATCAGAGACATCACAAGGTAGAGACACTTGTCCCTCTGAGCAGCCAGGGCCAAGGTGCTGCCACAGAGCACAGTGTGTGCCTGGTTGTCTGTCTGCAATTGTGTCTCAGTGTAAGGCTGTGCAATATATTGCCTTTCAGCTGAGAGAGGGGAAATTCTGGTGTCTGTGCCAGAGCCTCCTCAAACACCCCGGCCCCCAGGAGAGAGGGATCGTTGCTATTGACAGATGCTCCATTCCTGCCAGGAGCAGGAGTGCAGCTGGAACCTGTGCAGGACAACACAGGGGCAGAACAGTATCACGGGGAGGGGGGAGCAATCAGCCTCTTGTGCTTTGCTGCGGACAAGGGTGAGTTCCAGTATCGGTTGTACAGGTTTGGCAGGAAGATAAAACTGTGATGAAGTGGCAGAAAAACAAGAGATGCAAGTGGTTAACCTTCATGTGCTCATCAAATCGTGGTGTGTGTTTTACTGTCTGACTTGCCTCTCACTACAATAACTGCTGTCAGTCTCAGCCAGCAGCACAGTCAGTCACAGTGTAGCTGCAGCAGTCTAGCTCTGAAAAAGAGATGAGAAGGAATTTCTCACTTTCTCTTTCGTTAAAATGAGCCTCTGGATTTCCTTCAGTCATTGACTGAAATTTGTGTGGTTGTACTGTTGGCTTTTTGCTGTACCTTGTCCTTACCAACACCCAGCAAACCCCCATCCCTCTGCTGTTAAATATCTGCTATTTGGGAAACATCCTTTAGGTGATGCCACAGCTATTTCTGATGTTGTTACAGACCATATCAAGGCCTGTCCCGATACAAACCAGAAAAATTTAACCGCAGAACGCTCAGCAAGTTGGTCTTCAGGCTCCTGGACCAATTCAACGTAGACCCAGGTATGGGCCATTGCAACATATTGTGGGCTTATCTCAGCAATAAAGAACACACAAAGTCAATTTGTCTTCTGCCATGTTCATCAAGGAATTTCTGCTGTCATTTATCTTGGGGAGTTTCAGGCTTTAATTAATGATACTGAAAAACAAAGCTGGTAAGTTATGGGAATTATCACTTTGTGCTGTTGAAGAATGAAGTGCTGGTGACTAATAAACTGTTTCTGCCATGATATGAAATAAATCCTGACCTCAGCATGGCTCTGCATAAACACACCATGGTCAGCTCTGAGTTATGACTCCGTACCTCTCACATAAGAGGCAAGTCATTATTCATTGGGGGTCTGTTTTCTTGAGCCATGGGTCCGTCAGCTGGGAGGAGATAACCCTTGGGAAGCAGGAGCCTCACAGCCCTTTGTATCCTTTGTATAAACTGGGTTCATGGCAGGGAATTTTAAGGCTCCTGCAGCCTTAAAGTGGCACATTTTCTGTCACTGAACAGATCTGCTCCACCTGCACTTGTCTGTTACCTAACAGAATCTGCTTGGCTTTCCTTGCTAGTGGGGACTGTTGATTTTTTCCATCTCTCTGAGATCTTGCTCCAGACCCCTTTAGGTGCAGCATTAGCTTTTACCCTGCAGAGCTTTCCATTATCCACCCAAGACATGCAGTTCTCTTTTCTTGGACTGAAAGTGTTTTCTAACCACAAATTGTGGGCTCATTACACTTGGCAGCAACACTATTGTATAATAATCTTCCCATCTTCAGAGTGGTGTTCAAAAGTTAACACGATAAACCTTGCAAACCTTCACTGGAGGAGAAATGCACATAATGAAACATAGCATGTTGGTGTGAAAGCTGAGACATACAGGGGGAGATTTATTTAGAAATTAAACCCTTCCCAGGAGTTCACTAGTCCTGCTGAAGACTCCTTGACAAGGTTGGATGTTCAGTCAACTGTGTTGACTTTGATGATCTGTAAAGGGAATTGAGTTGTTCCCCTTTCCTTGTGAAAGATCTGCCAAGGGCACGATGTAATGGTACAGATTAAATGATGTAACTGTTCACATGCAAAATCCTGAGGAACAATAATTACAGAAAGGCAAAATCAGGAGAGGAGCCTGTAGGTGTTGGTCTCAGGTGCTCTCTGTGGGATGCAGTGTGCTCCAAGCTAGGAATGGCTTCCACATGTTGCAGCTGATGATAATAATGGTGAATCTTGCTGGTGCTCCACAACCATTCACTGCTGAGGAGGTGTCTTGGTGTAGATACTGATCCCATTCCTGCCTGCACTTCCAGACATTTATCCCATGCAAACTGCAGTATCTGCAGTGCAGGGCAAGTCCTTGCTCGAGAGCACTGCCCACCCCTTCTGAAGTGAGGAGGGGAGCTGGGTGACCAGTTTAGGCTTTAGGGCAGATAAAACCAGTGCTGGATGACTGTCATAGTCCCACATGTGAAAGTTGGTGTTTGTTTTTTACATAATATCACGTGCAGTTATGAGCAGGAATTCACACTTTGCTAAACTGTGGCTGTCAGGCTCCTTTCAAGTGCTTTGGAAAGAGATGAATGCCCTGCAGAGAAATTGCTGCCTCACTGCTGGTCATGCTGGAACTGAACTGGAAAATGCTGGCAGCTGGAATAACATGCCTTTCCTTGTCTTCCCACCTCTCCCTTCCCTTTTGCTGAATTTCTGGGTGTTCTTTCTCCATTCTGTACTGGAAGCAAGTCTGACTGTGATGAAATGGTCTGCAAGAAGGTGACAGGCTGGGCAAAATGTACAAATGAAAGAACCCCTCATGTCTCTCGTTCTGAGCAGCTCCCCCAAAAGCTGGCAGTGAGGCAGAGCTCACACTTGTCACCTCTTGTCACCTCACCTGGCTGGGGGCTCGTTCAGCTGCTGCTGCTTTCGGTCTCCTCCTCACTGTGGCTCCTCCTCGCCGTGAGAGCCTGAGAGCAGCAGCACAGAGGGAAGTGGCTTTGGTGAGAAGGGCTGGAGGAGGATGGGGTTTCTGGGTATGAGCACCCAAACTTGTGTGTGACTCAGTCCTTGCAGTTCCAAATCAACTTTCAGATTTCGCTACCCGAGCTCACTCTTGCCCACTCCCAGTAAATCCCACTGACTGCCAAGCTGAGGTGTCTGTCAGGATCTGAAACATTCCTGGGAATTGCCAGCCTTCAATTCCAGAGCCAGATAGGAGTTGGCCCAGTATATAAAAAGATCTGAAACTTCAGGGGATAAAACCCATCCTGTTTGATTAGTCCTCCTCTTCTTCTTCAGACCTGTATTCCTGTTAACACACAAGCAGGGTGTGGTAGGTGGGAGATTTTCTGCTGAGTCCCAAAGGTGTCCCAATAAAGTGTGTGTGGATTCCATTTAATTACCCTTATTGGGGAAGAAAGGAGTTGGGCAGAAGTGGTATGTGATTGAGGAAATTGAAGTTTATAGAGTCTTTCCTCACACCTGGGTCAGTATGCTCTGGTTTAAAGAGCCTGTAGTTTTTTCAAGCTACTTAGCACTCTTTGGAGATCCTGTCAGATTGACTTCACAAACACAGGGCTCAGTCAAAACAGATCTCGGGGGTGAGGGAACAGCCCCTTCCCAGGGCTGACATGGTTGAAACTGTTCTCTGCTCTGGTTTTGCACAGCCAGGACACACAGAGAGCTCAGGGGTGTATTTCACTGAAAATTCCTTGGGTTTGAAGTAGAAATGATAATGCTCTGAGAAGTGTGATAGCCTCAGATACTTGGCTTGGTGCCTCTGTGCCGATGAAGCAAAGGACAGTGGAGTGACAGAGAGGAGACAGACAGGGACCGAGTGCCCATTAACAGCGGTGCTTGTGCTGTAACAGCAGGAGAGGTGAGCTGAGCACCTCACGGTCTGCGTGCTGTGAGCCTGTTTTTACCATAGTCTTTAAAAGGTTTTTTAGTATAAACCAAGAGAAATGTTTCCCTTACTTGAGCACTGGGTTATCCATTGANGAGCCCCGCATCTGCCAGGTGAGCCACAGCTGGGAGCACAGAGCCCCACATCTGCCCAGGTGAGCCACAGCTGGCTGTGCAGAGCCCCGCATCTGCCAGGTGAGCCACAGCTGGGAGCACAGAGCCCCGCATCTGCCAGGTGAGCCACAGGTGGCCCACACCTCCTCAGGGCTCAGGGACCTGCAGGCACATGGCAGGGCAGTCACCAAGGAGAGCTCTAGTGGGGCACTTTCAGAAGATACTCCATTAGAGAGAAGGGAATGACTTGTATAACTTGGCAGGAATGCCTTTCTAAGGAGGAAATTTCAACTGGTTTTACCTTTCCCTCGTTAAAACAGGGCAGAATGTTATTCCCATCCCTTCCCCTTTCCTTTCCTCCCCCCTCTTTTTTCCATCCCTGACTTCCATGGTGATTTTCCTCTAGAGTGTTTTTGCTCAGGTGCTCAGTACCAGCACAACTCTGCACCCCCTTTGCCTGAGGAGAACCTCCAGGCTAGGACACTCGCAGGCAGGAGCCCCTTTCCCAAGGCTGCAGAGCTCAGGTGCTGAAGGAGGAGGGCATGGAATGTGCCCCCCAGTCCTTTCTGAGGTCCTCACACTGTGGTTTTGTCTACTGAAGAACAGGCAGTAGGATATGACCTGCTCTAGGCCATGGCACACTGGCCAGCAGCTCCAAGCTTTTTTGTGGAAAAGCTGATGACATCCTGGCAATTCTGAGCATGAATTCATCATATCCACATGGTGTCCAAAAGTGCACCAGAACATGTTTTCCTTTAGGTGTAGATCAAACCCCTCGTGCTGTGCTCTGTTCTCACTCCAGGCAGCACAGCCAGCAGGTGGCTCAGGGATTTGGGGACAGGCTGGGCCTTCTGCTGTGTCACCCTCTTTCTGAGGGCCATGGGCCCTGAGCTGTAGTGCCACAGAGTATTTCATGAGCCAGTGATGCATGTCTGAGGCTACAGCAGAGAGGTTTTCTTGACCACAGCCCTGTCCTCCACTAACTTGCACTTAGGGGTTAATCTCATGATACAGCCAGAGACCAGTGCACAGATTGCTGCTCCTCAGCAATCCTTAGCAATCCCAGGGAAAGTCTCCAGCGTGTCAGGTACCCTGATTTTGTTCAAAAACAGCTGCTTTAGTTTGCTCCCAAAAAAGGTACACTGTGTGTGGGACCTGCTGTTCTGCCAGGAGAGGGAGAAGAAGCTTCATTGTGAATGGAAGCTCTCAGGGCCATGGAAAGAAAGCACTGGGTCCACATCCCACATCAGAAGGCATTGACATCTCCTGGGAGTGGTAGACACCCACCACACCTAAAAATGTATTGCACCATGTCCCCGGTAGACACATCTTACCCATCTTGCATGACTGAGATCAGTGTGGATTGTGGGTTTCATACCCCGTGTGCCAAACAGATTTCATTTTTACTCCCTCTGGGTTGCTTATGGCCATTAATTCTGCCAAGGGCTGAGAGCACAGGGCTTCAGCCTCTGAGTCAGGTGAACTGTTGCTCAGGTGAGCACAACTGTGGTGCAACTGCCAGGTTAAGAGTTAATACATGTCCAAAGAGCTGCTTTCGTAGTATTAAACCATTTACATTCCACTAGTGCTCCACAACCCAGTCATGATCCCATTGGACAGACACTGACCAGGAAAATGGCTTCTGTTCTGGAAAGTTTAGGGCATGGCCTTTTGCTCTGACCAACAGGACACCAATTTGGGTGCAGGAGACCAGGGTTCAGACTCCTGCCACCCCAGCTGGGTGTTTGACCTTGAGGAGGGTGCTCTGTCCTGAAGCACTTTGATTCCTGCACATACAAGGTGCAGGTGATCATGAAAGTGCAGGGAAAGGTCTGGATAAGGCTCTGCTGTGCCACCTGTGCTACTTGTGCCTCTTGGCCAGAGGAGCTCCTGATACTTCTGATCTGCTTTGGAATGTGGAACCTGTTTCAGACCTCCAAGGTGGGAGGTTTTCCATCACCTACACAGACCGTGCCAGTTCTTCTCTGGCATTAGATATTGTGGGTTTTTTTCTTCCAAAAGACTCTTATGGAATTTATTTTGCCTTTATAGCTTTTGGTAGAAACATCATATGTTTACTTGGTGATTTTGTGTGTTTGTGCTGTTCACTTGTATGTGTGTGATCCATTTTTCATGGTCTTTTAAACTCCTTCTTGTGACTGAGATCAATAAAAGCTTCTGCTTTAGCAGTTAATTCTCTTCATTTCCAATTTTTTCTTTGTCAGCTTTTCTTAACTCCTTTTTCTCTCATAAATGATTTTCACATGAAATCTTAACCTTCCAATTTTGACTTTATTGAAATCTGTTTTGTTTTTATTTTGTTATTCTTCATTTGCTTAAGAGCTTTGATCTCTCCATTTCATTGTCTCTCTTACAAAGTTCACCCTCATATTTTCCATCAAATCCCAGACTGCTTTGGGTTGGAAGGGACTTTAAAGACCATCCAGTCCCACGCCCTGCCATGGGCAGGGACACTTTCCACTATCCCAGGTTGCTCCAAGCTCCATCTTGAACAGTTTGCTGTGATGGGGCAGCCACAGCTTCTCTGGGCACCCTGTGCCAGGGCCTGCCCACCCTCACAGGAAAGAATTTCTCCCCAGTATCCCATCTATCCCTGCCCTCTGACAATGGGAAGCCATTCCCCCTTGTTGTGTCTCTCCAGGCCCTTGTCCCAAGTCCATCTCCAGCATTCTTGGAGCCCCTTTGGGCACTGCCAGGGGCTCTCAGGTCTCCCTGGAGCCTTCTCTGCTCCAGGTGAGCCCCCCCAGCTCTCCCAGCCTGGCTCCAGAGCAGAGGGGGCTCCAGCCCTGGGAGCATTTCCGTGGCCTCCTCTGGACTCTCCAGCAGCTCCACGTCCTTCATATATCGGGGCCCCAGGGCTGGGGCAGCTCTGTAGGGGGGTCTCACCTGAGAGGGGCAGAATCCCCTCCTCACCTGCTGCCCACGCTGTGGATCAGCCCAGGGCACAGGGGGTTTCTGGGCTGCCAACACACATGGCCAGGGCATGTGTTGAGCTTCTCATCCACCCACACCCCCAAATCCTTCTCCCCGGGGCTTTTCTCCATCCCGTCTTCATCCAGCCTGCACTTGTGCTCTTGTTGAGTTCTTCTCTATTTTTTCTGATAAAATATAGAAAACCAGATTCAAACGCAGTTCCTTTGCTCCATCAGAATAAAATACATCACTAGTGCCTTCAAACATGTTTGCAGTGTATCTGTGTTCTTCTGCCCTTTCCACACAGATAGCTGGGCATTCAAACCCCCCAGTTCTGCCATGGCCTCTGCTTTGGATATTTCCTGTAGAAGCTCAAAGAAAAAAATGTTCAGTGGATGTTTTGGGTGGCCTGGAGCAGTCAGGCCATGGTTCTTTCTGAAGTGCCTTGAAATCTCTGAGGTGGGTGGTGATGATATTAATTTTTACCTTGATCTTGTGTTCTTTAGAGAGTGTTGCTTTCCAAGAGCTGATGATTTCTCCTCCGGATATTGGGATAATATCCAGAGGAAAGATCACCATGTTTATTGGGACAGTATCCTGTGTGATAATTGTAGTAATTTCCTCAGATCCTTGGAGGTCAAGGATCTGTTGTCACACTGTGGAAGATCCACTTCAAAATAACAGTTTTAACCATTTTCTTTTGAGATAGAAAAGTTCATGTTCTGAAGGGATGCTTCAGGGGACCCTGAGGAGCTGCCATAGCTAGTGGGACATCAATCCGTGCCCCTCTGATCCCAGGGTCTGGTATCCAGAGATCTCTCTTTGTTCCCCCGGTTTGCAATCCCTGGGCGTGCCCTGAGTGGGGCAGGATAAGGGAATGATAAGCAATCGGTTTCTCCCTGTGGGAGCTGATTCAAGGGAAGCTGCAGAGATGTTTCACTTCCCTGTTTTCTGTGACCGTTTCTGATTGCTGGTCCTGCTCCTTCTGACTCCCAGTGGGATGGTTTTAGCCACTGAAGCCCCACGGAAGGCTTTGGCTAAGCCTCTCCCTGTTCACCATCCCAGCATCCAGCAGGAACTGACAGATACCTGTGCTAATCCAGCTCATGTATTTTATCTGCTGCCTTTATCTTTCCTTGCACTGGATTTCAAAACAAGGCACTGTGTGAAGATCTTGGGTTTTGCAGTTGTAATGAGCCATATCTAATGAAGATGACAGCAATAAAAATAATAAAGACAACTGTGGCTTGCTAGCTCAGCAAAACAATAGTCCCCACCCTCTTTGTATGGATGTGGAGTCTCTTTCATGGATCTGTGTTTTATCGGATAAACTTTAGCCACAAGTTTACATCCTGAGTAAGTTGTTCACAAATGCTTCAGTGAATTAACAGCACAGGTTCCAATTAAACCCAGAAGAATGCGGCCTCTGGAGACTGAGGTGGTGCCCATGCTGAGGATGCTGCCTAATTAAAGGTGTGAAGTCATTGACTGTGGAGCACATTGAACCACGGAGTGGATCTTATCGCTCAGGGGTGGTGGAACCAGAGATATCAGACCCGAGGATTAGCAATGCTAATGACGGTTGAAAGTGTAAATAACAGTTCATAGTTGAGATAAGCGGACAGTGTGAGTCTGTCCCTCATTGTTCCGAGTGTGAGGGCATCCTGCCTTCCCCAACCCCAGTCTGACACTGGGGAAGGAAAAGTGTCATGTCTAGACAGTAAAACTTCCAGGAAATTCAGTGATGTTGTGTACTTAAATGTCTTTCTCCTTCTTTCAGCTCTCTGCCCTAACGTCATAAATCAGCGGCACTTGAGAACGCTGAACTACCTCTTTTACAAGAGATTTGTTGAGGTATGTGCTGTGCTCTGCTGTGCTGGGAGGGGGTGAATGAGGATTTTCATGCCATTTGCAGTTTGAATAACAAAATTGAGATAATTGAAATGTATAGATAGTATATGAGCAAGTTTTTGTTGTGAGTATTATGGTAGAAAGATGCCGTGGATCTGCCATGTGACCTGTTTGTTCTGTGAGTGACCAGTTAGTGTGTCCAGTCAGGTTCCCATGCCTGGGCGTCCTGATTGCCCATGGCTGGAGCTGCTTCCCCTCGGCTCCCTCAGCAGTGCTCTGGGACACTGGGGGTAGCCCAGGGTCAGCTCCAGTGCTCAGCTTCTCTCAGCCATCCCAAATAAGCAGGAACGTACTGGATAGAGACTTCTGGGGGGTTTGTGAGGTTTTTGCTTGGATTTTTTGGAAGAACACTAGGCTCTAGACAGTCCTCATTTCTGGATTCTTTGCAGGCACTTTGCTTTGGTGTGTGTGGCCTGGCTGGGACAGGTATGGCCCAAACCTGCCACAGAAGCTTTTTTGTGCTGCCAGCCTTGCTACTACACAGCAAAATGGTCCTATTTTCAGCTCCTCAACCACTCTTTGAATAAACTTTACTTCTGTCCAGCCTCTAAATTCTCTTTCCAAATCCACTGGTACTTGTCCTGGCACTGAGGGCTTGAAGGAGTAAGAAAATGTCACTAATTCTTTTTGAGAAGCAGGTTTCTAGGAGGCAGCTGGGAGGTTGACTGTCTGCAGAATGACTTGAGTGTGGTTTCTCCTCCCCCCTCATGAGTGCAGAGCCAAGTCACTGCCCTTTGGATGCTCCTGAGCTCCTGCACTGGGAACACATTTATCTCCTCAGCAGGATGAATTTGGTGCTTCTCCTCATGGTCTGGCACTCAGCATGGCCTTGTGTCTGGGGACAGGTCATACCAGCTGAGAGTCAAATTTTGTTCTGCCTCTTCTGGAAAAAACAGCTTTCACTTGCATCCAGGTGTAGCCATTGGACTGTTAAGGACAAGAACCACAAGAGACTGAGTATCACAGGGAAATGTTTCCATTTCTTGAATTTTGAATTTTCAAGCTGTGTTTGCCAAGTGTGGAACAGCCTTTCATCTGCAGTTCATAAAAGACTTTCTCCTTGTAGATACAAGAGGGTTTTTTAACAGAACCTGAGCCCAGCAGG
Source organism: Scytalopus superciliaris (assembly GCA_013400415.1). Lineage (NCBI taxonomy): Eukaryota > Metazoa > Chordata > Aves > Passeriformes > Rhinocryptidae > Scytalopus > Scytalopus superciliaris. The sequence continues at coordinate 315,182 of VXBX01005198.1, read as the reverse complement.
TTTTTCAGATGTTCCTACAGGACTATTGATCCAGTCTTCAGAGAGTCAGAGTTCAGGGAATGAGCCACCTCTTCCCAAAGTGCCTGTTCTGTGTTCAGAAGAGGATTCCTGTTTGCTCTGACAGCAGCAGGCGGATCCAGGCATTTCTGACCCCCCAGCCCCAGTACTTTGAACACAAGGATGGGGTTGAGGGGTGGTGATCTGACAACACCTTTCTGGCATAGCCAGTTCTGCTGCTGAGACCTCCCAATCCATGAGGGAAGGCTCTGAGCTGTCCTTGCTGCCTCCCACTGCCAGGAGAGCTGGGCATGACTGAGCATTTCAGGCTCCTGCATCTCAGAGCTTTAGTGTGGATGATATCACTGTAGTGAGCTTGGTCATCCTCAGCAAGTGAGCAGAGAGCATCTATCCAGGTGTATTTATTTAGCAGAGTGGACTGGATTCATGATCTGGGGTTCTGCTCTCTCTGGCCTTCCATTTCCTTTGTTTGGGAGTATTTGCTTGATTTAAAGTATCCAAGCTGGCCAGTTACTTCCATTAAGGTACATTTGGCAGCTGTTCCTGGACACAGTCCCTTCTTCTGAGTGCTCTTTGGTGCTCTCTGTTTACCATTCTCAGCTGTGTCTGAGCTTTGGTTAATGGCCCCTTTATCTCACTAGTATTTAAATTACATGCCTGTGTATCTCAGAGCTGTTTTCTTTGAGACTCTTACTCCCTGTTTGCTCTTGTACCTTTCCATAAAAGTGGCAGTCCCTGTTCCCTCTGCCAGCACTGGGGCTCCTCATGGTCAGTCTCATGAGGCCTCTGCTCTTGGAATAGTGGAGAGTAAGTCCCATCCCAAGTTTCTCCCCAAGTTTGACTCTGAACCACATTAGAATGGGAATATTAACTTATCAGTTTCCTTTCCCAGACCATATCATTCCAGAGGATTTTTCATTACTTGGCTGTTGAAAAAAGTTTGTATTTTTATATTCTGAATGCTTGGCCTTGCAGATGATCCCTGAGAGTCATCCCTTTCCTAAAGCCCACGGGATGGCTCTCCATGGGCTGGCTGGAGAGCTGAACAGTCTGAGGACACATTACATATGAATTTTTATGTCTTACATGCTGTCATGTAACAGTTCTCTGAGTTGCTTCACCCAAGCTGTGTTGTTCTGCCATGCCCTGGCAGCTGAGGTGCCCTGTGTGCTCCAGAGTGCATTCCTTGGCCACAGGTGATGCCAGTCAGGATGTTCATTTCTGGTTTGCTGTATGGGACATCCTCCCTCTTCTAAGATGGCTCAGGAGTAATTTTGTCTTTTCAGAAAACTATGACTGAGGAGAATTGGGCAGATCACGTCCAGGTGAGTGTGGATTTCTCTCTCCTATTTTCTGGGTTATTTACTTGGAGATTATTTTAAGATGTTCAGAGTATCCAGCTCTGGATGCTGTACTTGTACTATTGGCAGTCCTGCACTTTATCATCACTTTGAAAGCATACAGCAAAAATGTACATGTTATGTGTTTGAAAATGCTCTGGTTTGGCTGGAATTTTGGCTGGAGCCAAACTAGAATGGTTGGACAACACTCAGGCACAGGGTGGGATTGTTGGGGTGTCTGTGCAGGGCCAGGAGTTAGACTCAGTGACCCTTGTGGGTCCCTCCCAACTCAGGACACTCAATGACTCTGAGAGTCTGGATTTGAATAGGATTATTGAGTAAATTCTTTTACTTTTGTGCACTTACTTGTAAGGGAATACTGCAAGTATTTATGTTAATGACAAGGAGAGTTCTCTTCAGCAGCTGACCAGATGTGTGAGGAAATTGGGATAAATGTTAGATTCCCTCTGCATGCTCCACTCTGATAATTTATTAGGTTTATTAGGTGACTCTGATGTTGTGACCTTCCATCCTGTGCTGTAGGACACAAACAATTTTAATGGCACAGGGAGAATGGAGCAGTATGGGTTTGTCTTGGTGTATAAACAAGAGGGTTCAGGCAGTCCTGGTTTTGCCTGATCCTACAATAAATACAGTGAAATAGCATGAAATTCCATGGTGATAGTCCATTAATGGTTATTTATGTAACCATGATGTCCCATGGAATTGCAGCCTCCTGGTGAGTGTTTGCTCCTGCTCTGTAACTCCTCTTGGAGCCATTAGGGGTTTCTGAAAACCCATCCAAGTGGTAACGGGCCAGCCTGGGGACTGAGGATCTCAGAGATTTGAGGTCTCAGGCACTGTTTGGACATACCAGCAAAGTGTTGGGATTGCTGGGGTGTCCTTTGCAGGGCCAGAGGTTGAACACAATTATCCTTGTAGGTCTCTTCCAGCTCAGGAGATTCCATGATTCTATGATTCTGACTTCTGGATGTGCTTTGGAGTGTGTGAAAACCACCCATGTCAATCACTTGTGCAAACAGGAGGCTCGGGATACTCCTTGGGAAGTGCCTGGTAAAGCCACCTCCCTGGAGATGGACTGTGGCACAAGGTTGTCTTTGCTTTCCCAAAGGATTCCAAACTTTGTGTTTCCTGCATGTTGCCAACTGATCTCTTTTTCCCAACTACGTAATTATGAGCTGAGCAGTGCTGAAACTTGTCTGTTATCAGCCTGACTCAGCTATCAGAGATCACTGTCTTTGGCAGCACTTGAAAGCCATCTGCAGGAAACTGAAATAATCACCTGTGCAGGCTCCTGCTGCTGCTGCTGCTGCTGCTGCTGGCAGGGAAAGGAGGTAACAAAGGAGGGATCTTGGAGCAAATCTTGGTTTTCAGTGCAAAAACTGAGGTTGTCTAGGACTTTATAGGTTTTCAAAGATTAGACAGGAGGCAATGGCTCAGCATTCACTCAGAGCTTCATAGAATTAGGATCACAGACTTGTTTGGGTTGGAAGAGACCCTAAAGATCAACTCGTTCCACCCCCTGCCATGGGCAGGGACACCTTCCACCAGCCCAGGCTGCTCCAAGCCCCGTCCAGCCTGGCCTTGGACACTCCCAGGGATGGGTCAGCCACAGCTTCTCCAGGCAACAACTTCACCTGGGACTTGACATGGTTTGATAAAAATAATTCTTCAAGTTCCTTGTGGAGCTGAGGAAGGCCATTGTTTGTGTTGTGTGTCCCATGCCCATCCCTGTGTTTAGTTGTGGCTCACTGACTGTGTGGATCTCGCAAGCTCTGCCCAGACAGGCACTGGCAGGACAGAGGATGGGACTCAGTGTGACCTCTGGTCACCTGGGGTAATGGGTACCAGAACTCCCAAAGACTCCACGATGGCACACTCTCAGAATTATTGGACAATTTTTTGATACTTTTGTCATTTTGAAATTCAAAGAGGTGGTAACGGAATTAAAGCCCATTTTTGTTTAATTCTGTGCTGCAGCTGTAACAAAAGACTTATGCATATATCAGGAGCCCTGGTGGTTGTATAATATCAGGAATTACAGAAGTACCAGTTGAATGACACAGATTTCAGGAGCCCTGATAAGGCAGATCTGTCCCTGCTGGCCATGGCACATTCTCCATGGCAGGCCAGAGACATTTTGGGGCTGGGATTTCTTTTTGTTCACCCTGAGCAGTGCAAGTAGAGATTTTTCATGTTCCTGCCCTGTGGGATGAATCCAAGGTGTGATCCTGACTGCTCCTACAAAAGGCAGAAACCTGGGAGTTAATTGTGGGCCAACAGAGCCTGTTTGCAGCCCTGTGGCAAACAGGTTTTGCCCCCTGTGCCTGCCAGTGCTCAGTGGCTGAGCTGATGTCCAGGCAGAGATGGCAGAGGAGGCAGGAGGGAAAGGAGAGGGATGAAAACCTCTTCATACCATAGGGAAGCTGCCCTTGTCCCCACTGCCTGCTGCAAACCTGGTTAGCCAGGAGAGCTGCCACTTGCAGCATCTTCTCCAACTGGAAATACCTGGAGGACAGAGGGAGGGGGAGAGACTCTGTGCCCAGTGCCAGCTCTTCATTCCCTTGCCGAGCTGATTCTGGGCTGCTGGCAGCACATGGGAGTGCCTGTCCTCACAAGCAGAGGGGAAGGTGTGGAGGATATTGATGGCAGATAAGCAGGGGAAGGAGGCAGGGCATGAGGCTCCTGTCTGCTTTCTGTGTGCCCTTCTGCTTCCATTTTCACATACTTCATGTTTTTCATGGCTTCGTCGTCTGCATAAAGAGGATAAAATTGGGCAAAGCAAGCTCAGAGGTGTTGAAGATTGTCCTACCAGTGACTGCAGAGAGCACATGGCCAGTGGCAGGAGGGGCTGTGGAATGCTGATGTTGCCCTGGAAATTCTGCAGGACAAAATCACTTGGAGACTAAAAAGCATGGAAGGCATATTTGGCACCAGCAAAGTGATGGGATTGCTGTGGTATCCTGTGCAGAGCCAGGGGTTGGACACAATGAGCCTTGTGGGTCTCTTCCAGCTCAGGAGATTCCATGATTCTATGATTCTAACTTCTGGAGCACAAGCCCTGTGGGGAGAGGCTGAAGGAGCTGGGGCTGTTTAGTCTGGAGAAGAGGAGGCTCAGAGGTGACCTCATCACTCTCTATAACTACCTGAAGGGAACGTATAGCCAGGTGGGGGTTGGTCTCTTCTCCCAGGCAGTCAGCAATAGGACAAGGGGGCTTGAGCTCTGCCAGGGGAAATTTAAGTTGGATATTAGAGAAAAATTCTTTACAGAGAGAGTGCTCAGGCCTTGGAATGGCCTGCCCAGAGAGGGGGGGGATTCACTGTCCCTGGAGGTTTTTAAACTGAGATTGGAAATGGCACTGAGTGCCCTGATCTGGTAAAGGGGCTGGAGTTGGACCAAGGGTTGGACTTGATGAGCTCAGAGGGCTTTTCCAACCCAATTGATTCTGCGATTCTGTGATTTCATGATTCCATGATTCTATGAATGTGTTTTGGTGTGTGGGGTGAAGAGCTTTCTGTTGATGGTGGAGTGTGGGAAAACCTCCCATGTCAACCACTTGTGCAGACGGGAGGCTCAGGATCAGCCAAGCTTTCAAAAAGTGAATGCACACAGAGCTGTGATAGGGATGAGAACACAGTGGGGAAGTGACTCTGATGGGAGGTGTCACTGCTGCCAGGGCTTAGGTATCAAATTGTGTCTGACATACTTGTGTCAGGTTGGCAACGTGACATGGGCCTTACTGAGGAGCACTCTCCTCTCAGGTGGCATGTGGAGCCCCAGGACATCTCACATAGCACCAGACACTGGTGTTCTGGTGACCTGAAACTCTCCCAGTTTAACAGAGGACTGAGGGTGGGAGGGTCTGGTGTTCTGCTGCACCACTCTCAGTGTGCCCTGTTCTCACCAGGGTTCCAGGGGGATCTTGTAATTGGGCCCTTCCAGGCTGAGCTGGGTTGATCAGTGCCAAATCAGTTTAAAATGTTAACCTCAAATAGACCAAGGATTCTGTGTGTTTATTTGGCCTTCCTGATATGAAACTCCTTGTCTCATGGAGCAGAAGAGAGTGACACTGCACAGCTCTTGTTTGGGGCACTGGCTGGAATCAGCACTGGGCTGGGTTATAACACATTGCTTTGTTTAGGACTGCCAGTGTTACAATCACTGTGATGTCAGAGAAAGCCAAGGGGTAGAAATGGGATTTGCACTTCTACTGACTGTGAGCCAAAGGGCCTTTTGCTGCTAAATCCCAAATCACTCTGTGCTGGTGCTTGCACAGGGGAACTGTCCCTTAGCTTCTCAAATATCTGAATCTTAAACCCTTCCAAAGCTGATGCCCAGAAGAGCAGTGCTGTTTGGGGAGGTGTCACGTGTTCTTTGGGTGCTCCTCAGGAGTGGGGCCCCCCAGCCAGCCCTCCTGCTCAGGACAAGAGGAAATGGCCTTAAGTTGCACCAGGAAAGGTCTAAATTAGGCATTAGGAAAAACTCTTTGCATAGAAAGGGTTGTACAGCCGTGGCACAGGTTCCCCAGGGCAGTGGTGGGGTCACCAGCTCTGGGAGGCTTCAGAAACGTGTGGATGTGGCACTTGAGGACGTGGTTTAGTGGTGAATGTGGTGATGGTGCTGGACTGATGGTTGGACTGGATGACCTTAAGGGTGTTTTTCAGCCCTAACAATTCCATGATTCTCTGATTCCATAGCGGTTGGAACCACTCTGGCCTTCACTTTGATGTGTGTGGTTTGAGAGGAGGGTACAGGGTTACAGGGATGCACCACCCAGAAGAGTGGCCCTTGTTTTCCTCAGGCTCCTGTTTTGCAGCTCTTCAACCTGCTCTGGCCTTCCATGGGAATGCCAGGGTGAATCCTGGAGGCAGCTGTTCCCCATGTTCAGTGTGGGGAGAGCCTGCAGCTCATCTCTCCCCTCCTCCACTTGGGACAGTGAGATAACTTATTTATTTTAAAGTTTCTAACCATGAAAATCAAGTGCTGTGCCAGCTCATTCTCTCGGTGAGCAGTGCTGAGGCACTGGCAATTCCTAGGAAATGTGTAACTCCAGTTCCACTGCAGCTCCAGGGTTGTTATGCTGCTTACAGACAATATTCTGAAATCTGCCCCAACAGAAGGCAAAAGGTTAATGTGCCCTCCTTTCTGTGCAATACATTGGAAAAACTTTGGCAATTCCTGCTCCTTAATAGGTGTAAATTACCTTACACTGCAGCAAGGAGTTGATGTAATCTGACTTATTTAACCAATTAATTTCTAAATGGCAGTGGCTGATGCCAAGATCCTTTCTGCACAGGACGATTTTGACCTCAATTAAAACACAACTACCTCTGGAATAAAGTGCAATAACTGTTACACTCAAGGAGGAAATTTTTAAGGGGAATTTAGAGGCCAGAATGCAATTACTTTTCCAAAGGTTTTTCGTGGCCAGAACACCTGGCCAGGCCTCCTGCTCTGGGTAGTCTTGAATAAGGACAAGGGGTCAAAAAGACCACTTTGCAAATACCCACATCCAGTGTCCATCCTTGGGACCTCTGGGTTTAGGGAAACTTTTCAATTGACTCGAGATTGTTTTGAGTACAGCAACATCCCAATGGTGTGAGGAACTGAATATCCATAGGGAATGAAACAATCTGTGCAATGCAATTGGGAACGGTACTCAGGAGGTGGTTAATAAACAGCATGTCTCTTGGTGTAAGGCTGCATGTCAAATTATCTTTCCCTCTGTGTTTGAGTGAAGTGTTTGTTCAGGGATGGGATGGATTTCATCACTCAAACATCAAATCCAGGCTGGCTGTTTTCCTGGAAGGTGGAAACCCAAACTAGTTTAACCAGCCAACGTGTGGAATCCCCTGCTAGTACTTCTGGGCTCCTTTTTAGTAGGAAATTAGAACCAGTGGGTGATTTGTTTTGTTCCTTCTGGCCTTAAAACTCTCAAGGAGGAATCATCAGCCAAAATAAATTTTCATGGTTCCACCAGTATTGCTGCACATGGTGCTTGTTCTGAGGTGCTGGGCCACTGGAGCCCAGTAGCTCCCAGTGTGGGGGTGTGTATATGAATATGCAGAAGCTGCTCCTGGTCTGGTTTTGCCTGCAGTCTGTCTGTTAAAGCATCTTAAAGAATTGCATTTATCTTTCCACAGCTTTCAGCAGCTCCCTAATAGCTGCTGTTTATAAAAAGATAAGATTTGATTTTTCTTTTCCATTTCCCTCTTGCACAATAGCTGGTATTTAGACCTGGGGCAGTTACAGGCATGAGGGCTGCTGTCTGTCTTGGGAAGTCAGGACTGGGGGAATTGCTTTGTTTCAGGTGAGAAACGGTGGCTTTTCCTCCCCCATTGTCCAATTGTTGCTCCCATTGCTCCTTCCATTCCTCTCCCTGCGTTCTATCCCCTGTTCAGGGACTGACAGGACCTCACTGGGGGTGACAGTGTTTTGACAATCCCTCTGCTTTTGCCCTGTGCCATTTTCTTTGGATTCGCTATTCCTATTGGACGTTTCTGGGGAGAACACACAGCCACAGTATGATGTAAAAGTGTATTGTTCCTAAGGGAATATTTAAACCATGGGCAAACTGAAAAATTAAAGCAGGAGGCAAAGTATAGATTTCCTTCTATTTTTCAGTTCAGTTTGTCAATGGGGTCATATATTTATTGATAGCTGAAAGCACACCAGTTACTGCAAAGCAGGACTGACTGATGGGGCTGATGCAGGGAACAGGCACATCTGTGACTGTCCCAGGAACAGCATTCTGTAATTCCAGGAGCTGGGCTCAATGATCCTTGTGATTCCCTTCCAGCCCAGGATATTCTGCGATTCCCTTACCCTGTGAGTCAGATCTGCAGCTCTGTTCTGCTCTCAGGATGGAGAGCAGGAAGATGTGCACCTGTACTAATGAAGTTGGCACTGTTGGGCTGAAAGAAATGGGAATTTTTCATGGAACAAACCCACAGCTGCTGTGGGAGAAATGCATGGGAAAGCCAAACACACAGGATGTTCTGTGCCTTCCAGGATAGAGAAGAGTTTATCACATTCAATTAAATGTCGGTACCTCCAGGTACCTCCTGCATGGCCTAGACTGGATTAACTTTCTGGAAGCCCTGGAGGGCTGGTGTGTCCAATGGTAATGATGGTGGTTTTGTTTATAACAAATCCAGCCATTGCTAAGCATGAAGATACTAATGAATTCTGGTGTCATTTTACAATAGGTGCAAAGAAGCCATTGCTTGATGTCCAATCTACCAAATTGTCAAAAATGTCCAAAACAATTTTAAAAGTCAGCCAAAAATTTCTCAGGAGTGATGGAAGATTTGTTTGCTCAACAGCTTCAGAAAATCAGCCACCACTTAACTGAAGTGTGGCTCCACAGGGCCAAGCTCTGGAGACTGATGGGAGCTGAGTGTCTGTGATTCTGACTCAGTGAGAGATTGGTGAGGGATTCCCTGGAAAGCTCAGGACCTCAGTTTTAAAATTGATGACTGAACAGCTTTTATGTGCAGACATAGTAAGTACTGGAGAGGGAAGAGAGGAAACTGGAGAGAACACACTGGCGGGAAAAAATCCTCTTTAAAATCTTTTGGTATGTTAGAGATGCATTCTGACCTTAGCCCCTGCCACCAGCCAGGGCCAGCGTGCTGCTAAGCACTGTAATTACATTTCTGTCACTAGCAGGCATTCATTTGAAAGCACAGCTTCATCAGAAAGAGATTTGGTATGGTATAAAAAAGAGCTAATTGGCTTATGGCTGTAGGTTGAGAGGTCAGTGTTAGATTAAAGAGTTAAGAGCATCAGCGAGCTGTTGGACTCCACTGAGCGGTGCTGGGAGAGGTTTAGTTCTGCCACATGGGAAGAGCATCTTAGGAGTAGGAAAGTATAGAAATCATCCAAAACCTTACAGGAACATGTGGAACATACCAGCTCCTTAAAATCTATGTCAGGAGTCAATATATAGTGTCCAGGATACCCCTTGCTGACTCCAAACTGCAGCAGCTGTAGGGTTAGAGTCACAAGAATACCGGGCTTCTGTGGGTTGGGAAGCTCATTCATTCCACCTCTTGCCACGGGCAGGGACACCTCCCACCAGCCCAGGTGGCTCCAAGCCCCGTCCAGCCTGGCCTTGGGCACTCCCAGGGATGGGGCAGCCACAGCTTCTCTGCCCAACCTGTGCCAGGGCCTTCCTATCCTCACAGGGAGGAATTTTTTCCCCATATCTAGTCCAGATCTCCCTTCTGTCAGTTTAAAAGCATCCCCCCTTGTCCTGTCACTATCTGCCCATGTACAAAGTCACTGTCTGTCTTTTCTATAAACCCCCTTCAAGTACCAGAAGGCCACAACAAGGTCTCCCCAGAGCCTTCTCTTCTCCTGGCTGAGCAACCCCAGCTCCTGTTTGTGTACACAGGGTAAAAATGAGGACAGGCTCACTTCCAACAGGCACATCCTCTGTTCCTTTTGCTCTAGGACAAAGGGAACCCTGTCAAGAGCACTAACATTGGCCTCTGCAGCAGAAATAGGGAAAGGCAAAGGGGAGGATGGGACACGGAGCTTGCCTGCTTCCTGGTGGAGCACAGAAGGAGAGGATGGATTCACTAATTTAAAAAAAAACCCAACAAACAGCAGGGCTCTGCATGTGTTCTGTTTGCAAAGGGGAGACACTCTCACCTGCAGCTCCATGGTGTGAGACCACACAGCGGGAGGTGCGGAGAGCTCGGGGCTGTGCAGATGGAGTAGCTGTGTTTGCCCCGAGTTACCAAAGTATTAAGCCTTGTACATATTCACACACACACACACACACACACACACACACACACACAGACCCACTTTGCCCTTCTTATCCAGCCCCCAGTAAAACTATCCAGTCATTCAATAATCATCCCAGATTATTTAAACCTGCTGTAATCGATCGGTCTCTCTCTGAGTGCTCCACTGATAGATATTGAGTTCTAAAGCCTGTGCAAATCAGCTGCCTTGCACACAGATAATCAGGCTGTTGGCAATTGATAGTTTGGCTGTATTATACCTTTAGGCAAGATTAGTTCCCCAGTTCCCTGCCAAGAGGAGAACCACATAAACAGAGGATTGTTTAGAAACAAAAAAAGTTCCTCTTGATGGAGAAGTCATGTAAATGGGAAGAAACAGGAAACGAATCTTCCCTTGTTCACTCTGAAAGAATGCATATCTCTGAGGAATGTTGTAATTATGGATTTAGGAAATCAGTCCAATTTGCCAGGGTGTGAATTTCAGAGTTCATTCAGTCAACCCTCTCAAGCATTTCTCCTTCAGAACAAAAACCACCAGGAGCTGAAGTGTACCAAAAGAGATTAAAGGAGAGAAAAATCTACTGCCAAGCTTTGCTTTTGGGAAAGATCCTGCACAGATACTGATTATTGCTTTGGCTCTGAGCTGGGGAGGTTGGGGCATGGTAAAACAGAAATCAGTGGTAACCATGTTTGTCCTGTTGGCATCTATTTCCATAGACTAATGATGGGAAGAGTTTGTGCTCCTGAGCAAGTACTTCCATCATCAGGATTTTTGCTTATTTATTTTGAAGACTTTCCTAAATAGAAAAGTGACTCCTGCTGGGAATGGCACATTCTCAGAGAGAAAAGAACCTAAACCCAAGTTCCTCACTCTTCTGAAGCAGGGCTGGAGCAGATCCATGAGCAGAGCAGAGCCAGGGAGAGCACTAGGTGGGAGTACAGGGCACAGCAAGGCTGGGGCCGCGAGTGACAGAGCCCCTGGGGAGCATCACTTGGAGTTTCAGCCTGGCCTTTCACAGGCATGTCATGAAAAAAATCATCTCCCAAACCTGCTGAAGTGAGGCAGCAGCAGAGAAGAAACCTGAAGAGTGTGATGTCAGTGAACCCCAGGGCTGGGTTAAAAGGAAAGCAAAGCCTCTGCTCTTTAGCCACAAACACGGGAGATGTGAAGTTCATTCCCCCTCAAACATTACAGGGCGTTTAGTTCAGGCAGTGACACAGGTGAGAACCTGGAGCTCTTGGATGCAGCTGTTTCCATGGGAAAGTGCAGGTCTGAGGGGGATTATTGTACATTAGGACTGTGTGGGCAGAGTCATGGCCATAGAATCCTAGAATTATGGGATGGTTTGGGTTGCAAGAGACCTTAAAGATCTTCCAGTTCCACCCCCTGCATCCTGGTCCAGGAGGACCCCTCTACAAAGCTGTTTAGATAATCCATGGCCAGGACCAAGTAAAAAGAGATTCCTGCTTTGTTGCTCAGCCTCAGAACTTGGAATTTGACCTGAGCAAGGAGAATGGAGTCAGGAGAGAACAAAAAAAAAGGTTTCTGAGGCTATTCTCCCATCTTGCAAGTGCTCCCTCCTGTAAAGTCCATGGAGCGGAGCACTAAATCCCATGGGGCAGTGAATGTGCTGGAATTCCACATGTGTTTGGAAAGGAAGATGGAGTTTATGGATTCTCATTATGTATGTGACTAGGTATGGGAGCACTTCATGGAGTGATTAGTTGGATTAATTGCCTGCTGGTTTAGCTCCTTAGGGCTAATATTAGGACTATCCAAATGCACTGGGAAGGCGTCAGGATGGTTTTAGCTCCTGCACATCCTGACAACCTGATAAGTTGTAATCGTGTGAGTTCAGCAGTGGAAACACAGTGACAGTGGTTTCATTTCTCTACACACCTGCAGTGACATGGAGCTGCAGTGCCCTGTCCCTGTCCCTGTCCCTTCAGTGGGGTCAGGCCCCAGCCATCCCTCACTGTTCCTGCAGACAGATCCTGTAGGACAAGGGGATGATATCACACACTTCTCACTTGGATTTTAGAATGCTCAGGTTGGATAGTCACCCTTCAGGCAGCCCCAGAGCTCAGCAGAGAGTCATATTTCCCTCATGAGGCCTTCTGTGCTTTGGGATACAAACCAGAGTTCTGTAATGGTGACTTTTGTAGGACATTTGTGGAAGGGCTCAGTGATTGTATAAACCTTCTGAGGCTTGAGAGACCAGAGAAAGGATGTTGGGTAACACGAGGCCCAGGCTCAGTGAAGCTCAGCAGCAGTGCAGGTCACCCAGGGTGCAGTATATGATGGGAGCCTTCCCTTCCTCCAACTGGAGAGCAGGATTTGCCACTGGCCACAGTGACACTTTGTTCGTGTGTGTGTGACACAATGACAAAAGGCGGGTAGATAAATGCTACTTCAAAATACACTGGGAAGATAAGGGTTGCCAGTTTGTCTTCAATGCACTGTGTCATTGGGCTCAGACAAAGCATCTACTGTGATAAGTAACACACTACTCAGCTCTGAAAGAGTTTGGCCAATTTCCCCATCCTCATTCATCTTCAGTCTTGCCAAGTGCTGGAATGCTCCCAGAAAATATCTCCAGCCTGCCATCGTGGGACCAAGAGGTGTGAGAAATCTGGAAGCATATCAAAACTCTGTGGCTTATGTATTCAGACCAAGTCCTTGGTCCTCTGCTGATTCCTGGGATGAATTATATTCATCAGCTCTGGGGCCAGGGGTAGGTTGGCATTCAGAAGGTGCCTCTGCAGTGGCCGTGAGAAAGGGTTTTCAGGGAAGAACAGACCCTCAGGACAGACTTCACACTGAAGGGAAGGAAAAAGAGATTATATCTGAAAAAGCAAGTAGGGTAAAGTTACCTCAGAGTGTTTGTTATGGAGCTGTATTATTTGTTTTTTATGGATGGCATGCAGTTATTTCTCTCTCCAAATAAAGGCTATTTCAGTGGGGTCAACATGACACTGCAGCTCATTACAGAGCTACACCTGTGCCATTCCCTGACCAGGTAGTGGAGGGCAGAACAAGTACTGCAGGTGGATGCACTGTGGTTCTTTCTCAGCACGCCTGGAGCTGTGGGATGTAGTTGAGGAAAATGAGTTAATTGTGGGTTAAAATAAAACGTTCTGATCTCTCCACTGTGAAAGTCCCCAGAGTGTCAGGCTATGTCAACACTGCTGAACAAGACCCAGAACTGATCAGTGGCCCCAGATGGTCCCAGCACAGCCTCGGGCTGCCTTTCCAGCTGGGGATCTGTCTGGAGTGTGCAGTGGCAGGAGCGGAGGGACAGGACCCCTGCCCTAACACATCGGTGGGCGCAGCAGCAGTGGCAAATCAGGAATTAAAATCTGATTTTTTAGGACAGTGGTTTCAGGCTGTGTTTGTGTGCCCATGGGGAGTGGGATCCAACACCAGGGCTGAGCTTTGCCATCTTACAAAGGTGCCATGGTGCCCTCTTTACCAAATCCTCCCATGTCCTGAGGCGTCTGGGCAATTGAGTGCCGGACAGTCCGTGGGCACATGGGAGCAATGTTGTTGTAGAGTGTTGCACCTTCACTCTTAAACCTGTTAAATATCTGTTGCAGAGGCTTAGGTTGGATCTCAGGAAAAGGTTCTTCCCCCAGAGGGTGGTGGGCACTGCCCAGGCTCCCCAGGGCAGTGGGCACAGCCCCAAGGCTGCCAGAGCTCCAGGAGGGTTTGGATGATGCTCTGAGGGACAGGATGGGATTGTTGGGGTGTCTGTGCAGGGCTAGGGGTTGGACTGGATAACCCTTGTGTGTCTTGTCCAGCTCAGGATATTCTATTTTTCTGTGTTTCTGTGAATCTCCATTTCAATCTGGGCTTGTGCTTTGTCCAACCAAGAAACACTGATATCTGTGTTCTAGTCAGCTGCTGAAGTGAAATCTGGGAATGATCGTGTCGGATTCATCCTGTGGGGAGCCTTCCATCTCTGTGGAGGGAAGTGTCCATGTCCTGTGCCGGGGAGCCACTGCCAGCAGGGTTCTGTTCTGTGGCTCTGTGAGCTGAGTGAAGGCATATGAAGGATGTCCAACACTGTGCTGAAGGAAATGTCTCAACCTCTTGCTCAGTGTTTTTTGAAAATATTCCCTCTTCAGATCTGCCTTTGAAAGCAACATTGGTTCTTCTCCTCTGCTCTGTACCTGCTCACATCTGTGGCAGCAGGAGCAGATTTTGGAGACATGATGACTTCATATGTTGAAGATGAATTACTTCCCTCAGGGACTGCCTGACAGATGTTTGGAAGGAATCCCAATGCAGGAAATGTATTTGGATCTCTGTGTAGTATTGTTGAGCATGATCAGGACCATCCTGTATTCTGGGTAAATGAGATCTTGGGTGTTCTTCCCGGGAGGTGCTTGGGACGTGAAAGCAGCAGTTGCTGCAAGAAGCCGCCCATCTGTGTGGAGACGAGTCTGGGGAATGCACAGCCCTGCTAATCACACAATCAGAGCCTAATTCCGTTTGGAATTAGCTCTTCTTTGGGAGCTCAGCTCTGCCCTCCTGCTCAAAGCAGGCACTACTTAGTTGGACAAGGTGTTGCTGGGCCCTGCTTGTTCCACTGCCCCTCTGAGCCTGTTGCAATGTTTAGCCACTTTCACTGTCACCTTTTTTTACTTTTAGACCTGGCTGGAATTCCTGGAAGGATCTAACTCTGTTCTCTGTGATACCCCGTGATAAAATTGAAGAGGTCATTGTGTTCCCCCACATCCCCCAGCTGCACAAGCCCTCCTCCCTCAGCCTCTCCATCCACACCACGTGCTCCACCCACTGACCACCTCGTGGAGTCACAGAATGGCTGGGGTTGAAGGGGCCTTTAAAGCCCATCTCGTCCAGCCCCCGGGGGGTTGATTGAGCAGACAAGCTGTCTGGTTTGGTTCTTCTGGCTGCCATGTGGCTGTGGTGTCTGGACTCCTGAACCAGACATTGCCTTGGCGAGTTTGTGTGAGCTGCAGAGAGAAGGATGGAGCAGACTTGCCCTGTCCCACAACAGTGTCCCAGCTCTTCACCACATGCCAGCAGCTTCCTCCAGCTTGCCCAGGAACAATAAGCTCCCTGTAAGGAGCCCCAGTACAGCGGCAAGTAGGCTTAAACACTTGCCTTTGCCTTGATCCCTTCCAGTGATATCCTAAGTTAGACTCCTCTGAACTGCCTTTTGGAAGAGGCGATTGCATCGGGAAGCTGAGTCTCCTGATTCACAAAGCTGGAGTTAGGTAGTGTGAACATGCCCCAGGGAGCCGCAGTGCCAGAGCTTTGTTGAAAGAGAGAAGAAAGCCCACTTCCCTGGCATTGATGTGGTAATGGCCTCCAGAACACTGGAGTGTGGCTCTGTCAGTGACGCACTGATCGCTATCTGAAAGCCAGTCTTCTGGGATGTGAATGGAGACTATTTTGTTCTTCTTCAGTTCATAAATTAGTGCATCTGAGTAGCCAGTGCCTGTGAGTGAGAGAGCAGCTCAAGTGGTGAGAAAGCAAGGTATTCTCAGGCTCTGGCTGTGGGCAGTGGCCATGGGTGAGTGACTGCTCCTTTCACAGCAAACCCTGCTCAGAAGGGAGTGGGGGTAAAATTGGCACTTATACCCATGGGAGGGGATTTTCCTCCTCTACTCTGCCCCTGTGAGACCCCACCTTGAGCACTGTGTCCAGTTCGGAGGTCCTCAGCATAGCAAAGGCATGGACCTGCTGGAGTGACTCCAGAGGAGGCAATAGAGATGCTCCCAGGGCTGGAGCCCCTTGGCTATGGAGACAGGCTGGGAGAGCTGGGGGGCTTCACCTGAAGAAGAGAAGGCTCCAGGCAGACCTTGTTGTGCCCTTTTGGTACTTAAGGGGGGCCCATAGGAAAGAGGGAGAGGGACTTCACATGGGCACATAGTGACAGGACAAGGGGGAATGGCCTTAAGGTGAAGGAGGGCAGGGTTAGATGGGATACTGGGAAGGAATTCCTCCCTGTGAGGGTGGGCAGGCCCTGGCACAGGTTGGGCAGAGAAGCTGTGGCTGCCCCATCCCTGGGAGTGTCCAAGGCCAGGTTGGACAGGGCTTGGAGCAACCTGGGCTGGTGGAATTGCCCATGGCAAGGGGCTGGAATGAGATGATCCTTAAGGCCCCTTCCCACCCAAAGTATTCTGGGATTCTGTGATCTATGTAGGATCCAGCAGCCAAGATCCCCCTCCTCTCTGGGAACAGGGTGTGTCCCTGGTCTAGGCTGGCACTGAGGGTCCCAGCTCCAGTCTCATGCTTCAAGGAGTTCCATTCAATGACATTTCATGTCTAATGACACTCCAGCATCTCCCCATGCAGCACAAATGATGGTAACTTCAAAGCAGTTGTGAGCACAAATACAATAAAGTAGCAATGACAAAAGCACAGTAGGATATTCAGGGAATGTTCAAGCACAGGTGCTGTGCAGAACCTGCTGTACTGCAGGGAACTGAGCAGTGCTGTCCGTGCCCCCACTGCTGACAGGGGCTTTGTCATTTCCGAGTCCAGCTTTCTTTTTCCCCCTTTTAAAGTTGCTGACTCTAAAATCTTCTCCATGACATTTTCTCTACACTAGCAGGAGAGGACTTTTTTGTTGATTCTGGAAGCACTTGAAAACAGGGGAAGTTGGCCAAGACGTTCAAAAGTTAAATTAAAATCTGACTCTGCAAATAGCCAATGTCAGTGGTGTGAATAATGTCCCTCTCTGGGAAAAGGTGTTGAGGGAAAGGGGAGAATGGGATCAGACAGAAACACAGCTTAACACATACAGATAAAAGTAATCCAGGGTTGGACAGGATGACTTCCAAAAGAGATATTGGATATTTGGATTCAAAATTATTGGTACCAATGGAGAAATTGCTAATGGGTTAAGGTCAGGACATTCCTGAGCTTGCCCTGCGTGGTTGGTGTGAGCTTTGTGAAGCACTGGCAGTGAGAACAGGATTTTCGGGTAGGAAATCTGCAGCCGTCGCTTTGGAAAGCTTTAATCATGGCTTATTGTTGGTGTCAGGGGTTTTGTGTGTGCCTATGGATTAAAGAATGTAGGCTATGTCTAGAATTCCAAGAGGGATGTAAACAAGCCTCATGTTCTGTAGAATCTTTTCCTGCTCGGAGGTGTCGCTGATGTTGATCAGAACGGTGCCAGTTTCCTCTTGAGAAGTGTTCATTTACTGACAGCAAAGCACATGAAATGTCACCCCTGGTGAAACATTGCTCTCTGCATCTGTGCCCACATCTTCTGGGGCCAAGGTTTCCACATTCTTGCCTCTTGCAGAGCTGTTGCGGTGGAAGCCTTTCCCTGTTAGAGCAATGTTGGGATTTTTTTTCAGTAAAAAGACAAACAAAGCTATTTTCTGTTTCAGAATGCAAGATGAGATATCTCTGGAGAGATTAACCTTCTTTACAGAGTTGTTTTTTGTGGTTGAAAGAAGAAATCTGTTATCATTAAAATAATAAAAAAAAATCTTCACCTCGTTATTTCCAGAAATAAAACTGCCACAATGAGATTTATTAAGAATTGACTCGGGGTGAACTGAAGAGAGCTCCAACCCCAAAGAGTTTGTGTTTCAGAAAAAAGGCAAGAAGACAGTAAGATGGACACAGGGGAAGCAAGAAGTAATTGCTCTGTGATGTTAATAAGAAAATATGTTCTTTTGGGGAAGGGCTCTGAGAAGTGGCTTGGCAGATGTGGCAGGAGGAGTTACTCAGCCCCTCTCCATTTGTTCAGTGCTTGCCTGAGCTCAGTCACAGGAGGCAGAGATAGGAGAGATGCACAAAGGTCGGGATTGACATGGCCAGGGGGGAAATTTGGGTGGAAATATGGAGGGCAAGAGCATGAGGAGGAGAGCTTGTCCTGTCCTTTCCTGCCCTGTCCTTTCCTGCCCTTCTCCTTGCCTCACCTCCCCCCCATGCCTGAGCCCCTGGTGGGCTGCTGGACCCCCATCCAGCTGCCCCTGGCTCTAGCTGTGCCCCAGCCTCTTGGGAACAGCAGTAAAACTATTCTTCCACATATCCACGAGAAGAGCTGTGGTTTGGCATTTGGCAGAGTCTCGGGGGGGCAGACACAGTGCTGAGGCAGCAGTTTTTGGGAGCAGCCTGATGCTACCTGGGGTTTGGATTCCTCCGAGCCTCTGCCCCCTCCTGCACCTCCGGAGGTGGGGGCTCATTCCTTTTCTTCTTCTTGGCTTTCTTTTTCCCTTCCCTTTTACCTTGGGGCCATCAACAGATCTGTTTCCTGATCTCTGTGTCTGCTTTGAAGACAACTTCTCACCTTTTAGTTACCGAAGGAATGTGAGGAATGAGGCCCCATGGCCCCAGCCTCCCACCCAGCTGGGAGGTGTTCCTACATGCCAGGGACAGGGAACAAGGTGCTGCCATCCCTGGGAGCAGGCTCAGACCCTTGGGCACTGCTGGGGGGCAGCAAAGGGGAGGTGGCAGCGACATGTACAGGGTGGGGATGGGCTTTCAGTGCAGATCTGAGCATTTCACTCCTCTGAAAATAGTAGTTGGTAGTGCCAGCAGGGATCCTGTCCTAGAGCTACAGGTCCTGAGCCCCCACGTAGTTTCAGCTTGTTTTAGCAGTTTTCTAGGCAACATTAACTTCTGAGGCAGATCCATGAGTACATCAGAGAGGAGCAAGTTGCCAACCTGGCTGTGATGGCTCTGGGATATTTGCAGGAATGTGTGGGGAGGAGGAGGGGGGTACTCTCACACCCATGGAGCTGCTGTGACTCTTGGTGTCACTGTGTTTGTATTTCCTCTTACAACTGCACCTGCCAAGAGGTGCACAAGGCAGAAGAGCTCTGGTGCATCCAGCTGTCACCATGGGGGCTGTCACGGGTCCTGTACCTCTGCCCTGCCCCTCTCTCCTGTGCCAGGGTGGGCAGCCTGCCCATGCTCCAGCCACGCTGGCTCACAGCTGGGATTTGAGCTTAAACCACAGGCAGTGAGTTTGTGCTGGTGCCTCCAGCTCTGGGCTCTGCAGTGTGCCAAGGCATGTGTTCACTTCCTCCAGAGAACAGCTGGGAGCCGGGAATGTCCTAAACTGCCCTTCCTGTTTGCAGGTGCAAACACAGGGAGTGACACAGTGACACCTGAGAGTGAGTTTGTCCCTGTGGCTGGAGCAACCATCCAGCTGTCACACCTTCAGAGGCCTCAGATAGACACAAAGGGAATAATTCCATCACCCAACTGGTTCATCCCAGCTGGAGTGACTGCTCTGGGTTCCTCTTGTGATCAGTGGGGATGAAGTAGGACTTTCAGAGCCCATTTCCAGTGCAGGATGACCCCTCTCTCCCCCTGCCCCCTCCCTGTGGTGCCACAGGGCCCATACTGGGGTCTGTTGGCACAGGGGGCTGTGCCTGGGGCTAGAGGAGGGACCTCCTGCCCCTGTTTGAGAGCAGGGGGTGCAGGGGGGCTGTAGGCTGACATCAGCCTTTCCCTGGCTGTGAACACCAAAGCCTGTCACTCAGGAAAGCTTTGCTGAAGTGTCCTCCCTGTCACCCGTCATCCTAATTATCCATTCAAATACTTCCAAGAATCAGTGAGACCCCACTCCAGTGTCTGCCCTGAGAGACACTAAGCCATCCTGCAAAGGTGCTCTGAGGCCTGGAGCACCTCTGCTATGGGGACAGGCTGGGAGAGCCAGGGGGGTTCACCTGGAGAAGAGAAGGCCACCGGGATTGTCTCATTGCTGCCTTTCAGTACTTAAAGAGGGCTTATAAGAAAGATGGGGACAGAGTTTTTAGGAGGGTATTTTGCAACAGGGTAAGGGGTGATGGTTTTAAACTAAAAGAGGGAAGATTCAGACTTGATATAAGGATGAAGTTTTTTACAGTGAGGGTGGGCAGGCCCAGGCACAGGTTGGGCAGAGAAGCTGTGGCTGCCCCATCCCTGGGAGTGTCCAAGGCCAGGTTGGACAGGGCTTGGAGCACCCTGGGCCAGTGGAAGTTGTCCCTGCCCATGGCAGGGGGTTTGGACCAGATGACCTTGAAAAGTCACTTCCAAGGCAAACTATTCTACAGTTCTGTTATTCAATTACCTCTCACAGGCCATCAAGTCACAGCATCACTTCAGGGCTATGTACAGGTACAACATGGGATTAAAATAATTCAACCTTTTACCTCTCCATAATTACCTGTTTAATTCCAGACACCTTTGCTCTCCGGTCAGTCACTGGTTCTGATTTTGCTTAATGTAATCAATGTCTAAGTAAATAATACAGAAGTCATCAGTCAGGCTCGGTGCTGGTGGTGTAGCCTTGTTTCTCTGTGATGTACCTGCAAAGTGGTCTGCCCTGGACATGCTGCCATGCTGGCAAGGGAACACAATAGCCCAGCGAGCCCCCAGTTCAAGTGTGGGCTCTTCATCTCCTGACAGAGAAGTGCAGCACCCCCTGGCAAAGCGGGGTGAGCCCTGCCCCGGCAGGGGGGCAGCTCCTGCCTGTTCCCACCCTTGGCCAGGACCCCCGAGGATGCTGCATCCCAAGAGGGGGGAGAAACCCCCATGGTGGGAATTCACTGACAGTGTTCCTTCACCCTGCTTCCCCTTTCAGAGCACAGTTGGGGAGAGTCGATGTCTCCAAGGGCACCTGATCCAGCTGCTGCTCCGGCACTGCGACAGGCACGCGGCGGCACGGTGGGCACAGCGCTGGGGGCTGCCCACAGACATGCTGCCTCACTGCCTGGCTGAGCAGCCTCCAGAGCCTCATACCCAGGAGAGGTAAATACCCTTTGCAATGTAGGTCACTTGTCATACAAAGACTGTATTTATTTGCTTAGAATCATCTGCCATAATGTTTCCTCGGGGACATAATTTTGCAAAGGCCTCCTCCACCTACTCAGATCCCCCTGTGGCCCTGTACACTCTGCGTTTGTTTGTCATAAGCCTGGAAATGTCTGTGAAAGGAGCATTTTAAGCTCATCCTGAGTACACAGAAGCTCTGTGAGATTGCTTCATGCTGCAGAGGGTTCTTTCATTTCCTCTGCCACATCAACAGTGCAAATTAAATCATGTGGGTGGGACCTGAATATGCATCTATTTTACTGAGGTTATTACACATCTGTCAAAGTTTTCCATATGCTCTGCACCTCCACAGGACTGTAACCTGGTTTAATGCCTTTCAGGAGGCTTATGACCAAGAACCTAATTGTAAAGTTCCTTAGATTTTTCTAATTGTATTTATTTTCTTCCTCATTTTACAGCTCATAAGCCAGTTGGGTTTTTTTCCAGTGTGTAATGTTGACCTTATCCAAAGCTTCAAGAAGTACTGAGAGTTTTTAACATTTGGGGTTAGAACCCAGAAGAGACCCATTAACTGTATAAGTGAGCTTAAGAAGCCATTCGTCCCCTAATTAGTCTTTGTCCCCTCTTCTTCTTCTGATGCAACCCCAGTAAGCCAGTGCCATGTTCCCCTCCTGCCTTAGGACCCCCATGTTGTGTGCACCAGATCAACCTGCAATAGCCACAGCTCCTGCTCCAACAGGGGATCCGTTCTCTTTCAGACCCTGGAACATGAGTGCAGAAACAGAGGTTCAAAAGAACTGGGAAGTCCTTATATTAAGAAGGGTTCTTACAACTACTTGATTCCAGGTGCTCAGAACTGTGCAAACAGTCCCAGTCAAGGATCTCTGTGAACCTGCTGGTGTAGGAGAGGGGAAGGATGGAGGGATGAAGGTGGCAGATTCCACACGCTATGCAGACAAAACTGTGCCAAGTTGAAAAGAGGCTCAAAACTTAGGAAGGAACACATAGCCCCCTAAAGTGTCTGATCCCCATGGCAAGCTGGACCTGGAGGAATACCAGGGCTTTGAAGTTCTGGTTCTGAGTATTCCATGCTATGTCTGTCTGAGAAAATGTTCCAAGATCATCCTCTTCAGGCAGCAGCATCCCCTTTCAACAGCTGCCCAGCTGTGCTGTACAGAGGGGGACAGGGTCTGCGTGCAGAAGTGACTCAAATGCAAAGGATTTGCTGAGCCCCAGTTCACTGTTGCACTCCCCTGAGCGTTGGTGCATCTGCCATGCTTCAGGAACTGTGTCCATGAGATGTTCCCAGAGAAGTTGTGGATGCCCCATGCCTGGAAGTGTTTGAGGCCAGGTTGGAGGGGGCCCTGAGGAACCTGGGATAGCGGAAAGTGTCCCTGTCTGTGGCAAGGGGGGGTGAAGCTGGCTGATGTTTGAGGTCCATTCCAACCCAAACTGTTCTATGATTCTCTGATTCTGTGTTTAACAAGTGCTTCAGAGACAGCCATCTTTGTCACCTTTTTTAGCCCCTTTTTTCTTGCAGAGAGGCTTGAAGATATGCAGGCTGCTAAAAGTCTTGAGGAACCTGCAGAGCTTGCATACATACTGCGTGAGGGTCCTGTTAGGATCTCAGGATTGTGAAGGAGGTGTGGAACCTCAGGCTGGATGAGTCCCATCAACACACAGCCCAGAACTCTGTGCCCACACATGTGCCTGAGCCAAACCCCTGCAAGGCTGCAGGCCACCACAGCCCTTGGGGTCAGAGTCATTACCCAGCCACCTTGCTGGTCTCTGCTTATTCATGTGCAGGAATTCATCTAATTGGATTCTGTGCAGGGAAGAGACTTATCCCTGACTGCTTGATGCAAATGCAGGAGCTGTGGGCTGTGGCTGTGGTACAGCAGAGCTCAGAGCTTTGCTGTCATTCCAGGAGCAATCACATGTTTCCAGGTAGGGTCAAGGCTTTTTTCAAGAACTAAAGAGAGGAAGCAGTGGGTTCCTTACAACTCTACCATTGCTGAACACATCAATCACCTTATTCCAGGGTGTTGTTCTTGACTGGATGTGGCACCACCTTCCAGGTCTCTCTCTCTTACCCTCACGGGTGCAACATGTTGGGTTATTTTAACATGGAGACTGGTGTTTCTGGATCAGAAGGGAGCTGGGATTAGAGGAGTGTTTATGGGAAAGTTCTGACCACTCCCAAGAGATAATCATTGACAACTTTGTGCAGCTGAGAGCCTGTGCCTTCATCGACCTGCAAACAGGGCCCTGGAAGCCTGTAATACAAGGGAGCAACTTCCTATATGGAGCTGAACTTCTCAGTGAACATGATGGAAGTCTGGATCTGGGATGTGAAGGACTGTGTGTCCAGGAGGAGCTGGGATGACCTCAGACATTGCCTGTTTGGGGAGGAATAAAGTCAGCAGAAAGTCAAAGGTCACTGCTCCATGGGCAGCAAGTCGGTGCTTCCAGCACCACACTTGTGATGGGAATCAGAGGCAGGCTGGTGCACAAGTCTGCTCACCCCCATCCCCTGGTGTGGGCTGGGGCTCCCTCCTGTCCCTGCAGATGGGCAGTTGTGTGCAGGTGATTTAGGAGCTTCCTTTTATGTGGTGTTTTTACAGTAGGACTTTAGTCCTGGGCTCGTATGTCCGAATTATGAACTGCAGGAAACACTGGCTGCCTGATTAATGCCAACACCTCTCTATGGGGTAAGGAGACCATTTCAAGAAGACCAAACCTGAAACTGAGCAGGACTATCCTGCCCAATGGATTTATCATCAGCTTTGCTGTCCTCAACATTACACTTGTCCCCTGGAAGAGTTGTCTGTGCAAAAACTGCAGCTTTCATAACTAAATTGATATTTTTGGAGCATAGATTGGACTAACTTGAAAGTGAATGAGAACTTGAAGGTGAACGAGCTATTTTTTTAATGCTGATGATTTTGGGAAGGTCTCACAAATGGCCTTGAACTGTTCATGGATCGTGGCTTTTTGGATCTGCTGTTTCTCCTAGTGCAGATCTGGTTCTTGTTCAAGCCCCATGTCACTTCAGGAAATACAACACAGATCAAAACACTCTCTGCAAAGAACCACTTTCTCCAGAGGGTCCTTGGCTTTTCTGGAGCACAGGGTACTCTTGTCTGTCTAGGACATGCTCCTGCCTTGCTCTGATGCAATGCTGAAGCTGCCCTCCTCCTCCTCTTCCTCCTTCTCCCTCCTGAAGCCACATCAGCTGCCAGTTGGGAGCCAGGAGGTTTTTACAATGAGGGACAAGCCCTCAAAACACACAGAGGTGGTTACAGGAGTGTGGATGAGCCAGAGATTGTGCATCTGGAGATAAAACCCATCACTACATCTCTGTGCTGTGGGAATCCGGTGCTGTGCCAGGTGGAAGGAAGGCAAGGCAGTGAGGATGTGCTGTGCCCTGCATGAGGAGTTGGACAGATGAATAAAACCCTTTGTGCTGCAGTATACTCATCCAGTCCTGATACCTGCTGTAGCAGCTGCTCTGAAGTCAGCAGAGCCATGGAACCCCATAAAACAGTCTGGCTGCCTTGTTTATTGAGCCAACAAAGCTGCAGTTCCCAAAGAGGGAGTTCACACTGCAGAGAACAAAGTGACATCATCTGTCTCTGGTCATACCACACAGGGCCTCTGAGCTCTGCAGGTGAGAATATTCCTGGAGACCTGAGCCTACACACCCTCATTAAATATTTTACACAAATATTGACTTCCCCATGCACACAAACCCATGGGAAAGAGTGTTTGTGCAGGGAGAGCTGCTCTGCTGCAAAATTAGTCACGCAGGCTCCCAAACATAAGGTTAGTAAATAGTTTCTCAAATAATGAACCATTTCAAGACTCTATGGGAAAGAGACTATCCAGAAATGTGTGATATGTCCAAAGCAGCTGAATCTTTTTGATTAGTTTCTTTTGTCTGATTGCATCATCTGGCTGAGCCACCACAGCAACAAGCTGACCTTCAGTTCCGGGGGCATTCCAAGAGTCGCTGCTGCATTTTGAACAGAAAATGTGCTGTGTAAGATTCTGTTGTAGGCAATCATTTAGCTCATTTCTGCAGACATCTTCCAGTATTTCCAGGGAATTAATACTCAGAGACTGAGTTTCTCTGTGTGGTGCCACCAGAAACCCAAGTGGAGGGAGTAGCACAAGCACAGTGTGCACTTCGTGGGTTCAGCTGCTGCATTCCCCAAAGGAGAGAGGGTTGTGAGTCTTCTGAACTTGTTTCATTTCATCCCTGTGCAGTGTAGGACAAATACCCTTGTGCACTCTATGTGGCAGTTTTACAGGGAAGAGGATGGAGGAGGAGAAGCTGGATAGTCTGTGAAGCCTTCCCAAGCCACTGCACTATAAAATGAGGCAGATTCCCCCATTCCTAGCTGGTGGGAATCAGAGTGTGGAGTAGAATGAGGCTCCTGTTTGGACACAGTGCTGCCCAGAGCCGATTTTATTTGGTGTCACACCAGGGAGCCAGCAGGCTCTCTTGTTAGCTCAGAGGCAAGAAGCACTAAATATAAAATGTGTTTTCCCTGAATGTGGGAAGAGCTGCCCAACTTTGTCATCCAAGTTCTGGGCAAGAGGGGTGAGCACTGAGGGCAGGACTTGGGCTCTGACTCCAGCAAGTTGTGTGGGTGTTCTCTGCAGGGGATACAGTGCATGTGCCTGATGAGCTTTTGGATACAAAGTCCCTTCTGGGGAAGGAATGGAAAGAGAGGATGGGCCTACAAGAGAGCTGAAGAAGGACTTTTCACAAGGGCTTGGAGGGACAGGACAAGGGGGAGTGGTTTCCCACTGCCAGAGGGCAGAATTAGATGGGATATTGGGAAGAAATTCTTCCCTGTGAGGGTGGACAGGCCCTGGCACAGGTTGGGCAGAGAAGCTGTGGCTGCCCCATCCCTGGGAGTGTCCCAGGCCAGGTTGGACGGGGCTTGGAGCAACCTGGGCTGGTGGGAGGTGTCCCTGCCCATAGCAGAGGATGGAACAAAATGGTCTTTAAAGTCCCTTCCAACCCAAACCAGTCTATGATTATAAGATGGAAGACTGAGATTACAGGAAAAGTGAGGAAAGAGAGGGTAAGAGAAACGGCTGAGTGGCATGAAGAAAGAGAGGGAGAAACAGCATAAAGCTTCCCACTCTTCCTCAAATCCAGGAATTCCTCCCATTGCATAGCTTAAAACTGCTGCACCTGATTCTTTGCAGGGTAGAAGAAGCCACAACAGCAGATAATTATGAAGACAGTAAGAAGAAGGACTATTATCAGCTTCCTATTCCACGGGAAAATATTCACTTCCTACAGACATGGGAAGAGACACTGCAGTGCTGGGAGAAGGTGCTGCAGGTGAGTGTTACCTGGGGTTGACTTGGCAGGGTCAGGGAGCAGGACCTCTGTATCAGGCTGGTACTCAGGGCTGAACATGGCCACTGCCATCCAGTGTCTCCCTCCTCAAGCCAAGGACAGCTGCCCCTTTAGGTCTGTGTGATTTGGGGAGGGTGTTAGGAATTGTGCCAGGGAAGGTCCCCACAGGAGGACTCAGGTGCTGTGGAAGTCTCTGCAGCAATTTGCACAAAGAGCTGCTGTGGCTGGAAGGGCAATGCTCATGCACAGCCAGTCTCTGAGTGCAGAGGGGGTGTGTGTTGCAGCCTGGGCAGGTTGTTGGCATTGACATGGAGTGGAAGCCCTCCTTTGGCACGGTGGGGAAGCCGCGCGTGGCGCTCCTGCAGATTGCGGTGAAGGACGAGGTGTTCCTGTTGGACCTGCCACGGCTCCTCGAGCAGGCCGAGGTGGAAGGGGAGAAGGAGAAGCTGCCCAGATTCATCCAGATGCTCTACTCAGACCCAGCCATCACTAAACTAGGTAACACACCTCTCTGCCCCCCACCTCGGGGCCTCACACAGCCTGCTCTGTCGTTTTTTCTCATTCCTAGATCCTCTTGGAGTTGTCAGTCTCCAAATGTACTTTCCATGGAACCAGCTTTTGCAGCCCTGGGTGTTCAGGCACTGCCAGGCCAGGAAGCAGGGTGACCAGGGGAATGATAGAAATACAGAATCACAGACCAACAGAATATCCTGAATTGGAAGGGACCCACAAGCACCATCCAATCCAGCTCCTGGCCCTGCACAGACACCCCAACAATCCCACCCTGTCCCTCAGAGCATTGTCCAAACATTCCTGGAGCTCTGGCAGCCTTGGGGCCGTGCCCACTGCCCTGGGCAGCCTGGTCAGTGCCCATCACCCTCTGGGGGAAGGACCTTTTCCTGCTCTCCAACCTAAATCTCCCCTGAGACAGCTTCATACCAATATATCCTTATTTCAGGTCAGAGTCAAGATTTGTGGTTTAGCTTGCACTCTCAGACTTGGGATCATCCTGATTCCATACTACGCTCCAACTGACACCCAAACTTCAATGGTTTAGGGAAGTCTGGCAGCCAGAGCTTTCTGGATGTCCCTGTTCTGTCCCAGAGCTGCTGTGCTACACACCAGAGCTCTCTGAATTACCGTACCTGGCTTTTGGAGGCTTTTGTCAGGATTTGCTAAACCTGGATTTTAAGGGCAAATCCATAATTGCCTTCCCAGATTTTTAATAAGTTGATCTTAAATTCAGCATTTTTCATCCACCTTTTCTTTCCCTTGATCTGGAGGAGTGTTTCTTGGGAACAGGAGGGATGGGAGCCCATTTTTTTCCCTGTCTAAACAGTTCTCCCACCAATGTTTGTATGTGTTTTGTCAGCATTTTGACCCTGAACTAGAAGAAACTGTAGTGTCTCAGCTGTGACCCACATTTTCTTACCTGAGTGGTTTGGGCCTTTTTTGTCTCCAGGTTATGGGATGGCTGGAGACCTCAGCAGCCTTGCAGCCACGTGTTCTGCTCTGAAAGACACTGAGAAGCAGCAGCACAGTGTGGTGGATCTACTCACAGTGGACAAACAAGTAAGAATGAACACATGGAGATGTGGGAAATTTTGTCTTCTGTGTTTACTGGTGGATAACTGTCCTGAATCCACAGCACTGTCTGTTTGTTTCCTGGATTGGCAGAGACATATCTACATGAGTAAATAGACCATTTCCTCTAGTGGGTTTGAAGGGCTGGGATTTTGTGAAGAAAGACAAGCATTTTGTTTTCATCAGTTAAAAGGTTAAAGCTTGCAATACTGACAGCTTTTTCACAGCCTTTATAAAAGCTTCACTCAGCCAGGACAGAGTTTCTGAGCACAAGTTATACTTGAACTTAGGAAGACTAAGTTCTTGTAGGAATTCTGCTGTTCCCGGACCATACAGTATCGAAGCAGATATGATGGAGTTAATGATTTGTGCAGAACTCTAATGTTCCTTGGAGGGCTGCTGGTGGGTTCAGCACAGGAATTTCTGGTCAGCTGAAGCACAGCTGTCCCTGGGTTTGCACACAGGAGCTTTCAGCAATCTGCAGAAATGTTGAGAATAACCATTTTAATGGGTAAAATGTACAGAGTGTGTTCAAGGCTGTGGGTTGGGGTGAAGCAGATCTTTGGGACTGATAGCTTAACCTGGGAAGTGCTGGAGGGGCTGACATACCTGCCAACATTTATTGCCTCAGTTTAACCTGAAAAATGACAGCTGCAGAAAGGGCTGTGGCTCAGGGTGGCACAGGGGTGCCTTTTCTCACTGGGACCAGGAGGAGAAAGATGCTGAACTTACATGGAGTGGGTGCCCAGCAGCCTCCATCACAGCTGAGCCCTTTGAGGAGCCCCAGTCCCAGCCCCACTGCTCTGGTGCTGTGCTGTACAACAATGCCCTTGTTTTTCCTTTGACTGTGAAACAGATTTCTCTCCAGCAAGTTTGTTTGTTAAACAAATAGCCCCATGCCGTTTATATCTAATGCCATCCCAGCCCTTGTCTGAAACAACGGGATTCAATATGCCAGGCAAGAGATAGACACGATAGGGTTGTGCCTGACCCCACCCGCTGGAACAGGAGGTGGTGTAGAAGCTGTTTTATAACCAGGTGTTTTATGTCTCTTTGTCTCCATCAGCTGCAGAAGAGCTGCAATGAGTGGAGGAAGGGCGGCCGGAAGGTCGATGGACTGTCCCCGGAGCACAGCCACGAGGAGAGAGGGGTCAGGCAGCCAGAGAAGGGACTCAGCCTCCTGGTGCAACATGTGCTGGGCAAACCTCTGGATAAAACAGAGCAGCTGTCCAACTGGGAGAAACGGCCTCTCCGGGAGGAGCAGATCCTCTATGCAGGTCTGGTCCCTGGCTCGGTGCTACAGGTGTCCAAGGCAGGTTGTGTTTGGCTGTTCTGTCACCAGGAAAGTTGTTAAGTAGCAAAGGAAGAGAATGGCTTTGCAGATTAGTTCCTGTTCAGAGGAGTCAGCACATGTTTTGTTTGTCCTTTTGCAGACGTGGCTTTAATGGTTGAATTTTAAACTGTCCAGTGATTCATTATTTCCCTTATGAAGGAATTCCTGTGCTTTGCAGATTTTGTCTGATGAAACATCACCTCAGTGGAAACTCCTCTCAGTAACTGAAAGGAAGAAAGTCCACTTCCTTCTGCCTCATTTCACAGCCTTCCTGGGAAACAAATGCTGCGTTCATTTGTCACAGTGAAGTGCTTGTTAGAGCTGGGTTAGAAATGGGCAGGCGTGGTGTCAGAAACTGCAGCACAGAATCAGGGCTGTGGGGGGACCAGTGGAGTTTATTGCTGATTACCCCAGAGTCAGAAGTCTGGGTCTAAATCTTTTCCTGGGGCATCAAAGGACAGTCTGCTGAAGCAAACCAGCCCTTTGTTAAACTCAACTATCCTTGAAGCTGACACAGTTCCCACAAAAGTTAATCACTAGGACTCGTCAGACTGGCTGGGAGACTTTGGCAGTTCCCATTGTAGGGAGCACAGCCACACAGCAGTGCGTGTGGGCAGGGGATTGCAAACAGCCCAGGGAATGCCTTTTAAGATATTGCACCGAGTGGGCAAGGTCCCTTCCCACTGAGAAGATGCAGTGAGGGACTGTGGGCAGGCCACTGCTCAGGGACAGTGGTGAGGAGCAGGGCCTGGCTGGAGCTATCAGGTGGTGGTTGGAACAGCCACACTGGAGTTTGCATTGTGTTGAAGTGGAGGTGGCAGAGCCTGTCACTTTTGGAGGTCCTGCCTTTACCTCTTTAACTGTGTGTTCAGTTATGATGCTCCTTGAGTCAGTCATGGAGCGCAGGGTATGACATGGAGGAGCTGGAGCTTCCCAGACTGTTTACAGTGCATTTTGCAAAGGTGGGGGCTCTTCTTTGCATCAGGAAAGCCTCTGGTTTACTTTTGAATGAAACCAGCAGAGGCTCCTATCCCCTTCCTTTCAGCTTCTGATGCCTACTGTTTGCTGGAGATCTACGAGAGGCTCTGCAAGAACCCAGAGAGCTTTGGGCTGAGTTCAGACCTGAGGGAGAGTCTGGTGCGAAAACGGAGCATAAAACCCGTGGGGAAGAAGCAGCTGAATAAACAAGAAGCACTGTCACCTTCTGGGCAGGTTTGTAAACATCTTCAAAGAGCTGCTTGTTGCTCAAGACCCCTGTAAATCATACCCTGCTCATTCTCAGTCATACCATGAGCTATGCATGGCAGGCCCTTTTGCAGCCTGTTCTCAGGACTATTGCAGCAAACATCCTCCTCGCCTCTCCCTCCCTGAAAGGATGGGCTTTCTCCTTGGTCTGCCTGGGTTCAGCTTTCCCTGCACTTTTAGGTTCATTTTTCTTTGCACAGTGTTGGTGCAGATCTGTGTGCAGAGCCCAGTGAGCCTTCCTGGTGGAAATGCTTCTTTCATGTTTCCTCAGTGCTGTGGGTTTGCATTCTGAGACCAAGGTGCTGCACCCATGAGGTTTCAAAACTCTGATTTCCTTACTTTTGCTTTTTAACTGAGCTTCCACACCTTAGTTTCACACTAGGAATGTCTCCTTTGTTGTGTCTGGAGTAGAAGTCTGCAAAGTTAAAAGCAAAGGATCTATCAAAAACAACTTTCTGTTGAAGATTTGTCCCTGCTCAGCACCACAATCTATAACTGGCCTCTCCCAATAGACTGTGTTGTGGCAGAGCCTTGAAACTCCACTGGCCGTAACCTGGAGCTGTGATTATCTGCTTAAGTTTCTTGGTCCCTCTCAGTAAAAAAGTTTTGCTTTTAAAATGGATCCATCCAGTGGTTTATGCACCTTTGGAAAAGCCATTTTGTTTGTTACTTGAGAAGTCTCACTGTAGCTGTGTATCCTTCTGGGGAGCCCCGAATGTGTGCTGAGTTCCTGAAGTCAATGCCACCTTCCATAGGTGGGCTGAGATGTTGCTGACTGCTCACTGTATCCACCTTGTCAGGTGTGTGTCAAAGGACAGCATCCCCTTAGTACTCAGCAGGCAGTAAAATATGGAGCTACTCAGTGGTTCCCTAAGCACCCTCTTCCTGGGAATGTTGTGTTACAGCAGAGCTGACTGACTGCTGCAGAGATGGGAAAAGTGAGTACTTTAGGCTTGAATTACCTTGGGAGCCATGGGTCATCTTTGTGTTCCCTACAGTTAGATTCATGAACCGAGAGGCAGTTGGTAAAACCTGGACTGGGACGCCAAGAAAAGCAGAATTCTCCTGACTCTGCATCCTGCAGGACTCCAGGCTCTATTTCCCAGTATTTCCTGGTCCACTATCTGAAGTGGGACTAATGACTCTGTTCTCCTTTATAGGCTTTTTGCTCTCTGCTGGCAAGAAACGTGAGAAAAAAGCTACATATGACAGTGCTGGCCACTGCATAAACACTGGTGAGGGCCAGCTGCTGCTCCTGCACATCTGTGCAGCAGCAGCAGCAGCCAGGGTTTGTGTTTTCCAACTGCCTTGGCATCAAGGGGCAGCTCAATCCCTTGTCACAGCCCTCAGATGTCCCAGGGCACAGCTGCATCCACCAGGGTTCTGCAGGAGCTGGTGACAGCCCAGTCTGCCCAGTGCTACAGAGCCCTGAGCTCATGGACCAGCTCCTGGGAGATGCAGCACCACACCAACGGAGCTCCTGGATCTGAGCTGGTTCCCATGGTCAACCCAGGTGGAGCTGCATGTCGTGCCACAGGATTCCAAGCCTTGAGCCAGCTCCTGCAGGGCTAGTCTACAATGCTGACTCCCTGCGTAGGTCCTTCAGTCGTCCCAGCTGATTCAAGTTCCTGGAGTCCAAAGCTGAACGTTGGAAGTCCCTCAATAACTTCCCTTCTCCATGAATTTAGCTATTGTGGTTCTGGGAGCCTCCCAGCACCAAAGTCCTCCAAGTGCAGGAACTCCCCCAGCAGCAGAACATTCAAAATAAAACAAACAGGCACTGCCTATTTTTAACCTTCCAAAGATAACAGAGCTGACATGGTTGCTTTGTCTATCTGTTTCTCCCTCTGTCCGCCGGGTCCTCTTCCCAAATCATAGCTTTGGCACTTGTTTATTAGTTGCACACTAATTCGGTAGGGGAACAGCAGCCTTGATGATGTTTCTGTGGCTTCATGAGGATGGATGTCTGTGTGAAGCACTGAAGGCCAGGCTGGCATTTCTCCAGGGAAAGGCTGCAGGTCCCTGGATTGAGTGGCCAGCTGGCCAGTGAGACAATGACTAATTCAGAATTAGCCCCATCATGTGCTGCCTCCTGCCCAGTGGGCAATGTGGAAAGGATGGGAAGGAGGATGTCGAGGTGTTGCAGAGCACGGTGTGATACAGGCAAAGGAGACAGCTGGATTTGCTGTGGTGGGTGAATTCTGGGACACAAAATGCAAATGTATTGGAAATCACCTTTCTGCTGCTTATCAATCTTTTGCCTTCCCCTAGCAATGCCAAGGCCCCAGAGTGGAGGCCTCACGTGCCCCTGCTGCTGCCGTGTCCCCCCGGGAGTTCAGCGTGGTCTGTGACAACATGCTGCAGGGCCTGGGGCGCTACCTGCGCTGCCTGGGCGTCAATGTGCGCATGCTGGACAACGAGGATGACCACAGGAAAGCTGCTGAGGTGAGTCAGGCACGCGCCTGGGCCTGCTCACAGCTCCCACCTGTGCCCCGTGGGTAGGGCTGCTGCTTGCTCGAGAGCTGCACTGTTGCCACTGTGGGTGCAGGAGCTGCCCCACTGGTGCTTCCTCCTGAGCCTGTGCCGAGTTCCAGCTCTCTGGGGCAGTCTGAGGAGCTGTGCCACCTGGCAGCTGGTATAAGCTGGTCCCTGCAGTGGTGTGTGGGCTTGTTTCTCCACTTCCAGGAGCAAGGAGGTGAGCAGAGACTGCTGTGATCTCACTCTTGTTTGTGTCTGTTTGTGTTATTGACAGCTGGGGCAGTTCCAGACATGAGAAGAACACAAGCAGAGTGTAAAGATCATAGAAGCACAGCATGGTTTGGATTGGGAGGGACCTTAAAGATATCTCATTCCAGCCCCACAAAAATGTGACAAAGTGTCTTTTGGGAGGCTGTGTGTTTGCAACAAGACAAAAGTCAGTGAAAGGAACCCAAAATTACCTTAGATTTCTAATGGACTCCAGTTTGGGCTGACAGGGAAGGTAATTGTCTGCCTTGTGTCCAGGTCAGTTGGGCAGAACCATAATCCAAAGGTGGCTGTTCAATATAGAAGGGAAAATGTCCATAACCAATGGCCATGTACTGTCCTGGCTGGCCACCACCTTGTGGGGTGACTCAAAGGTGATCAGCCACCTTACAGTGACATAATTGAAAAAGGAAAAGTCTCTAACATACATGGGGACAGTGAACATTGATTTGGGCTCCCATAAGAACTCTGATCCTCTGCCTCCTGGAAGAGAGACTCATGCTGCTTCATTTCAGACATATTCCTGCTATGCCAGAACTGGAGATATCCAGCCCACACAGTGTGTGCTATCAAATGTGCACGGATCACCTGGCCTGGTGTGCAGGATGTTTCCTCTTCAGATGTCTGCCTGGCCTGAATCCGGGGCAGGCTCTAACTTCTGCAGAAATAATTAAAATCTGCTCCCTGCCAAACTTGCACAAATCATTTAAACAAACTAGTTCTCACTGCTTCCCCCCAGAGCTCCGTCTCCGCTTCTCATCCCGATACCTTATCGTGCCACGGACAGGATGTTTGACATTGCTTTCTCTATGGAGACCAGACAAACATCCTTTCACTATCAAAAGCCCTTGGAGTGTTACTGTATTGCAGAGCCTTTGATCTGGGCTTGGATAATCAAAGATAAAAATAGACTCCTCCCACCCTGCTTTATATCTGGCTTGTCCTGATTTAATCAAGATTGAATGTTGACCGCCCTATGCCCAAAAACTTGGAAATGTTACTGCAGAGGCCAGGAGAGGATTTGGATCTTGGTCACTGAATGCAAGACAGTTTGGGTGTTGTCCCAGCACAGTCTCAAACTACTGTCACCAGGAACACGGGAGTGTGTACAGAGTTAGTGTTTGTTCTTCATTAAAGTCTTTTCACTCAAATGATTTATCAGTCATATTACACATCTTTTTGTGCCAAGAACTTCTGCACCACCTGGCATTTGCTCCTTATTCTTCTCATTCCTGTTGCTTGTTAAAGTGGCTTCAAGTATTGGTAGGCAGGTAGGTCTGGTCTTTCACTCTGTTATTTGGGAACAAGTTAAAAAGCCTGAGAACTTTGTCAGCTGTGCTTGGGCAGCTCTGGAATTGATTGATATTTTTCTTTACACCAGTGCATGTGACAGGAATTGGTTTGAGAACCCCTGTTCCCAGGCTGGACATGCAGTCTGTGTGCTGTGTTCTGCTTTATGTTGTGCTGTTGTTATTGGCTAAGTGTTGTATCTTGGACATCAGTTGTCGTGAGTTTGTTCAGCCAGATCTGCAATCTCAGATGTGCAGCCATGTGAGAGCAGGACCTCTGACACCACAAGCCACTGGATCCCTCCTGGCTGTCCATATTCAGTGGTGGACTTGGCAGTGCTGGGTTAACAGTTGAATTCAGTAGTCTTAGAGGTGTTTCCCAGCCTTAATGATTATGTGATTTTGTGGTTCTGTTTATCTGCTGGGAGGTGCCACCAGCTTGCAGTCTGTGATTTAATGGTGTCATTTAATCAGGACTTGACCAGGGAAGCAACTGATTAACGTTGCCTGTCGTAAGCACAGACACAGAAAATCTTTAAAAATGGAAAGATAGTAGAAACTCTTACTGAAAATGTCTGTGGTGAAATCTGTCCTTGTGTGAAAGGCAAAGAGGTCCCACGCCATCCTTACAGGAACATTTTAGCCTCTGTCCATGAGAACCAGCCTCGTGGGGAAGGGCAGTACAGGTGTCCTTTCCCAAGCCCTCTCACCCGGTGGGGGTGGCCGTGCTGTTTTTAGTGCTATCCTACCTGCTGTAGCACTGGCACACACATGTTTGGCACAGCAGAAATGCAGCTGGGGGATGATATTTGTTCCAGATGTGCTGGATGAGCTGCTTTACCTGACATTAGCAGCCTGTGCAGAGAGACAGTGGGATCCAGCACATGCTTTCCCTGACATATCCCTGCCCAGCAGCACTGCTCCAGCCCTGCACCTTGGGTGGGACCTTCTGCAGGACTTTGGTCAGTGGCCCAGCCTGGCCCAGCCCTGCTGTGTGGCCTCTCTGAAGAAGGACCATGTGCATCCAGCCATTCCTCCCCAGGGACTCTGACTCCAGCCCAGGGTAACCCATCAGGTAAAGAATGCAGAGATTCCATCTCTTTGATGCAGCACATTCTGTGTGTGCAGGTGCCATTCATTGGAGAGCCACACTTTGCCCTTGCACTTATTCCATAAGCAACATGTTATTTCCAGTTAATAGAAGTTTATTAACTTAAACCATGTCCTGTGCCTGTTGTGTTTCTACCCAGGTCTTTCATGCCCCATCCCTGGGAAGGGTCTGGGTCAGGTTGGATGGGGGCTCTGAGTAACCTGATCCAGCTGAAGATGTCCCTGCTCACTGCAGGGCAGTTGGAACAAGATGGTCTTTAAAAGATCCCTTCCAACCCAAACTACTTTATGACTCCAGCTTGGCTTCTGCAAACTTCTCTTTGCAGAGAATGTTAAACCTATCTTTTGAGTTTTCCACGTGAATAATTGGAAGGAGGTGGGAAAGTTTCAGTGGGTGCTCCTCTTTTCTCTGCAGTTTTGCAGATCAGGTAGATGCTTCTCATAGTGACCTTGAAGGATCACCCATCCGCCTGAAGTGACTACAGTAGATCCTACAGTGTTGTACCTCAGGAGCAGGACAGAAGTTTTCAACAAAATTTGGGTAGTCTCTTAGGTTTCTAATAAGAGACCCAGTGGAATCTCAAAGCTGCTTCAGTTGAGTTGTGTGTTGGTTTGTTTTATTTTTTTAATGGACTTTGCTCTTGGTCCTCAAACATCCTCATCTCTAAGAATAATTTGACACTAAGGCAAACCTGATCCCTTTTGAAGTGTGATAATAACCAGAAGGCAGGTAAAACTGGCTTCCTGCTGTGAAAGGTTCCCTGCAAGGTTACACCTACCCCCCAAAACTCCGGGTGAACCAGTGAGTTGGAGAGGAGGGTCAGACTGGATGATCCCAGGAGCCACATAGAGCATTGTGCACCCAGATCTAAATTGCCCTGGACTGATTTGGAGCCAGAAGGCACAAAGGGGACTTTAATACTGCAGTGAGCAGAGCTTCATTTAATGGGGGAATCTAATCTTGGATCTTGTCTCAGCTTTGAATGGCTTTTTCCATATTTTTGATGTAGATGACATTCTTCAGGTTTCTGGTCTTTTTACTCCATAGTCAGGGAGCTAAATTCACTGAGGGCAGATGAAGAACTGTGTTGCTTTTAAGATCAAGACTTGGCTTGTGATGTTTGGTCAGCAGAAGAAAGTCTTTCATCAGAGACCTCGATATAAACAAGTCTGCATCAAGAAATAAAACTGGGTGGATGGTTTTGGTGTGATACTTTAAGCCACATTACGAAACCATAGAATAACTCCGTACAGTTTATAGTTTTCAGGAATGCTGAAGAGAAGTTTAGGGTTGCAGTACCAGCAGGGCTGGACTGAGGGTGCTTACAGCTGTTAAGCTCTTGGTTTGCTGTCTGTTTTAAAGGAGCCTGGGATAACAGGCAGGGCTTCTAGGGTTGGATTCAGTTTTGTGATCCACTTCTCTACTAGATCCCTGTCTGAGTGCTTTACCACCACACATCCTGGAGCACACACTTTCTGTCCACTCTCTCCTTGTCTGAACTGGGACCTTGCTGGCCCAGGCTCAGGATCACTGCAAGGGTCTTCCTGGACTGCAGTTTGCTTCTTTAGGGCATGTGGCATTGCTCAACATGTGTCTTGCACAGTTTAACTTACAAATCCACAGCCTGGCACTGCTGTTTCTTGGAACCTCTTTTGGCCTTGGTTCAGGATCCTTCAGGTTGCCACGAATTGTCCTGGTGCTGGCTTCCAAACAAAGGGGCTCTCTGCCCTCTCTCCTCAGTTGCCCTTCCAGGTCTCTCTGGCAGAAATTCCTTTGGGTTCATTCATCTCTGCAGGATGGAAGTTGGCTGAACGGACAGGCATGTTGAGGGCTAAACAGTAATACCAAGAGATTAGGGAGTGCTTTCTATCCAGAAGGTCTGAGCCTTTTTCAGAGGAAATTGATATTATCTTTGTAATAGATTGTGAAACTGAGGCCAATGCCCTCTGTGCAGCTCTTGGGCTGGAGCACAGGTCCCTGACACCCACCCCAAAATGCTGCCCTGGGCCTTCTTTTCCTCTCGTTTGCATCCCTGACCACACATCCTCCCGATGGTCCCAGCACCACCTTCCCCTGCTGCTTTCAGAGAAAGAGAAGGAATTGTGCCTTTTTCTCCAGCACATACCCTCTGTGGTCCCAGTCAGATGTGTGCTATCACATGGCTTTTCTGGCTCTGCACGCTTCTCCCAGTCGTTGTTCCAGAGGTGGAAAAACATGCTGGAAGAGTTATTGCTTTTCTCCTTTTTATTTGATCTTCTTTGCCTGACTCTGCAGAGCCATTTAGATAAGGGGATTTATCAAGCTTGAACTAATTAACCCTGGATGCAGGAAGTCAGAATGGAGTGTTCCAGCTGTGAAATCCTGACACCCTGAAGCACACATGGGTCTGAAGCAATTCCACATCTCCTTTCCCTTGTCGCAGATCGTGGTGGTGAACCTTTGCTGTTGCCTTACCAGACTCTTCTCACTCGTGTGCCATGAGGGTTGGCTGCTCTGCACCCAAACTGTGGGTATCAGGCCTGCATGGGATGTCTTTGCTGCCCCTTCAAGGTTCCTGTTCTTACAGATTTTTTCCTTCATCGAGAGAGAGGGTTGTTTTGAAAGCAATACAGTAATTTTGCCTGTAGGAAGATGCTTTAGAAGTTGCTGCCAATTGCTTTCTCGGTGCAGAACTGGCAGCCAAAGAGTGACTTCACAACAAAAAGGAGGGAAACAGCTACCTGAAAAGTTCAAGAAGGAAAAAAAGGTTCCTTAGCTGCCTGCACGGGACCTCCAGAGCCTTCTCCCCCTTGTTTCATGTTATCACAGGTCCAGTGGGTCTTAAAAAAATGGCTATCCAAGACAGAGTTTAAGAGTTGTGGTTGGGTTTTCTGGTGTTCACTGGCTGTGCTTGGTGGTGTCATCTGTCTGGAAAGTGCAGCAGACTTTGATCCCAAATATGACCTCCTGCCAAGGCTGGAGAGTGATCCAGAGAGAGCTGAACTCTGAAGCAGATGAGAGACCTCCATGACACACATCTGGAATCAGTGAAAAACACAAGGGCTTCCAACAGAATCCAAGCCAGAGAAGAGAAATAATCTCATGCCTACCTCAAAGGACTGATCTCTTGTCAGCAGGATCAGAGCTGAGTCCTGGTTCACATGGGAATCCTTCAGAATCCTCCTATCACCACGGCCACAAAGCTCTTTCCCTCCTACAGGAGAGGGAGAGGGAAGGTGGAATGTCATTCAATCATAGGTCCGTCACACTTCCATCCTTGCAGCTCCAGATTTAGTGTCTCCTTTCGGCACCAACCCATTTGCATGTCCCTGGCTCTGTGTGAAGGTCAGCAGTGGGGGTGATGAGTCCCCTGGTAACTCAGGGCAGACCTTCCACTTGAAGGACCAGACCTCTGATAAAAGCTCAGGACTGCAAGTCAGGATGTGATAAACTCTAAGGAAGGTACTCCTTGCGGCCCAGGAAGGTGCATAATTCCTGTGTGTTGGGGTGCTGGGACAGTAACACCCTCTTTCTTTAAGGAGCATTTTCTGTTAGTGACACGAAATCTGCAGTCACATTTCATAGTACATTTCTTTTTGCTGGAATTACCTGCTAAGGTTTTTGCTTTCCCCCCTGTGGAGCAGAACTGTTTGCTTCTTTGTAACCCAGACTGAGAAAATAGAAATAGCCTGGGTTAAGGGAAAAAAAATAAAAGTCTGTTTTGGGGCAGGATTGTTTAAGGTGGAATGGTTCCCTGGGCCATCTGCAGTGCAGATGCAGCTTGTTCCAGCACATGGGAGACAAGGCAGAGCTTGGCAGGGAGGGGACCTGGGGTGAGCCATGTCTTGAGCTGCTGTGGCTGTCAGGATCTCTTGGCCAGGTGTGGGCCAGCACTGCAGAGAAACACGCAAGTTCACCTTCTCTCTTGTGACTGCAAGTAAAGCTTGAACCCAGTGTAACTTCAGCCCCTGTTCATTTGGATTCTTACTGTTTTTTCCAGATTGCCCGCCAGGAAGGAAGAGTCATTTTAACCTCTGGACTCCCATATCAGACTGTAAGTGTTCTGAGCTGCTGGCCTGTTTCTGGCAATGTGTCATTGCGTGGTCTGGGTGTGCAGAGGAGAGAAGAGGAAAAGTCAGATGTGAATGCAACAGCTGGCTTGGCTTTTTCATGTTTTATGAACTAAAAGCTACATTAAGGGTCTTGAGAGGTTTGCTGTTCTCATCCACCAAAGCTCGTGGTGAAATGTTTTTTCACACTCCTTCTCAGTCCTGCATCAAGTGGGGAGAGCGATTGCTCNCAAGCTGAGCAATCCAGAGCAAAATGTTTCTGTTTGACCTCACTGGCAGGTGAAGGGCAGCTCAATTCCTGTGCTTTTTATCCCAGAGATTCTTGTTTACTGACTGGCTCCACACTGACAGAGTTTCAACACTTAAAGACATTTCTTCTGGCTTGGAAGGCAGAGATTGGAAGTCCCCAAGGGTTCTGGTGGAAGCTGTAGAGGTTTTGTGTTCCTATAGATAAACAAAAAAGTCAAAGCAAAACCCAGCCTTACCCTCAACACCAGCTGTTCAGAGCCCTTCACAGGCAGTGTTGGTGGGGTCTGTTGAACCTGCCAACTCAGTGGTTGCATATTGTGATGATCTGATGCAGGACCTGCTCCAGGTAGCAATTTGTTACTGCACAAAAATTCATTTGGAAGAGTGAAATTGTTCTGGATGAGCCAGAGTTCTGTTCACATGAGCCGGAGGGCAGGACTTCTCTGTCACAAACTGTCA
This sequence comes from Scytalopus superciliaris, assembly GCA_013400415.1. Classification (NCBI taxonomy): domain Eukaryota; kingdom Metazoa; phylum Chordata; class Aves; order Passeriformes; family Rhinocryptidae; genus Scytalopus; species Scytalopus superciliaris. The sequence goes on along the minus strand of VXBX01005198.1, from coordinate 274,849 downwards.
ATATGAAAGCCCCCAACTACTCAAGCAGCCAGCTGAGTGTTTGCAGAATATGGGTTGCTAATTTCCTATGTAATAGCTGAGCTAGAAGAAAACTCCCCCCCATGATGAGACACACTGAGGCAAGTGCAGCTGTGCCACACTGCAGGTTCCTCATCAGGACTGTGGTTCTTTGAGCCTACAGCTGATGTTAGAGGTAATTCAGCATCCAGCTTAATCTTGTTTGGCAAAGCTTTAACTTCAAAGTTCTATCTAGGAATTGCAAAAGGACACATTCCAGTGTATGGTACTGACCTGGAAAATGTCTAGTTTGCTTTGTTCCATTGCCTTTGGATGCCCTCTGCAAGGACAGGATGACTGTGCCAGGCTCCTGTACTGGTGTGTAGCTGATTCCACCTTGTGAGTACTCAGCATAGTCGTAAAGATGTGTCTGGAACTTCCCAATGCTTGTTCCCAGATGGAGACTTCTGTGCTAAATGTGGAACAAACATTGAGGGACTGTCCATGTCCACCCCTTCAAACTTCTTGGCCATAAGAGAATTCCAGGTGAAAGATTTCTGTGAGCCAGAAGGGTTGGAGTGGTCACTGGACATTTCCATCATTGTGCTTTGGCGTACTCCATGAGATCTGGCCAGGTTTCATCTGAAAGCTGGGATTGAATTCAGTTTCCTCTTGCTACCCCAGTCAGCACCACTCCCCCAGCTTAGAAATCGACAGGATTTGGACATATTCTGTAGAATAGAATCATGGAATCACTTAGAATGGAAAATACCTTTAAGATCATCAAGTTCAGCTGTTAACCCAGCACCACCACCAAGGCCACCACTAAACCATGTCCTCAAGTACCCTATCCACATGTTTTTTGAATCCCTCCAGGGATGGGGACTCCACCACTCTCCTGGGCAGTCTGTGCCAGAGTTGGACAACCTTTTCAGTGAAGAAACTTTCCCTAATATCTGACCTAAACATCCCCTGGCACAACTTGAGGCCGTTTCCTCTTGTTCTGTCATTCATTCCCTGGGAGCAGAGCCCAATCCCCACCTGGCTCCAGTCTCCTTTCAGGGAGTTGTAAAGAGGGAGAAGGTCCCCCTGAACCTCCTTTCCTTCAGGCTAAATCATGTTTCATATATATAAAATACTGCAGTGCTTCAGGAGTAAGAGCTATTGCAGCAGTGACTGACTGTTAAATTGCCAACTGGTTAGATCAATGCTGGTTAGATCAAAATTCAGAATGCTAACACATACCAACTCCAAACGTCATTTCTAATTCAAACCAAACCAAGTGCATCAGGAAAAGCCACATATCCTATGATGTGCCTCACCGAGTGCCTTTTTTGTTTGAAGCTGCAGTCCCAGGTGGGAGAGGGAAGGTGTTTCTCTGTGAACTGCTCCAAAAAGGCGAAAGAACAGGCCCTGCAGGTTCTGAAGCATTTCAACGTCCAGGTGTCCCTCACCGACATCTTCAGCCGCTGCCAGGTAGGACGGGGCTGGTTGGAGCCCCGGCTCCCCCTCGCTCACTGCTCCCTGCACAGCAGGCACTACCTCGGGGTTTTGGGCCTTGCCCTCACGGTCTTCTTGGTCCCCAAGAGTCCTGCTTCCATTTTGGCAGTGCCTTGCAAAGCCGTGAGGAGTTCTCAGTGCGCTCACGTCCGTCAGGGTGGCGATGGCTCTGTTAGAGGAGCAGAGACTCTGAGTCTGCAGCTTTGCTAGAAACTTCATGGGTTTTCTGATTTTTTAGTATTTGGCATGTGTTTTGGCATCAACTGCCATGGTTATAGTCTCTTTGTTGCTGTGTTCTCTGTCTAGGACACATGCTCTTTTAATTATAAACTGTGTTTAATTATGGCTCTGTGATTCTGATAACACTTAATTACTGTAAGAGGAGGATTTTTTCATAGGACTTCTCTTTTTTTTCAGAAGTTATTAGGTTAATTCATGTCCATGCTAGTTGATGACTCCAGATTGTGTTTGGCACTGTATATCTGTGGATTGTAGTTAAGAATAAATTTTAATTGTGTTAGCTCAAATCACCATCTTTTCCAGTTTCACTCTTGTATTTGTTACAGCAACATGCTGAAACCTATCCCTCCAAAAACTGTAATATAAACCAACAGGCAACCCCAGCATCTCCCATCTTATCAGTGTTTAAAGAGAGAAAAAGAGGAAACTGCAAATGGGCTAGAAAAGGAGCTTTCTCTTAGGGGTAAACAAGCCTGTGAGTCTGGCTCGATGCCTCGTGTTGAGCTCCAGGGTCTCCTGGCCCAGGGGAGCTGCACGAGTGGTGTAGGGGCAGCACTGCTTCCTGAGCAGACACAGCAGAGAGCGTCGAGGCCTCTGCTCATTTCTGCTGTCAGATGTTGAAACTGAATCTGTAACTTAGAGAGAAAATGAGAGTGGTCCAGCTGGGCAGGTTGTCTGTGAGAGGAGACTGAGGGAACACCCTGCAGGCCGGATCAACAGAATATGGGTTGATCTTACTGCAGGATGAATGCACATGCTCAGATACAGGATGCTGCCTTCAGTCCTGTGGTTTTATTGTCCCAGAAGAGATTGCAGTTGTTAATCATATATATATTTATAGTGACATGCTGGCTTCATGGTGATTTTAAACAAACCTTTAAAAAACCTCGTGGATTCTCCTGACATCCTGTAAAATAGCAGTGTTCCTCCTGATGGTTGTTGAAATACCACGAGAATCAGCACACACACACACCCCAAACCATGCTGTGGAGAACTGTGCTCTCTGTAAGAAATGCACAAGACTGTGCAGCAACCGATGGAAAACTGACCCTTTGCCCAGGATCTGGGGTCTGGAACTGGTTAACTCCATGGGTTTTGTACATGCTGTCTTGGTTTACAATATAAATAGGGGTAACCAATCTGGCTAGGAATATATACTAAGTGTTCTCTTACTTCCAGGAGAAATGCCTTCCCTGTAAATGGTGGTGCTGGAACAGCTGCATGTTTTATACCCTTCGCCATGGGAAGATGCTGATCTGTCAAACCTCTCCATGTTCTGAATCATGTATTTACCTACATTTAAGGTTTTTTGAGCTGATTTTGCTCAGCTGTCCTCTGCAGGCAGCACAAGTCTGGCTGATACATTACTGATGTTCTGGAGGAGAATCCAAGCTCTTCCAGCTGCCTGTGCCCAGGCACTGCAGTGCTCCGTGGGCTGTGTGAGGGGAGCTGTGGGCAGCACACAGAGCAGGATCATCCTCCAGCACTGTGGAATATTGACAGCCCGCAGCAAAAATGGCAGATTTCTGCCTGGAAGAGGGTGCTCTGGGGACTCCATGGCCAAGAGAGCTCAGCAGTTCCTTTGTGCATTCTTTCTAAGGCATCTGCATTCTTTGCAAACCTGATTGGGCTTAATTAGGATGGAGGAGGTTGGATCCTGAGACTGCTGAGCTGTGCCTGTCAGACTGCCCGTGCTGCTCTGGAGCCGTGTTAGAGACACTGGAGCTCCCAAACTGCCTGAGCTCTGCCCTCTCCTTGCAGAGGAGTGATGGAGGGGTGACAGAGGGGCAGCAGAAGGGTGACAGAGGGGTGGCAGAGAGGTGACACAGAGGGGCAGCAGAGGGGTGAGAGAGGGATGACAGAGGGGTGACAGAGGAGTGATGGAGGGGTGACAGAGAGGTGACAAAGGGGTGACAAGAGAGTTTTGTCTGTCCCTGAAGGGGGGTGGGGGGCAGGTTGGGCATATGAGCAGGGCTCCAGAAACACCTGAGTGCTGCTGTGTCCATGCTGGGCAGGAGGAGGAGGATGGGGAATACTGATCCGTAACCTTGCCCACTCTCCTCCCTCATCTCTGTGGAGCTGGTCCTCCAGTGCAGGGATGGGTTGTTGGCACCATCGACCATCACAGATAAGTGTTTGCTGTGTGTCCCAGGAAGCAATGTGGCATCCTGCCTTCCTTCCTCTGTCTCATGGAGCAAGGGCTTGTTTTATCTCTTAGACTTCTGTTCTGTAAATGATTGAAGTGAATATGTCAGCAAATATTGTTGTCATAACAATTAATGCATGTAGTGCAAAGCACATGGTAAAAACAGGTTCCAGTTCAATGTTGTACCCAAGACTGCTGGAAAATATGTTTCCTCTGTCAGCTCCCTCAGCAGGAATGGAAGGGCTTGCTTTTGCAGATGTAAAGAATGGGATTGCTTTGTCATCCTGCCAAAATACTGCTGATTTTTTTCCTGTTAAAATAATGGCCAGTACTGGTTACCTCTGTCTGACTTAGAGCAGCAAGTGCACAGGGAATGTCACCCGGGGGCTTCTCAGCATTTTTGCTCCCACCTCTGCAGGGTCACTTCAGTTAAAGGCTCCAGGAGCAGGGACAGCTGCCAAAGGTGTCAGTGATGGCACAGGAATGGCCTTCCCTTTCCATGTACCTCTCAAGTGCTGTATTGTAAGGGCTTGATGATAGTCATGGAGAAACCACCCCTGCACAGCAGCTGTGGCCAGGCCTGGTGCTGCCTTTGGTGAAGAATGTCTTAGGGGACTGAGTGAAAATAAGATGAATTTTGTCTTTTGGTGACATACAAAAAACCCCTGAGAAGTTCTACATTTCATAGCCTCAGTATATTTGAAACTCTATTTGAAATGCAAATGTCCTGTGCCTGTCACCTCTGCACACATTTGAATATCTTGTATGCAAGTATCTTGTATTTTTCTTCTTTTCAGATATCCAAAAGTATTTCCTTCAGGAAGGGCTGATGTGAAATGCTGCTTGGGGTGTTCTGACATGATCACTTCAGCACACTGAGCCCTTACAGTAGTCAGGGAGATCTCTGTGGAGTGGTCAGGGGCTGTTGTGGACAGCCTTAAGGTCAGCTCCCAGCCTGGCTCACAGGCAGGACAGTGATCCTCTGCTCTGCACAGCCCAGAGCAGGTTCTAACACAGGAGCAGCATTTAAGAAAGAAAGAAATACCAAAACCTGCTAAGCCACCCACTGCTGCTGGGTGGCTACAGTCATGGGAACAGGAAACTGCCAGCTGGGTCATTTCATAGCAGGAAATTTGGCTCCTTTCCCAGGTCCCTCCGTTCATGGAGCTGGTTGTCTCCCACCCCTCCTGGTGCTGCGGGTGGGGTGTCCCTGCTTGGGGACATCCTGCTATGCCACTTGGGTTGTGGCCTGGCAGGACAGTAGGAGGACACGAATTCCATTCCCATATCGTAAAGAAACTCTTGAAAACAGACATGTTTTAGCAGATATTACCTGGATGAGTGGTGTGGCTTTTCCCACCCTGCTTTTCTGTGCTGTCTGGTGGAAGGTCCCCCCGAAGCAGGTGTGGGCTGTGTCTGTGGACCTGCCAGTGCCTCACCACCCACTGCTTGGTGAGCCCAAGGGCCAGGACGTTTTACTTCCCATGGCTGAGATGTGGTGTCTGGCCCTGCCAAATTCTTGTCAGTGGCAAAGCACTTGTGTGGAAGCAGATCAATGGAGGTGCAGGGCTGGCAATGCCACTGCTCACACACAGGGTGAAATCACGGCTTGAATGGTGATAAACTGAGGAGATAAACACTGCAAGTTGTTAGCTTTAAATCTTTATATCACAAGGGTTTGTCAGAATGGTTTGAAGGGAAAACAGTGTGTTCAGTGTTGTATGGGGTCACTGAGAAATTCCTGCTGTTCTGGAAGAACCTCATGGTTACAGGTTTCTAATTCTGCTGTGAAATCCTCACTGGAGGGAGGCTCTGCAGCCACCTTTGGAGCCAGGAAGGCTTGTCCGTCTGCAGAAAAGCTGCTTTGGCCTTTCCTCAAAAGGGGAGCTGCTGCTCAGCTCAATCCTGAGTCCAAAGCTTCTCTGGGGCACCCAGGCCCTGCAGGGCAGCTGTGCCACCCCCACCTCCCCTGGGCCTCTCTTTCCTTTCCCACCCTCTGTTTGACTTGACCCTTTAGCCTTTAAGCTGGCCGGGGCAGGGACCCTGCTTGAACAATACCTCACACTACAGGAGGCTGATCCCAGGTGAGGTTTCAAGGCTTTCCTGCAAGGAAAAATGATTGCAATTATATCCCCTGCAAAAATAAATGTGTGGGGGAAAAAAAATCTCAGGCTCCAGCTGCAGTTTGTGCATCTGAACAGCCCTGCATTGATGGTGGGATTATCTGCACATTCAAATAGGTTGTCTCTTGCACTTCACTGAATTCTCTGATCCTAAATAAGCAAATTACATCACCTATTCTGATGTCCTGTTTAACTTATGACCTCAGCCTGAGTGCTGCAGGATGTGAGAGATAGCTGCTCGATTTCATTGTCTGGAGATCTGATATATTTTTCTCCTTTTTTGTCCACCACCCCCCTCCCCTTCCCTGCTCTTTCAGTTTCCAAACCACTCACCCCAGCCTTTACAAAGGTGTTAGCATGGGATTAGGAGTAGGTGGGGGGAGGAGGGGGGAGGAAGAAAGGAAACCACCTTTTTTTTTTTTATTTTGAAATTAGGTGCAAAAGCATTCTAGCAGTTGCAGCAAATGTTTCTGGTTCTTTGTGGTTGAGGTAACGAATTTCGTTGCTGCAAAGCTCATCATGTGCAAGCTGATTTACGCAGAGGGAGCCTGGGATGGAGCAATCCATTTAGCAGGGACAAAGAAAAAGGCCTTATGATGAGATGGAAAACCTGTGCTTGGGGCACTTTGTGAGAACCTTTGAAGCCAGCCTGGGAACTCTGGCAATATTAGTCGATAATTAGTAATATAGATCCCTCAAGCTGTCGTTTAGATTGAAAATGTGCATGTCTTTCATGAGCCTCTGTCACACCAATCTGATCAGCAGGCTTTTTTTTTCCTTTTATGTGGGTTGCTCTGTCGGTCCAGACGATGATGAGAACTGCCAGGCATCGTCTTTCTCACTCACTTGTGAGCAGGGCAGTTATCTGCTGCTCTAGCATGGCATGAAAGTGGAACCAGGGCAATTTTGTTTTGTGGTCACCTTTTCTGGCCTGAGCAACAGTCCTTCCTCATGCACAGAGGAAAACCAGTGGAATTAAAAGGCTGCATATTTTGTGAGATGTTTCTGCCCCAGCAGACAGCAAGGGGTTTGTCTCAGGAGTCACTTAGGACAAAAAGCATCTTCAGCTCAATCAGGGCTGAGGCAATCATCAAAGAATTCGAAAATGTCAGTTCTCAAAGCCCCTGGTTCAGTTTTTGAGCTGCCTTCCACTGATGTAACATCACCTCCCCATTTATTTCCTTTCAGCCTGAAACCTCTTTGGGAAGGGCTGTGTCACCATCTAAATGAAGAATTAAGAAGGGTCATGTGCACTGGATTTCGATGACTTGGAAATGCTGAGATGGAGAATATTGTTTGGAAACCCTCTGTGGTTTAATAAAAGGTTCATCCATAGGATGCAATTTGTCAGCGCCTACAGGTCAGGAAAACCTGTGATTAAGAGCATCTGTGGTTTCCCCAGATGTGTGAGTGAGCTGCTTCCTCCTCCCCAGCCAGTCACCCAAACCAGGGCTCAGCCCTGTGCCTGCCCATGACGTGGGCTGTGATTTCTTGCTTCAGAGTGTGATTGTTCAACACAAAGGGTAAGGCCCTCTTAATCTTTTTGTTTATCCTGGGCTTGGCAATTCCGATGTAATCTGCAGCCTGTGCTGCAGAGGCTCTGGCCAGGAAGCACAGCTGGTATTATTCTGCCTCGACAGGCGCTGTAGAGGGAGCGAATTGCCCTCCAAAGGTACTTGTCCAGCACTGTCTGAGTGTGAGGGTTGAGTGGTGAGAGCACCTCACCCTGGCACCATGCCCCATTCACAGGGACCAAGCCCTTTGTGTGGAGTGGCCGTCATTAAATACCGTCCCAGACTCTGGGAGAATTTGTCATGGCAAATTCTGCCTTGTTCGAGTCTCTGGTTGAGATTTTTATTTGCTGATTTCTAAGGCTTTATAAACCATAGTGAGAGCTCATAGTGAGCGGTCGCTGTCACATGCAGGGGTGTGGGGATGCACCAAAGCAGCGTGAAGATCAGAATGGTTTGGGTTGGAAGGGGCCTTAAAGATCATCCAGTTCCACCCCCTGCCATGGGCAGGGACACCTCCCACCAGCCCAGGTTGCTCCAAGCCCCTTCCAACCTGGCCTGGGACACTCCCAGGGATGGGGCAGCCACAGCTTCTCTGCCCAACCCATGCCAGGGCTTGTCCACCCTCACAGGGAGGAATTTCTTCCCAAGATTCAATCTAAATCTACCCTCCATCAGCTTAAAGGTATTCCACCTTGTCCTGTCCCTCCAGACCCTTGTCCAAAGTCCCTCTCCAATTCTTTTGGAGCCCCTTCAGGCACTGGAAATCCCAGTGGACACTGAGCAAGCCCCAATTTGTGGGTGCCAGGCAGGCAGGTGAGGAGCACACTGTCCATGTCAGCTCTGCCACACAATACGGGAGTGCATAGAACAGCACTCCTGCAAAATCCCCAGCCTGGAGCTGGCTTAGCCCTGAGCTGGTGGCCACGTAAAGCTCAGAGTCCCCCCAAAAAAGGAGTCGACTGGGCCTGATTCTCAGCAGCGAGTGCGGCCGGCGCTGCCTGGTTCCCACAGACTGTACACTTCCCTGCCAAGATTTCAGTATCTTCAGAAATTCAGTGGAGCATGAAGGTCACAGCAAGGGGAGAATGACAGCTTGAGAGTTTTTTTTCCCCTTTCAGCAGCTCGGAGCAGACTGTTGTCTCTCTCTCATGTTGACTGTTTTCATAGGGTTAGCGTGAAGTTTATGTTTTCCACAGCCCAGTGGCAGTCGGAGCTGGGAATGCAGCACATCAGCTGTGTTTCTTCAAGGAAGACGGTCTCATGTTGCAGGGTTTCTTTCTCAGTGTCTGCAAAAGCTTGGTTTCCAGTGAAATTTCCTTTACAGGTCTTTGTCTTGAGGTTCTTTTAGTGGATGTATGTGAGAGACTGTACCCCAGGTTTCGGTTTGGGTATTTATTTCCTTTCTTTTATTTTCACTTGCAAAGCTGCATGCAGATATTAAACTTCGGCAGGGGGGAGGGGGAAGCTGTTAATTTTTCACGGTGTTATGTATTCCAGTGCTCAAAATGATGATGCCAAATTAGCCATTAGAGGTCAAACCTCAGCTGACAGCGAATGTTTTCTTTTGAGGAAGTCATCCTTGATCCTGGGAACCAGTTTTGTTCTCCTGTGCTAAATGCAAGAAAGGTATGAATGTGTGGTTTTTCCTGGAGGGCGACACTAGCTGGAAAAATGCTGGTTTTAGCCAGTGGAAACAGCACAAGCAAACAACGATTGGCAGTGAAAACAGCACTTGTATTTAGACTAGCATAGAAAAGAAGACACAATGTAGTGCAGAGTAAATGTCCTTTTATACAGCCTGTACAAGTCTTTTTCTTCCTCTCAGGGATTTGGGCAGACTGTGAAGTGCGTTGGTCAGCAGAGATGCTGGTGCACTGGGAGAAAGTAATGAAAGGTCAGCGGGTGACAGTGATGGAGTGACTGTAAGGAAAGCGAGGAACTCTCTGGAGAAGGCAGTGACACAGCTCTAACTCCCATGTGTCCTGAAGAAACTGTCCCCATGGCTTCTCTCAAATGTCATGAGAAAACAAGAGATTTGTAGCCAATTTAAGTTCTGTTGGTTTCCAGTCCCCCGTGCCTCCTGAGGTCATAGTTCAGTGTATTGACTGTGTCAAGAAGTCAAAATTCCCATATTTTATACACTGTGGAGTTTCTTCTCCTTTTTGACACTGGTGCCCTTATAATGTTCTTTGTTTGTATGTCATGGTGAGGATGGGTTGGCCAGCTCCTGGTGTTTGAATGGCTGTATATTTATTCTGGGGGGTTCTCAGCATGAATATCCTACATATAAATTAGCAGTGCAACCAGTGGGTCGTATTATTCAAGAGACCTGGTACATTAAATGTTTGGTATTATCATGGCAAAGTTCTTGTTTTCCCAATGGACCGACCAGCTTGATGAGTATCTCAGGTGAAGTGGATTGGTTTGAACCCATCCAGAAGAACTCTAGGCCTTTGTTTTCCCTCCAAAGATCAAGAGGATTGAGTAGTGGAAGGTGGGATCCTTCTGAACAGCTCGGTGTGGGCACAGGCATTATCACAGAATGGTTTGGGTTGGAAGGGACCTTAGAGCTCATCTCTTCCCACCCCCTGCCATGGGCAGGGACACCTTCCACTAGCCCAGGTTGCTCCAAGCCCCGTCCAGCCTGGCCTGGGACACTTCCAGAGATGGGGCAGCCACAGCTTCTCTGCCCAACCTGTGCCAGGGCCTCACCACCCTCACAGGGAGGAATTTCTCTCCAATATCCCATCTAACCCTGCCCTCTGGCAATGGGAAGCCATTCCCCCTTGTCCTGTCCCTTCATGCCTCATCCAAAGTCCCTCTCCAGCTCTCCTGGAGTCCCTTTAGGCACAGGAAGGGCCTCTCAGGTCTCCCCAGAAACTTCTCCTCTCCAGGGGAACACCCCCAGCTGTCCCAGCCTGGCTCCAGAGCTGAGGGGCTCCAGCCCTGGGATCAACTTAGGCAACGTATTCCCAAGTGCTGTTGAGAATCTGCACAAAACCACTGTCCTGTGGTTGCAAATGCCATTCCCTCCTGCTGCATGCACTGTGGGGACTGCACAGTTGTGCAGCCATCCCCAGCCTGCAGTGTTTGCCTGGGCAGCCATCAGTGCTGGCAGCAGACTTTTGTTCCTTTGGAGGAATGTGGGATCTCCAGGCGTGTTTGGAGCTTTCCTTGGAGCCAGCACTGTACACAGAGCTACATGCTTGGCTTCAGTGTAAAATTTGCCTGATCTGTAATTCTCAGCAGCATTTGTCTGAAGACCTTTAGCCATTAAACTGTGTAACTTCCTACTGGCATAAAACAAACTGTATCTGTCATTCATAGTATGGATTGGATAAGGTGACACCCAGCACCAAAACCGGGTGTCCCTGGATCTGGGTGACTTGTGGTACATGGCTGGCTTTAACATCTCCTGCTGCAAAGGCCTTTCCAACTGCTGATGAAGATGGTCAGCAACATATGTAGGGAATTTTGGGCTTTTCAGGAAGACCTTGTCCCTGTAAGGTGCATATGGTCTGAATGACTGACTCAATGAAAGAGGCCATTTTGTGTTTGCGTGAACCTGCTCCTCCAAGGACCATACAGGGACAGGGACACAGAAACAGGGACAGCAGTCTCCTGTTGAAAAGAGAAACAGAAAGCTTTTAAATGAGTTTCCCAATTCATACACTGTGTCAGCCTTGATGAAGATGACGTTTTTCGATCCTTGTGATGAAATGAAGCTGTTCTGTGTGTTGTAAGCCCAAGGTAGGATCTGGCTGAGCTCCCTTAGAGGGAGAAATGACAGCATAGGAGTTTTGGCAAAGGTGAAAAATGTAACATTCAGGGCATGCTTCTTGTGAGTCATTATCTTTTCTCTGGACAAGGGGATTCAGATGATTTACTTGTCTTCATTCAAGACACATAGTCTGAGTTGATCACCCTTTTGTTCAGGGAAGTGCTGGCGCAGGATGCAAGTGAAAGCCTATTTTTGCCTCATCTCCAGAAGCTTCTCCATTCCCTTCCCCACCTCAGCTTTTCTCTTGATAGTTTTTGGAGGAGTTGCTCCCGCTGAGGAATTTTAGTGAAGTGGGAGAGTATCTGATGTCTGAGGTGAGCACAACAAAGTTTATTTTCCTTACTTCCCCTTAAAATGCCTGTGGTTGCAGGTGTCCTGCAGCCAGCAGGGTGGTCACACACCCCATGTCCCATGCCTACCTATCCATTCCTCACATTTGCAACTTCCCGGGGAGAGGGCACATGGACAGCCAGGTGTTGAGACCAATGCAGCTGAAATGGAAGTTCCCAACTGCAGTTGGGTCAGTGCTTTGTAGTCACAAGGGATTGCAGGAACAAATTACATCTCAGATGTATCAATGTCATGAACTGTTCCACCTCTGGCAGCCTGATGCTGGAGCTTGGCAGCCAGGATGGGTGTCCAGCAAAGGTGTGGGTGGACCTGTAACTATGACAGTCTAATTTCATGAACTTTAAAGAAGGGGAGATCACTGAGCTTGGTCCTTCAGGACGAAAGGAGCCGGTGGTTGGAGAGAAGGAAGTTGGTGACAGAGGAGTCAGGGGAGGAACACGGTTCCCTACAAACAAGGTCATGTAAATGGCTCTTTGGTGACAGGATGGAGTGATTGATGTGCAGAGATAATAGGTCACTGGGGAGTCAGCCTGAAAGCTGAAGCCTCTCAAAATATCTGGGACATGGTGGAAAAGAAAGTTAAGAAGACATCAAGTAAAGCTAGACAGCTCTTGCCCCCCGGCCGGCCTCGCGGCTGTGGCCGCGCTGCTTCCCTCAGCACAGCTTTGCACACTCCAGTCCCTGACTCTGAAAGGAGTTGGGCACTAAGAAGTGGTTTGTTCTTCCCTCTGTGCAGACACTGCCCTGTGCTGAAGGATTGAGCCTTGGTTCCCAGGTTCCATCCCTTGGCGCAGCCAGGACCAGCCTCCCTCGCCCTGGGCAGCCCTCGCTCCGGCTGCCATTCCTCCCCTGAGCAGGGCCTTCCCTGGATCAGCTGCATTTACTGGCATTTACTGGTGGGCTCAGATTACCCCAGTGAAAATAATCGGTTATGCAAAGTTACGCTGTTTAGATTTGGTTTCTTCTGTGTGGTCAGCGAGGTGTGAAAGTCAATCTGTGCCGCAAACCCTGCGGGCACTTTCTCTGTGCTGGCTGGATATGATAGCTCTGGGGTTTGGCTGTCGGGGGGAAAGCTGGCCCTGGGCTCAGCTCAAAGGGAACAAACCACAGGTGGTTGCCGAGCCACACAGGGCTTCTAAACCTGGCCTGGCAAAACCAATGTGTTGCCGGAGACGAGTGTGTGAGGTTTGGGTCTGGCTGGGCTTGGGGAGCCCTTTGGTCATCTCAGTCAGGAGAAGGTTGGTGAGCACAGTCCATGGCTGCTGACAGAATATTCTTGTTATGGTTTTAACATAGAATCCCAGAATTGTTAAAGCGGGAAAAGTCCTCCAATATCATCAAATCCAGCCACTTCCTCAGTACTGCCAAGGCCACCATGTCCCCAAGTGCCACATCCATGAGGCTTTTAAATCCCTCCAGGCTGGGCAGCCTGTTCCAGTGCCTGACCATTCTGCCAAATACTGACTCTAAACCTCCTGTGGCACAACTTGATGCTCTCTTGTTCTCAGGCCCTTCCTCATGGTCCATACAGTAAACAACAGTAAATTCTCAGTTACAAGAAAGGCTTGCTGACACTGGAGTATTTCATGGTATCCTTCTGATACTTATTTTATTATCATTTTCCTTTTCTCCCTGATAAAATCACAGATCTGGAGTTTCACTGGAGTAAAGTCCCTATGGACGGACAGTCCCCCCAACTCTCCTGCTGCCATCAGTGGTTTTCCTGTCATTGCTGCCCAGACAGATCCAGACTCGCTCCCAGTCTGAGGTGGTGTGTCAACTGTGGGCAGGCTGTGTGTGACCAGGGGCTCAGGCTGGTCCCTGAGCCAGCACACCAGCACTGGGCTGTCCGTGAGGTCACCGCTGTAGGGGCTTGGTGGCTGCTTGTGGGTGTTCACAAGCACTGGAACATGCCGAGATCCATGAGGGATGCTCCAGATACTGCACACCCGATGGAATGGGAGAAACAGAAAGGCAGCACATGCATATTTAAATCAGCGTCAATTTATGCTGTCGCTGATCTGTGACTTACCGCAGTAACATTCATATTCAGCTTTAGTGCCAAAAACAATATTCAGCTGCTTTCTTACTCCTTAATGAAAAATACCTCTTTAGGGCTTCTTTGAAGTCCCCACCCCTGAAAATCCCAGCTATATTGTCATCATTGTTGCTATTAACAGCCCCTGCCAGGATCGGGAGCCTTTCCTGACGGATAGCTCCGCGGGGGCTTTGTCCTGCGCTTCCATTCAGGGCTGCACTATAGCCAGTCTGAAATGGCTAATGACGGGCCTCCCAGGGGATTGCTGCCAAGCTCTCAAAGACCTCCCAGGTTTGGAAGTGGCAGGGTGTCCTTTTCCTGGGGCCAGCCGCAGGAGGAATGTACACACTCAGATTCTCCTACCTAAGCTGCATCAGCCGAATTATTTTTTCGGTTGCAAAGAGTCATCCATGCGTGTAGAGCCGGTTGCTTAGCAGGAGAGAGATAGCTGTGTCAGTAGAGGACATGGAATAAATAGAGGGAAAAGGTTAGGTGGGAAGATCACCACCAGTTTGATGCGTTATTGTGTTTTAACATTGAAAATACCCTTTTGGAAAATCATAGAACATTATTAAACACTTTTAAAAGTTAAACCACAGTCTGAGGTAGGACAAGGCTCATCCATGCACAGTGTGCAGTGACAGTGCAGTGATGTTTATGGGTACAATTAGGAGCGTGAATCGTGTCTCCATGAGCTGGACTCTTATATGCCATTTGCAGATAAAGACAGAAGAACACTGAAGGATCCCTGAGGGTCTGTTGGGAGTGGGACTGGGAGACTTCTGCCAGGGTTCCATGAGAGTTTTAAGTCAGTGTAGGCAGATGCTGAGGTCAGATGAAGCCAGGCCTCTGCTCTCGTCTCTCCCCTGCCCCAGTCCCTCTCCCCCACCTCTTCCCAGCACAAGTGCTTGTTTAACTGCAGGGCTGCTGGATCAGGGAACTGATCCCCGTTGAAACGGACCTGTCAAAACCAGATGGTTAATTTTATCCCCACTCAGCTCCCCGGTCTGGTTCTCTCTGCAGCCGCCCAGATGTGCGGCCACAGGGAGGGGACAGGGAGGCTCTGCCTCCACTGGGTCAGCACAGACTTGTGCTAGGCAAAACGCTCTGAGCCCAGGGCTGAAAGGATTCTGGATGGTGATTCCACAGCCCATCCCAGCCAAACAGGGAGAGTGTGCTGGGGGGCTCCCTGGGAGCCCCTGTGCTCCAGGGTTGCCCACTCTTGGCTTAGGAGATGGAGCTCAGCCTGTCAGCCCTACCCTGGTAATATCCACTGAGTTTACACCCTTTTAGCAGAATCCGGTTTGCAAGTTGAAATTCGAGCTTCAGCTCAACATTAGGTGGGGGCTTATCCCTGTGTCTGGACACCGCAGCATGTCGGGCAGCTCAGGCTGATGTGCCCCTCACTGCAGCTCTGGGTTGTGGCTGAACAAACTCATGGCTTCTGAGGGTGTTTCTCAGTCATTCTGAGTGAAAAGGGCTCTACTCTGTGCTTAGCAAATGCATTTCCCAGAGAATATGTAAGAATTGGTCCACTTCTTGAACTTGTGCTGCCAAATGCAGCTGAATCTTTTCCTCCCACTAATAGAATCCAAATTAACACATTCTCTTCTTATTAAAATAATTCCTTTTTATTTTATTGAGGGGAAAAGCTTCCCTGTCTGTGAGTGATGCTGTGCCTTTAACTGAGCCACTGCTGTACAGAGCAGTTGAAGCTTCATTTAGCCTGAATGAAAAACTCCATGCAAGTTGCTGAAGAGAGGAAGCTGGTGGTGGATGATTTACTTGGAATGCCCTACAGCAACGGGGTTATAAATGAGGAGGGGAAACACCAAGAGCACTGAGATCTGAACCAGAGGAAATGCACGAAGCCTTGAAGTGACCTTATGCAAATTCCTAATGATGAGACTTAATGGAACTCATTTTTTCCAGGGGTTGTAAAGATCAAAATAACAACAGCCTTGAAATGCAAAGGTCTCTGGATAATGCATGTGAATGTATGTTGCATACAGCTGAAAACTGCCCCGGGTTGGTATGACCAGCCTGCCCAGCAGCGGGACACCAGACCCAGCCTTGCTCCGGGAGCTGGGGCTGCCCGGGGCCCCAGCTGAGGCACTGGGGCTGCCCGAGGTGCCAGAGCCATGCCTGGGGTCTCATCCTGCCTTCCACCCCCCAGCACTGGGACAGCCACTCCTGAAATGAGCCGGTGTCCCCGCCTGGCTCCGTGGGGCTGGTGCCCCATCACAGACACGACAATCCCAGTGAGGAGAAGCAGAGCTGCTCCCCAGGGGCGCCGGGCTGTGCCCTGCTTGGGGGGCTCGTTCCTGACCCGAGTAACGTGGGCATGTGTTCAGTGTGACAGTGTCAGAAACTGATCCAGAGACTGTCAAGACCGAATTCCTGTGCTGTTCATGGAGCTTCAGATTTTTTTTTGTGTCTGTGTTTTTACTTGGCTCTAGGATTTATTCCACAGAGGAGGACTTTTCACAAGGGCATGTAGTGATAGAACAATGGGAAATGGCCTTAAGCTGAAGGAGGGCAGGATTAGATGGGATATTTAGGAAGAAATTCTTCCCTGTGAGGGTGGGCAGGCCCTGGCACAGGTTGGGCAGAGAAGCTGTGGCTGCCCCACCCCTGGAAGTGTCCAAGGCCAGGCTGGACGGGGCTTGGAGCAACCTGGGCTAGTGGAAGGTGTCCCTGACCATGGCAGGGGGTGGAATGAGATGGACTTTAAGTTCTCCTCTAGCCCAAACCATTCTGGATTCTGTTTCTCCACTTTCATATTAATGCATTTGTGGCAAGGTGAAGTATTGATTTGGGAAGAAAAAGTAAGTTGGGCACTGCTGTGAAAAATGCTCATTCCTGATTCTGATGCCTAAATTCTCTAGGCTGCTGTTTTCAAGGACTTGCAGAGTGAGGCACTCACATGCACTGCTTGCCTGTGAAACACTGGCTGCCAAAGTCTTCTGAATTTCGTTCAAAATACCAGATTAATTGATTTATTTATATTCGAAACCGGCAGTAGAGAGCAGGAGGCTCTGACCCAGTGAAAACCGGCGGATATGGCTGTGAACAGCAGCTAATGAAGATGAAAAACCTTCCCTGTCCGGAGGAATCCAAACACAGCCTTACAGATGAGTCTGCTGGCCCAAGTGCAGCTGTTTGTCTTTCCAGTAATCTGAAGCTGGAGCAGAACCCTGAGAAGCAGCGGGGACAGTGCCTCTGTGTGTGTAGCAGAGGTCAGTCATGTGTGCAGCTCCCCGTGGCACGGCGGTGCCACTGCGGCCCCGCGGGCACAGCCAGGCTGCCACCTCCATCAGCCCCAAGGAGAGCAAGAAACTCAGCATCTTCCCCTCAGAGGGAAGCTGGAAAATCTTCTCTGTATTTAAAGTTCCCATGGCTGCAGTTTGAATTTGGCACACAGTTGGCCACGGGGTTATCTGAGGTCATGTACTCAAATAGTTGCAGATAAAACAAGGGCCTGTTTGGGTTGGAAATCTCCAGAGGGCTTTTCCTCTGCGCGCGGGTAATGATATTGCAGGGGGACAGGAGCCAAAATAAAGATTCAGCTCCGTATGCAGTAGCTCAGTAAAGCAAAATGAGCAATGGAAAAAAAAAAAGGAGAAACAAAAAGAAAAGGGGAAAAAAAAAATCTGTTTTCATTACGTTATTTTCTGAACTTGCTGTTGGGATGGAGAAGTTCCAGCCAAGGAGAGGGAGTCGTGCAGCGAGGCGCCATCCAGGACTGGGCTCGCTGCACTGCTCTTCCAGGAAATTCCCTGGAGCTGCGGAAAGCTGCCGCTCTCCGGCTGGGCTCACCTGCCCACGGGCTCAGGGGGGCCACCACGGCAGGTCTCACACTGCAGAGCTGGAAGGGCACGGGGACACTGCCCGGGGCTGCCCTGCCTCCTGCTCCTCTGCTCAGGAGGTTTGTTCTCAAAAATCCTTACCAGTCAGGACAGCTATACAGAGGGAGAAGTTAATGGGTTTTCGAAGTTAAAGAGGGAATAAGATTCTGTCAGGCTCTTTCACAGGCTCCTGGGCTTTTATGGGAAACTATTTCCTCGTGGCTAATGGCAGTCTGAGAGCACACTGGGACAAGAGCTGCCAGTCAGTACTTTTCCAAGCTGCTGTTGGAAAACAGCAAATGTGTGTAACAGCAACTCTCCTCTTTGCTCACTGCCTGCTACAGAGAGCTTCATGCCTTCCCAGCCTCTTGTTGGAAAATAATTGAAAAGCAGAAGAAAAATGACCAAGTTGGGAAGAAAATTTGTCCTTTGAGAGCTTTTTGTCTTGGATGCTGGAGTGATGGATGCTGCTGTAAACACATTACCTAATGGGGAGTGAGAAAGTAAAGGCGAGAGGAACAAGGAGGAAAAGCCAGAGAAGGTGTTCTCCACACGTCAGAGCTCAAGGCACCAGGGACACTAACCAGGACTGTCCTCCTGGTGCTGTGCCCACAGGCCTGGTAGGCACAGGGGAGCTGTGGGGGTGGCCTGAAGGTGCTCGTTCTGTCAGGAGCCAGGACTGATGTGTTGAAAGCAGCTTCACATCTTGTCCAGTCTCCATTTCTCACGCTTTCTGCTCCCATGGAGTGGGACAGTACAATGAATCTTCCTGCCTGCACTTGGAATCCCAATGGAGGGCAGCTGGGCAGTGTTCCAGACATGAATTCTGGGTGGCACATTAGCAGTGCCACCTCCAGGCTGGTCCCAAGAGGAGTTGCTATTTGAGAAGAGAGCTGTCCCACAACAGGCAGGGTCACCCAAGCATTGCAGGGACCTGCTGCACATCATTTAGGGCTTTTCCCTGAAACATCTTGCTGTTTTGTGTAGAAATTGCCCTAAGACAGCTTGTGGCTCTGATGTGGTGGTTTACTGTATTGGGTTCAAGCTTGCTTGCTGAGGAACTCCTGATGTGAGTGTTTTGGTCATGTCTTGGATATGAGGAACCCAACTCCCAACAAGTTTAGTGGGACTCTTGTATTCCTCTCCTCTGAGCAGCTGAGAAGAATTCAACCTCAGCTAACAAATCTTCTGCACCTTCATCAGAGTTCCTTAGAGTTCATCAGGGTGTTCATTGGAGACTTTGAGAGTTTGAAAGGCTTAATGCATGGAATCACAGAGTGGTTTGGAAGTGAACTTAAAGATCATCTCATTCCACCCCCCTGCCATCAACAGGGACACCTTCCACTACCCCAGGTTGCTCCGAGGCCTGTCCAGCCTGGCCCTGGGCACGCCCAGCGATGGGGCAGCCACAGCTTCTCTGCCCAACCTGTGCCAGGGCCTGCCCACCCTCCCAGGGAACAGTTTCTGTGTAACATTTAATGTAAATCTCTCCTCTTTCAGTTTAAAACTGTTCTCCCTTGTCCTGTTGCTATCTACCACTGTAAAAAGTCATTCTCCCTCTGTTTTATACACCCCCTTTAGGCACTGGAAGGGGCTCTCAGGTCTCCCCCAAGCCTTCTCTTCTCCAGGGGAACCCCCCCAGTTGTCACAGCCTGACTCCAGAGCAGAGGGGGCTCCAGCCCTGGGAGCATCTCTGTGGCCTCCTCTGGACTCGCTCCAGCAGCTCCACATCTTTCTTGTGCTCAAATTTATTGATTTATTGCTGTCCCCTCTCTGGATGAAAACAACTGATAAATGCAGGTTTCTGGTACAGATTCTGAAGTTTACATCGTCCCAATTCTGTTTCTGCTAGGATATGGCTTCAATTGTATATTCACATTCTTTCTGTGAAGCCAGTTTGTTAGTAGGAAGGGAGTCATCAGAAGGTCATGTATTCATCAGGATTCGTTTTTAGAAAGGGAACAAGGCTGCATGCATGTCTCTTTGGAACTTTGGCCCTGCTTTTCTCCTTATAGGGAGTATTTTAATAATGGGAACAACTGTCATTTTTCAGCTTATGGAGACATACAGTGATGTTCCCAAAGAACCTTCATTGCAATCAGTGCCACCAGGGGTTCTCTCCCTGTCTGTGCATCCTGCGTTTCTACACTGTGCATGTGCTGCAGCCTCTCTGTGTCTCGTGGCTGTGGTGTTCCCTAATGTGTGTGCAGTGTGCTTTTAGTACTGCTCTCATGACAGATTGATAATCATAGAATCACAGAATCATAGACATTAAAGCTCATCTCCTTCCACCCTCCTGACATGGGCAGGGGCGCCTTCCACTAGCCCAGGTTACCCCAAGCCCTGTTCAAACTGGCCTTGGACACTTCCAGGGATCCAGGGGCAGCCACAGCTTCTCTGGAAAATCTGTGCCAGGGCATCACCACCCTCCCAGGAAAGAATTCCTTCCAAATATCCCATCTAGTCCTGCCCTCTGACACTGGGAAGCCATTCCCTCTTGTCCTGTCACTCCAGACCCTTGTCCCAAGTCCCTCCCCAGCTCTCCTGGAGCCCCTCTAGGCACTGGAAGGGGCTCACAGGTCTCCCTGGAGCCTTCCCTTCTCCAGGTGAGCCCCCCCAGCTCTCCCAGCCTGGCTCCAGAGCAGAGGGGGCTCCAGCCCTGGGAGCATCTCTGTGACCTCCTCTGGACTCGCTCCAGCAGCTCCACGTCCTTCCTGTGCTGGGACCCCAGAGCTGGAGGCAGCAGTTCAGGTGGGGTCTCACCAGAGCAGACCAGAGGGGCAGAATCACTCACTTGAGCTGCTGCCCACACCTCAGATACTTTTTAGCTCTACAGTATTCCATCGAAAGCACTTTTTTTTTTTTGAGCTGCTGGGTTTCTGTCTGAGTGTACATGGGAAAAAGCAGTGAGTCCTTACTGACCAGAGAAAGGAAAACCAAGAGGGCTTGGCATTTGCATGGATGCTTATGATGAAACATAGACCTCTGTAAAAATGACCTTTTCCTCCTCACAGGCATGGGTGCAGGTCATTGGTACCATCCCTGCTGCAGGACAGTGACTGTGTGGTCAGGCTGGGTGTGTGGGTGTGGGCTGTTCAGTGGTGTGATGGGCAGCACCCATTGAGCCCAAAGCCAACCAGGACAGGGCAGTTGGAAATTTTAATTTTTTTCTTGTAGGCATAAGCACTATCTCCCTGGCCTGGTACTTGGGGAGTGCTTCGTGTGCCCTCCCTGCCCTGCCTTTGGCCCTGGAGCAGAAGCTCTGCTGGGTTTGCTGAACTGGCACACCATAGCCTGGCTCTCTCCCTTACTGCTCTGGGGCAATAACCCACGTTACAGAACATCATCTGAGTTCAACAGGATTGTTACTTTGGCTCAAAAGCCACTCAAGGCTCAACAGAAATGCCAAGGACCTGGTTTGCAGGGCACAGGCAAAGCTGTGAGCACGAGCGAGACATTTGTCCCCTGAAGGGCCTGTGTGATTTGAGCAAACGCACATCTGGCAGTTTTATGATGGTGACATTCTGCATTTTTTAACTCAGAAGTACAGCAAAATTAATCAGAAATGCTTTGGAATGACAACTGGTTTATAGGGATCATAGCCTGAGTGCAAGAAGAGGCTTGTCATCAGGGCAGCCTGGAAGCTAATTTGCTGAGACATTCAACTGCCTTTAAATCTCCACTGGACAATTTTTGCATTTCTGGTTGTGGGTCACTTGTGCTAATTTGGCATTTCTTAAAGCAATTTACATTTTTCTTTCAGCACAAACACTTATCCTCTCTAGTAATGAGAACGCTCCTGTGCTTGGTTTTGGGGGTGGTGGTGAAAGTAGTTCAGCTCTGAAGGGAGGCAGCTGTTCTCCTTGGCTCGCCAGCAGCTTTCAGGCATTTGTTGAGCCTACAGAGGAAACACATTCTTTAAGTCTGTGTCAGGAATCCAGCTTGGAAGGCAGAAAAGCCATGTGAATTGTCAGGGCTGCTGTAAGACCTGTCATTTGTTACAGCACTGGGGGTGCTGCAGGGCGTTTGTGGTGTGTGTTGGTGAAACCCTCACGGGATCTACAATGCAACATATGGAGCAGATTTTAATCTCACAGTAGAGTTGAGTCAGGAGTTGCTGTATGAGAAGGAAGAGTGGTCATGGGGTTATTAGTGCACAGAGATGGACTCCTGATGTGAGTTCAGACCTGTGGGTTTGAGTGTAACCTGATCAAGAAATGAGCTGTTATCAGTGTGATACAAGTAAGGCTGTTCCTAAAATAATTTAATATTAATTGTGTGAAACAAACCTCAGATCCTGCATCCCTGTGTGTCCCAGAACTGGAGGAACAGTGAGACAGTTGTGCCTGAGCTGCTCTGTGCTCTGTCAGGGCAGGGTTGGGTTGGATCTCAGGAAAAGGTCCTTCCCCCAGAGGGTAGTGGGCACTGCCCAGGCTCCCCAGGGCAGTGGGCACAGCCCCGAGGCTGCCAGAGCTCCAGGAGGGTTTGGATGATGCTCTGGAGCACAGGGTGGGATTGCTGGGGTGTCTGTGCAGGGCCAGGGGTTGGACTGATGATCCTTGTAAGTCCCAGCTCAGGATATTCCATGATTCTGTGATCCTATAGTGAGTTTGAAGGCTATGGAGAGGTGTTTCATGGTGAGATCAGAAGTTTGGAAGTTAAAGAAAGAGGGAATAAGATTTGGATAAGAAAGATTTATTTGGTGTGGAATACAAGGGTACCAGGCAGCTGGAAGAGGACAGTGGCACATGAGAGGACTGTAAAGCCCATGAGAGCTCTTGCACAAGCCAAATGCAAAGCAGGGACCAGAGCAGAAGTGTCAGAGGAAAACCAGGCCCTGGTGACCCAACGTCCCTCTGAAGGGTCCAGGAGGTGTCATAGCCCTGGGGGTGGATGAGCAGGAAAAGAAATGAGGGACTTCTGTTAGCAAAGGAGATGGTGGACTGAACCTGGACAGTTGAATAGTCTTTGCAGATTCCCACTTCTGTGCCAGCAAGCCTCGAAAAGTAAAAAAATGTCTTTTAGATCAGTCCTTCCAGCCTAGGTAACATTTTTTCCAAAACATAAAAGTGCAGAACAGCTACTTCCCAGGAGGAGACCTCCAAAGAGGAGATTGTTTTTTGTGTTGCTTGTCCAAGTGACAACGATTGAAGGTTCCTCAGGAGGCTCATTCCCTCATCAGGGATTTGAGCCTCTGCTTTGAAGTTCCATCTCCAGCTGGAAACTCACACAAACCTTTGCGCCAAGAGCACTTTTTCCCCTGAAATATGTGATATCAATGCTTTGGTACAAATCTCTTATTTGTGTTTGAGTTCTGCCTTGTGACTCATCTACCTTGGCAGGAGACATCCAGCTGGTGACACAGTGGATTACCGAATAGGGGGAAAATCCATATTCCCTGGAAAGATTCTTGGGAACCTCAAAGTCCTGCCTTGAGATACACACTCATCCCAGCCAGAGGGGGAGATGGGAGTATTTTACATCACTGCCCTTTCTCCTCTGTGAGTGTGGAAACTCTCCTCCATACTCACGACGGATCATGTGGAATTACAGAGCAGAATCCTTTGTCTTTCTGGAACCAGGGACACGCTCCCCTCAGTAGTTTTTCCCTGTGCTTGGAGCAGTTGTGTGGGTGTATCTCTCTGTCCTTCTCTTAATGCATTTCTGAAGAACCCCAGGAGAAACAAGTGGCCTCCAGACATGGTCCATCCTGGTCCTGTGCTCCAGTCACCATAGGAGGGACCTGCTGGTGGTGACTCTGGGCTGTGCAATCCAGGACACGATCTCCCTCCTCGGTGGTGGAGGACAGTAAGACCATTCATGTGTGACCCGGAATCAAAATGTGCTCTTGTTGCAGCCGGACAGGCTGGGATTGATGCTGGAGAGCTGAATCCTCCTCCCAGGACTGCTTGGTAAAGGCTTCCAGATACCATTTCCATGGAAGAAAGTCCCATCTCCGCGTCTCCCCCCCCCTCAGTCACAAGCATCTTTGTGTAGCCCTTCCCCATCGCTGTTTTCCCATGGCAAGAAGTGCCTAGTTCAGAAAGCATCAGCCCCAAGCCCTTTGATCTTTTCTTTCTCAAGAGAAAAAAGATTAAAAAGAGACAAGAAGTTAAGGATTTGTGAGGGGGAACAGCACATGAATAGCAAATTCTGCTGTGGAGGTCACCTCCCCCCCGGCTTTCTTCCTGTGTGATCAGGAGGAGAGAAGGGTGCAGAGCGGGTTGTGGGGGATCCAGGGAGGAGGGCAGTAAACTGGGGGCAGAGGAGAGGGGGTGGAGTGGTGAAACCCTTCAAAAGGAACAATGCTGCCAGCTCTGGCATTGTCAGGCGGCCCTTTACGGAGGACCATGAATACAGGTTATAAATTCTTTGGCCATTCAGAGAGCTCTCCAAACCTGACTCCATCCTGCACTAAACCGGGCCTGAGCCCTATCAGTTGCATAGCAATGAATTCATTTACATCTGGATAGTTAATCTCCAATTCACTTGACAGTTTATCTCCCCCTTGGAAGAGCAGCAGTGCCTGCTCTATTGTGTTGGAGCCAGTCGATGATCATCAGCTGGGCCAGCACCTCTGCTTTGTGCTCAGCACAGATAAGCAGGGTGGATGTTGATATGAAACATGAAGTTAATGCCCTAGGCTGATTGATTCTGGTGTCCTTTCACTTGACACCTTCCTCATCTTCACCTTTTGCCTCTCCAGTGTGGCAATGCCATATCCCTCCATCACTGTCACAGTACAACTGGAGTGTGACTTTTCTGATGTGAATGGCATTAGATGAACAATTGGCAATCCAGAATTATTTAGTTTGTTCTCATTCACTGCGGTCTCCTAATTCTGCACTGATTTTTATCTGAATATTTTCACAGAATCACAGTATCATTAGGGTGGGAAAAGCTCTCTAAGATCACCAAGTCCAGCCCTTCCCAGCACTGCCAAGCCGAGCACTGAGCCATGTCCCCAAGTGCCACATCTACACATGTTTTCAACATTTCCAGGCACAGTGATTCCACCACTTCCCTGGGCAGATCCCCCAAGGTGCCCTGCAGCTACATCACGGGGAGGGGACCTGACTTGTGAGCCAAGGCTTTTTGAGTAGCACTGATTCAACCCATTGTGCCTGGAGGAATAACTGTGGTATTGCACATCCAAACAGGCAGTGATGCAGAGAGGAAACCCAATGCTGTTGGGCTGTGTGAGCCTGTGGAGATGAGCACATGGCCTGGCTTGGCAGATGGACTCACTATTCTGTTTGTGTTAGGAAAGTGGATCAGGAAAGGGGACCTTGGGGGTCAGAGGACAAAGTTAAGTGTGAGAATTCCTTAATTTGTTCATGTTTTTAAGACTCCAACTTTAATTTCCTGCAGTCAGTATTTGTGTGTATTTGATGTGGTTTGGACATGATCTGGAGAAGGGCCACTCTAATTAAATATCCCTCTTCCTTTATCTGGAGTTGCTGAAAATCTCTAACTGGGCCTTTTGTTTCCTCCAACACAGAGCACATTTACTGTGCTCTGGTCAGAATGGTGGCTGAAAGGTTTTGTGTGGTTAACACCAAACTGTGAAAAATAGTGAGGTAAAGTAAAAACTGATGGGAATTTCAAATCTCATACTGAGTTGAGGCACACCTTTGGCTTTTTCTTTAGTTCTAAACAATCTTTCATTTGTAGGCAATGAAGAAAAGTCAGAGATGTTTCCTTTTCTCAGGAAAGCTCAAACTGTTTCTGAGACCCAGCAGTCCAGCAGCTGAGACTGGAAGTGGAGCTCCAAAGACTGGGAGCAGCCCTGTATCCACTGAGCTGTTCCTGCCCTTGTCTCCCTCCCACCTTACCTCTCCATGGAGGACCTGGAGCAGGAAGGTCACAGTTCAGAGCAGCATCGCACTGTGGGAGCAGTCTGTCTCCAGCAGCAGTGGGACTGGATTTCTGATCTGTGAGCTCAAACTGGAAGATTTGGCTCAACAATGTGGCTGATCTTTCTTCAGCATGAGACTCCAGCCTATTCTGGGATCTGTCTGGATGGACTCCACAGATGATGCTAGTTGGGTGTATCTTTGAGTCACTTTTGCTTCCTTTCCACATTATTTTTAGGAAACCAGTGAGCATCCAGCAAACCAGGGGCTTACCCCAGCCTGCAGTGCCTGATGGAGTCAGTCCTGCATTCTTGGGGAGCATTGCTGGTGGCATCATAGCAGTGATGTGGTGGGCAAAGCACCAGCACAGGCAAAAAGGCAGGTGCCACCCCACAGAATTTATTCTGTAAGCACAAGGATAGAGACAGAAGGGAGAGTGTGAGGAGACAGGTGTGGTCAGAACACTGCAGGGGTCCTGACCTCCCTGAGAAGGTGAGAACATTAAAGTGCTTCTCTGCCAGTAAGACGCAGCTGAATGCCTCAATATGATGGGACCAGAAGTGAAACTGGCCCCCCAGCACTGAGTGAGAAGTGATGGGTGTGAGCAGGAGAGGCAGAGAAGCAGGTAATGTTGGACTTGAGGGCTGGGGCACAGAGGGCTGAGTGTCCATGGCATGGAGGGGAAATGGTTGTTGCAGCAACACTGCTGGGCTTGTGAGTGAAACCAAGTGGCACTTGCTGAGACTGGAGGAAAGGGTGCTGCAGGAGCTGTGAGGAGGAGGTCGACACCATGCAGGACCTCCTGGTCCCAGTGCCACATGATTTCAGGTATCCTCTTGGTTGTGTCCCTCTCTGAGAGCAGCAGGTGGGAGCTGAGACACTGAAATGTGCCCAGACCAGAGGAGCCCTTTGGGCTGTGTCTGAGCACCGCAGTGCCCCGTGGAGCGAGCATGGGCTCACCACCAGCCCAGCACCTGGGCATGGACTACAGTGGCCCTGTGTCCATGACCATGAGGCTGAGTGTCTCCTTTGTCTCTGCAACTTGTGGACATGCATTTTTAGCTGTTAAATAATATTTTTATTTGCCAGAAACATTTAAATTCCATTTTTGCCATTTCATATTGCTGTGGAACATGCAGATTGAGAAGGCCAGAGCTTGTTTCTAGCATTGGCTTGTAGGGATTCAGCCATGGTACCCAAGGCTGCTCTCAGCTCACTGGGGAGCTCAAAGCAGGGAGCTTGTGTCCATGGCCAGGGTAGTTCCTCCTCCTGAGGAGGAAGGTCATTTCCATTTGGATGAAATAGTTATTATAGGAGCATGACAGTGTTTTAAAATCATTTGCCAATTAGTGTTGGTATTCTGGACACTTCCTCCAGAGTAGAAATTCGCTCCAGATTTGTCTTCCCACCCATTCCTGGCAGCTGAGGGGGAGTGTGGGATGAAGCTGCTATGGCTGTGACGGGGTGCACTGAGCCCCCTCACCCTGTGCAACCCCAGTGC
Source organism: Scytalopus superciliaris (assembly GCA_013400415.1). NCBI lineage: Eukaryota > Metazoa > Chordata > Aves > Passeriformes > Rhinocryptidae > Scytalopus > Scytalopus superciliaris. The sequence goes on along the minus strand of VXBX01005198.1, from coordinate 247,954 downwards.
TGGCTGGAGTTGAGAACATAGAGGCAGGAGGAGGTTTGCGTAAGAGGACACAAAGTGGAACTTGCCTTTTGACAGTAATTTGATTTTTTTCTTTAAAAAGGACCATTTTACCCAAGATCAGCCCATTTCCCATTCCTTCTCTGCTTTACCTGACCTGACAGTGCTGTGGGGCTGCTGCTGCTGCTGGGAGTGCTGGTTGTGTTTCCCCTCTGAGCCCCAGTGGGGCTGGTAGAGCCCTTGCAAGGTTTAAGCTATTGCTGTTGGCAGGCATGAACATTTCTTTTTGTTTGCTTTATCTGAGATCAGCCCTTTCAGCTCCAGATGGGAAGAGTCAGGGGCTGGCTGGCTCCTGGGGAATGACACACTGAGTGTGATTAGTCACTGGGACAGCTCAGGTACCAACATGGTGCATCCTCCAACCCTTGGGCATTTAATGCCACTTCAGTCTGTGACAACAGAATGAGGACTTATCCAAGCAAAATGGTGTGATTAACCTTAAAATCTATGGGGAGGTTCAGCGTTTGGTAAATAAATTAAAGGATCTGAAAGAGCAACATCCTGTTTCAACTCACGAAAAAGACTTTTTCCTACAGAACCGAGACAGGGTTGTGGGTTTTTGTGTTTCTTTTTGGTGCTCAAGTGGAAGAGTGAGGACTCATTCCTTCCTGTGGAGTTCACCCTGCTCTGCCTTCACAACTCCTCATCACAGTGTTTAAGGGCCTTTTTATCATTCCTTGCTGTAGAAACCAATTTCAGTTTCTGTGTCAGTGCCTGGTGACCCTCAGTCATCTCTCCACAGGAAAGCTGTCATTTGTCTTCCTTATCTGCTCTGTGGTTTTTCTTTTTAGAATACCTTAACACAACTTTATTTTATTTTACTGCTGTGCATGTGTTTAAATGCAAATAAATTGGAATAAATAGCACTATTATAAATATTATGGCGGAGATTTAAACTAAACAAAATTGTGATGTTCAAAGCTGTATTTTTTATGGAGTCTCATGAAACCCCTTTACAGCAATCTGGAAAGTCAGACACATGGGATGAGGGTGGGATGGATTGGAACTCTGTGCTTGGCAAATTTGGCATTTGCTCTTTTGAAATTTCAATCATAACTCATCAGTTCCTTGCATATAAGTTCCTCCCTTTTTTATTTGTTTTATTGAAAAGCAAGATATTTTATTTCTTCTGCTGCTGAATGGGAGCTCATACATGAGCCCAGAGTGTGTGGGGAGCTCGTGTCAGTGTGGTGAGTGGAGCTGGCTCTGGTTTTCAATTATAAAATCACAGACTGGTTGAGTCAGAAGAGACCTTAAAGATAACTCGTTCCTCCCTCTGCCATGGGCAGGGACACCTCCCACCAGCCCAGGTTGCTCCAAGCCCCGTCCAACCTGGCCTGGGACACTCCCAGGGATGGGGCAGCCACAGCTTCTCTGCCCAACCTGTGCCAGGGCCTGCCCACCCTCACAGGGAAGGAATATCCCATCTATCCCTGCCCTCTGGCAGTGGGAAGCCATTTCCCCTTGTCCTGTCCCTCCAAGCATTTGTCCCAAGTCCCTCTCTGGCTCTCTTGGAGCCCCTTTAGGCCCTGGAAGGGGCTCTCAGGTCTCCCTGGAACCTTCTCTCCTCTAGGCTGAACCTCCCCACCTCTCCCAGCCTGGCTCCAGCCCTGCAGTCCTCCCCTGGACTCATTCCAACAGCTCCACATCCTTCCTGTGCTGGGACCCCAGAGTTGGACGTAGCACTGCAGGTGGGATCTCACCAGAGCAGACCAGAGGGGCAGGATTCCCCCCTCACATGCTCCCCACACTGTGGAATGAACCCAGGACATGGGCAGGGGGCTCTGGGCTGCCAGTGCACGTGGCTGGGAATGTGTTCAGCTTCTCATCCACAAACACCCCCACGGCATTTCCCTGGACAGGTACAGGAATTGGGGTTTCAGGGGTGTAGAATTTACACTTGCACCCAGAATGCATCTGGAAAATGTCTCAATCAGCTGCTGCTGATCACATCCTCATGCTCAGCTATCTGCAAAACAGCCCTATGAACTCAGTCCATGCTTATGTTTGGGTGAGTGTTTGTCTGTGTCTGAGTACAGGAATTGCTGCTGGATTTACTCCTGGAAAGCCCTGGCCTGGGGCTTGTGGGATTGGGCTTGTGCTGGGCTGAGGGCAGAAGTCCTCTCTGCTGCTGCAGAGACAGTGAGTTTCTGTGAGTATCTGTTATCTTCCATGACGAAAGCCAGATGAGGAATTGCTGCTTCTTATACCATTGAACTTGCCTAAAGAAATTCTCCCCTGGGTTAAGAACAAGCATGATAAATCCCAGCCTGAAGGAATGGAGGTGGGGAGTGGGAACGTACAATCCATGAAAAACAAGAGATTTAAATGGAAAATGGCTTGACACCATAACACTTGGCACTCACCCTTCCATGCCTCAGCCTGCATGGCCAGTACAGCCAAGAGAAAATGGAGAGTGTGTTTGTGTCTTCAGGAATTGCTCACAGAGTGAGCCCTTGCCTGGTGCCAGGCACAGCTGCCTGCCCTGCCTGCAGGATGGCAGGTGAAACCAGCATCTTTGTGCTCTGGGCACGGAGTACCAGCCCTGCATGGCCCACAGATGGGAATTAGCCACTTGGTTGTTTCTGGGGAGCACTGGAGGCCCAGGCTAGTAAAGGGCAGTGCTTCACTTGAGGGACTTCAGACCCTGCCAGGACTGAGGACAGTTCTCAGTTGCTCTTTTGCAAAATCCCAGAATGGTTTGGGTTGGAAGGGACCTTAAAGCTCATCTTGTTCCATCCCCTACCATGGACAGGGACACCTTCCACTAGCCCAAGTTGCTCCAAACTCCGTCCAACCAGGCCTTGGACACTTCCAGGGATGGGATAGCTGCAGCTTCTGTGGGCAACCTCTTTGGTGGCTCTCTGGGTTTGGCAGGGCTCCTTCCTGTTTTCAGAGAGCTGCAGACAGACATGAGGGGGGAGCTGCCAGGGGTGCTGGGGATGCTGATGGAGCCTTCTCCACTCATGGAGCCCCCCGGGCTCAGCCCTGCAGACCCGGCACAGGCTGGGTGCTGGCTGGCTCTGCCTTGGGGGGCAGTGGAAGGAGATGAAGACGTGAGCTCTTGTCCCACCTGGCTGTCACTGCTGTGCTCTGCCCTGAGGGCTGCAGGCACACCAGGACCCTGTCTCTACGCCACAAAAAGCCTCAGTCCCAAAACTCCACTCTCATGTCCTTGCAGGTGATACTGGGGTGTCATTACTCCACAAGTGAGATGATTATTTCTGCGTGTTCAAAGGGCCCAGTTCCCTGGGAGGACAGAATGGTTCCCAACACTTAGGCAGATGGAGGTGTCCCCCACGCAAGGGTGGCAGCTCCTTCTGCCACTGTGCCAGGGTCATAATGCCAGATGGAGGAACCCACAGGAGAGGGTGTGGTGGGGGAAGACCCCTGTGCAGGCGGGGAAGGGTTAAGGAGAGGGGCTGTGGGCCAGGGATGAGAGCAGTACCTGTGACCTGCTCCCTGCCTGCCAAAAGTGGGGGCTAGAGGCAGTATCAGAACCTCAGAGGAATATATTTTTAAAAGTGTTTTCTTCTTGAACTAATGCAAAAAACAAAGAGCTTGTTTCAGTGCTCGCCTCCTCTTTCAAGCTGGATGGGATCCTGGATTTTTTAAAAGAAAACAAAGCATATTTCAAATGCAGGCTTTCTTTTAGCCATTTTTTTTTTTTATCCTTCCAGTTGCTTTCTGTTTGCTGACAGGGATTTTTGGAGCCCTGGGGAAGGTACATCTGCCAATGATGATCTCGGCTCTCCATGAATCCGGGCCCTGTGCTGGGGAGCTCTGCCTCCCTGGCTGCTGCTCCTTCCCCAGCAGGAGTGGGCTGAGCTCTGCAGCAGGTCCTGGAACCGCTTCCCCTGGGGGGAGAGCATCACCGGGCCAGCACAGGGCACAAGGGCTGTAGGGTGGCTGTACAAACCTTAACCTGCTGTCCCAAAATCCTGTCTCCTATGACAGCTCCAGGTGCTCTGGGCAGATGTGATGCTGCACTCAGTTAAGGCCTCGGACAATTCCTGACAGTGGTGGACTCCCATCTTTGTGTCCTTTTGACTGCTTGGCTGGAAGATCCCACTTTTACTCTGGGAGAAACCAAAGTAGTGAAGTGATCAGTCTCCTGTCCTGTGGGAATGTCGGTGGCAGAGCCCTGGTTTCCAGGGACAGACCTCCAGGACACGGGTGCTGAGGGATGTGTCAGACCCTGCCGCAGCGCCGGGCTGACATTAACCGCGAGACAGGGAGCCTGACAACCGGCAGGAGCCAGACCCTTCACAGTGCCCTCCTGAGCCTTATCACAGGGAAATAAATCCTGCCTGATTAGTTTTTTAAAATGAGAATTCTCAGCAAATAAATGAACTGCCTACACAGTGATAATGGGCTGTTTGGGAAGTGAGTCTGCAGAGTGTATATGCGGCTGGAAGTCATCAAAACCATCTTATCCCGTGGAGTCTCCTGTGCTGAACTCGTGTTTACGGTATCAGACAGGAAAAGGAATTTTTCAATGGGTATTTTTTGATAATTTGCTCAGCCCAGCAGCAGTGTAACTGAGGGCCTGTCTGCACGGGGCCGGGGTATCTTTGCTGGCTGCCGGGGCTTCACCTTCTCCTCTCCATCCCTTTCGTGTGATTTTGACACATTCTGCTCCTCTCTAAATCTGTTTGTTGAGGTCTGGTGGACACTGAATCCCATGGCCAGTGGTCCCAAAGGAATGCCGGTGAGGAGGACAAGCAGGTGCCTGGAGATGAGCCCCCCACTCCCGTGGCTCTGTGGTGTGCAAGGACACGGCTCCTCACACCACGCCAAGCTGCTGTGATTTGGGTTTTACCCACCAACTATTTTTTTGCTTATTTTAACAAGTTCTCCTAAATAGTCCTGACATTCATTCACTAGTTATAAGCTGGACTAGAAACAACCTTTCAGAGGATAGTCATAAATTCTCGACTGTAGTTCGCCTCAATGTCCATTTTCCCTGAGAGTTGCCTCTCCCTCCTGTCCTGAGATCTTCTCATCCATAAAGATCCCTTTTTATAGTTTCTGCTAAAAGTCAGACCTGGATAATTGGCCAATTTCCTGCATTCTGGCAGTTTTGTGGATTCATTGTGCTGCTTATCTTCCTGTATGCCAAGCTCTTCCTCCCTGTGTGCCCAGTGCAGTGTGGAGCCAGACCCAGCCATGCCTGTGGATCAGCTCCTGAAAGGCACATGCAAAAGCTGGGAGTGTGGTGTTCTGGACGGTGATCCTGCCATTAGAATCACCTCTGCAGTAGGCAGGGAAGTGGTGTGAGACCCTGCTTCAGAGGGAGAGGTAGAAAAATCCCCTCGAGGTGATTCGGCTCAGATTGCTGGGTCCAGCATTAGGTAACCATGGAAAAAATGCAAATGGAGCTTCAAGCCCGATCTCCCAATTGTTTGTGTGTGTGAAATCTCTTGGCATCTCACATCCCTCTCTGAAAAGCTGGTATTTTTAGATTTATGACAGATTATTTTTTATGTTGGAGGCCTTAAAACTGTTCTGACATAAACCCAAGCTATTCTGCTATCTTCAAACATGAAGTCTTAAATGAGAATGAAATTTATTGAGCTGTATTTGAATTACAGTAGACCAGACCACTTCAACATGTGCATGGAAAGAAGCCTGGGAGGAAGGGGAACAAACCTGACTGTGGATCAGAAACTGGAGCTTCTCAGAGGCGCCACATGGGTTACCCTCTCTGGAGCTGTACCCTGGAGAAATCAGCTCTGCATGTGAAGCCATCCCCATCCAGCTAAAATGTAAACTTCTCTAAAGCTTCACAGGTGGTTTGCATCTGTATCTGTGTCTGATTAGCCAGAGTTGTGCAACAGCAGCGGGTTCTGCTGCCAGTTCTTCCCTCCTTACCTTGACCCGTGGTTTCACTCTTTCATGCCTTGTTTTGTCTTTGGCTCAGACCAGCCTCCTCTGGGCAAGTCCAGCCTTGCTTTGTGGGTCTCCAGAAAGACAGGAAGGCTGAATGATGGTTGTGATTCCTGGGGACAGTCATCATGCAGAGGACAGCCAGACAGCTCACCTGGAGCGGGGGCTGGAGGTGGTCATGAGCCCAGGGTTTCTCTAATAGGATTTTCAAGATAATTTCCTTCCCCTGTCATGTTGTTTCAAATTCCTCACAAGCCATACTTTTCACAGTCTGGATTTTCTCTCATGAATTTCTCAAGGGGCTATCTGGAGGGGAAACTATTTCTCACCATAACAAACAACCAAAGCCTTCATCATTAAAAAATAAAGCACTAACATGGCCCTACAATGGACCCCTTTGTCAAGTCACATCTGTTTAGATCACCAGAAATTATAAGCCTTTATTTTTGAAAGTAACTTTCTTTTATCAAAATAGGAAAGAGAACTGCAAAACATTCAGGAAAAATCTGCATGAAAGCACAGGCATGTGGCAGTAGTCCTCTGTGTTACACAGAAAAACCAAGCTGCCTGTGTATACAAATACTGGGTTTAGGTTCTTCTCACTGAAGGTAAGGCAAAGGTCCCTGCTGTACTTGTGTAAAACCAGTGTGAAAAAAAATCTGGCCTGCTGGACAGAAGAACTCTTAATTTCAGAGCTAATAAAGTTTATCTTGGGTTTAGCCCCACAGTTTGAAATCTGTTTTCCCAGAAGTTGTCTGCCAGTAATTGGCAAAAGGATTCACATGTCGAATTATAGGAAATACTGTGTGAAGTGCATTTGATAATTTGAGTTAAATAATGCACAGACATTTGTCCCCAGGTAATACAAGTGCCTGCCCACCCAGGAGAACTCAAGGTGCTGCTGCACCAGTACAGGCCAAAGCAAAATTCCCAGAGGTCTTGCGGGTGGGAATGCTGATGCTGCAGCAGGAAGAGCTGCCCCAAACCCACCACATAAGGCCCTGCTCTGTCTTGCCAGCGATTCTCTCTCTCCCTTTCCAACACCTTTCTGCAGGAGAGGAGCTGGGAACCACATCACATCATCTGATCTCCATCCTTGGCACTGACCCAGGTCCAGCCTCTCTCTTGGGAAGAGGCCACCTTCCTCTGGAACAAGGGTGAGATTTGGCAAGGCAGCCAGCCTTAGGACAGTGGGTGTAAGCCAGCTCTCACCAGATCATGAAGCTTTTCTGGCTGCTTTTGAAAATCCAAAATATTTAGGCTGAATCCATCAGGTCTGAATTCCAGCAGGGCTCTGGAGCAGGGCTGTGGGGGCAGCCCAGAGTCACTGAGGTTTGGGGGATGCCCACGAGCTCGGTGTGAGCTGCAGTGCTCAGGAAAGGGAGACATGTGGGTCTGAGATGTTAAGGTAGAAGGATTTTGTGAAAAATCCTGCCTGCCACCCGAGGTCACACCAGACTCACTGTTGGCTATTGCCAGGAAAGGCTCAAATCAGCTAATTTCCATCGAGCCAATTGGGACACAAACGGGGCTCATCCTGTGTCACCAGCAGCTCTCAAACCACCTTTGCTGTGTCACCACAGAGACTTTCACTGGCAGTGGCCAAAAGGTCCCCAGCACTTTGCCCGACATGAAGCTGAAAATATACTCTAAATTCCCCTACACTTGACTGAAGACTCTGTTTGTGCTAGGTGTTTTCCCTAGACAAAAAAAA